>MU227110.1:576455-606579 GCA_018584345.1 Thuja plicata
ATACTATACCGATGCATACAGTTAGGGGGAGTCATATAATGACAAGGATATAGACATGGTGTACATACTAAACACTTTAGTATTATGCACATATCAATTTTTGATACTAATGTCAAAGGGGGAGATTAAAGGCATTATATTTTACCATTAGTATATACAAGGAAAAACATGATCTACACCATCGGTCTACACTACACCGACAAACATGGCACAACACTACCTGACGCCAAGGTTATGCGATACTACCAAGTTCAAAGCATCCCGACAAACACTTTCAGTGTTACCCGATGACAAAAAGGGATAAAGAAATCCGATGAGTAACAACAGTGCAACTCGACGAAACAACAAAGAGAGGAACCCGACAGATGAAGGGAACCCGACGATGAGTTCAACAAAGGAACACCGACATACTTTCAGTTCAACCCGACGACCAAGAACCGATAGTCAGTTACATCCCGCAAAAAGTGGATCTGACTTTCCACGTCAAATAAAACACTGAAGTTGTATATTTGGATTCTTGATTTGTTTTAAAACCATTATGTGCAGTGGAAGCAATCTAATTAATATTATTTTAATTAGTTTTACTGATTTAAAACATGCAAACTAAAGATCAAGGTCAAGTTGTAAACCTTGGATCTAGAGTTAACATTGTAATGCGTGATTCTAGAATAGGTCAAATATTTCTATAAATAGATGCTCAATCTATTGTGAATATGTTGTTCGATGACGATTGTAGCCACTGAGAGCATCTAAAGACCATACAAGAGATTTCATGCAGAAGGACAAAAAATGATCAAATTGGTTTCAAGAACAAAACACAGGCTAGCGACGAGCAGAGAAAAGGTATTCATCAATCGCTATAGGTGATATTCTTATTATGAGAGCTTTAATGGACCTGTGATCAGCAATTATAGATTGCATACAGTCAGGTCAATTATATTGTACTCATTCTAACAAGTGTAGTACACTTAAGAAATTCTTTCAAGAAAGGTGGACCTAATAGTCCTATTGTAAATCTCTTAATCGAGTGCACACTTAAATTAGTGTTGCTAAAGCTCTTAACAGAGTAGATCTTAACTGGTCTCCACTTTAATACTCCTAACAGGGTAGATCATCAGAAGTGAGCAATTGTAAGCCTTTACTGGCTCCCTTCCATTCTACAGATAATGAAGTTTTGTGGGTGCCATCCCCACCGCAGTTTTTACTTCTTAACAGGAGTTTTCTGCGATATCGTATCTTGTGTTATGTGTTTATTACTTTCATGAATGTTTCTATGAATGTTGCAAACAATTAAAGATTATGAATTAATGTTACATGCATAAGAAAGAACATCAGTAATGGTCGGTAATATAGTAAAGAATGATTGCTAATGATCAAAGGTGAAAAGTGTTAAAAGTTTTAGAGGTACTGATTCACCCCTCCCCTCTCAGTACTATTTCCCGTTAATCCCAATAGTTCTCACTAATTGTCCCCCATTTTCAAAGAGAATAATTCAAACAAATGCAAGATAGTGTAGTAATGGAAAAAATCTTACATAAGGAAAATTGTCATGTCTCCTTTTCAATTTTTTTTCCATATTGTTCATTAATTCATATTATTTCTCTTGGGTTAATAGGAAAGATCATAGGGAGATAACTTATTTAATATTTAATTTTATTATGATTATTCACATTCTAAAGGATAATTAAATATTAAATTTAATATTTTTAACATTTAACAATTATTTATGGAGCATCTTTGGTAACCATCAACTCACTATGTTTGGCTGAAAATTTCAATGTAGTTTAAGCTAGTAATTTTTGAATTTATTTTCCCTCCCAAAAGAGGGTGTGGGTATTTGGGTAGATATATCTTGTAAAATTTCCATTCAGCAAATCATTCTTGTCATGTCATTTTACCTTCTTTAGCACATTGTGTTCAAACTTCTTGTGTGGATGAAAACCCATAGGAGATTTACATTCGGTAGATGAAAAATCCATAAGTTCCTAAATCAAAGGAAAGAGCCCCTTTGGTTCTTGGGGGAATTCTCATACTAGTATTGTATGGGAGCTCCAAATATTTCTTGGTCTTTTTAGATTGTTTATTTATTGTTTGTTTATTTTTGAAGCTAGCAAGTGAAGTTTGTTGCTATTTTGTGTACAATTTTGGAGTTTTTTTTTGTTATTACTTGGTTTTATTTTAGACATGTTTATTTGTTGTACGTTGTTGTTTCAGATCATTTCTAGATGCTTATTATATTTATTTTTGTGCTGAGAAGATTGGATTTTGGGTTGTACATTGTTAGTTGTGTGTGTGTGTGTGTGTGTGTGTGCGTGCCCGTGTGTGTGTTTTGCATTTTAGTTTTAGATTTTGTTTTCTTTGTTCTAGTAGATTTAATAATTGATATATTAGTCCATTTTGATGTAATGAATTTTAAATTTAACCATAAAAAATTTGCTTGCTAGGTTAATTTTTACAAAATTGGGTGATGAGTAACTAGTATTTTTTGGATCTATTTTTGTATATTTTTGTGAAAGTTTTATTTATTGTTAACTTATTTTTGTGAAAGTTAACTATAGTATTGAAATTATGTTTATTTTTTTTCCTAAGTTATAACATACATACATACATATATACGTGCACTCACATATGTATCTATATGTGTGTGTGTTACACACACGCGAGCGCCCCCCCCACACACACAGGTCCAAGATGCATGTTTTCCAGGTTTTCGCCAAGGCACTTTTTCTATTTTTTAAAATTTTTGTATTTTTGTATTTTTTTTATTTTTATTTTTATTAGTATCAAGGCGTCTGTTTGCCAGGTTTTCACCAAGAATACCTTTTTTTAGGGCTTTTTCCACAGTTTTTTATTTTTCTCTTTTCCACTATTTATGGCTTTCTTCAAGATCAATCTTTTACTTTTTTAATATTTTATTAGGATCAATTTCACTAAGCCCTTTGGCTAGATGTCAAGCATAGAATCTCTTCAAGTGTAGGTTATTGATAGGATCAGGAAGGACATCTCATTCAGGTGTAGCGAACTGATAAACTCTTGTCCCAAAATTTGTTGTGATAACAAAAGGCCCCAGCCAGTTGGGTTCAAACTTGCCTTTTTTCTCTTTTTGGTTGATTCTTAAGATTCTCTCGTAGAACGAGATCCCCCATTTGAAACAGTCATGGATTTAGTTTTTTGTTGTACCCTTTTGACATCCTTTTTTGATAGACTTTCAGGTGATCGAACGCTTGTTCTCTGCACTCATCCAACAATTCTAGTGCTTGAACCCTATCTATGCGATATTGTTTGTCTGTGACAAGACCTTTGAGAGATACTCGCAAAGAAGGAATTTCTACTTCAATTGGTAATACTACTTCTGTGCTATAGACTAGAGAGAATGGCGTGACTCTTGTTGGTGTTCAGATACTTGTTCTATAGGCCCATAGTGTTGGATTCAAATACAAATGACAGTCTCTGCCACACTCACAATTATGTGTAGGATTTTTAGAAAGTTTTTGTTTGAAGTCTCAACTTGTCCATTACCTTGAGGATAATAGATTGAAGAAAAATGTTGAGTGATGTGAAACTATGTACAAAGGTCCTCGATATCTTTGTTCTTGAATTGCCCCACATTGCCTTTTACAATAGATGAGGGTAGCTCGTACCTACAAATGATGTAGTGCAAGATGATCATAGCAATTTTTTTTTCAGTGGCTTTGATTAGCGGCACTGCTTCAATCCACTTGGTGAAATACTCAGTGGCCGTGATGATGTATTTGTGTCCACTTGAAGAATTAGGATAGATCTATCCAACAAGATCAAAAGCCCATTGCTGGAATGGTCAATGTGTTATAAATGGTATAAGTTCCCTAGCTGGAACATAGATAAGGTTTCCATGTGTTTGAGATTTGTGACATGTTTTGGCATATTGCACTCCATCTTTTTCCATTGTAGGGCAATAATATCAAACTCTTAGAAGTTTCTTAGCTAATGAAAAATTATTTGAGTGCGATCCGCATACACCTTCATGGACCTCTTTTAATGCGGAATCAGACTCTTCTTGTCCTAAACACCTAAGTAATGTTTCGTCAAGACTTCGTCTATATAAGTTAGTAGTAATGAGTACATAATGTGATTCTGTCCTAATTAAGGCTCGTTTTTCATTTTTGGACATACCATTAGGTAAGGTTTGATCTTTAAGGTAGGCAATTATATTGGCATAACTGGATTGGTCTTGGGCATTTAAGGCACAAATAACTTTTAATTCAGGTGTCTCGAATGCGAGAAAGGATCATTCTTCCACCAATAACTCATAGCGGAATTTATGTTCCTTCAGTTGTAACATGGATGTGAGCGTTTCCATCACATCTACACCTCTATTTTTTGTTCTTGGAATTTGTTGGAATGTGATGAAGACAAAGTACTTTTTCAAATCTTCTACCATCTTCTTATAAGGCATCAACTTCTCATATTTTGTTTGATATTATCCATTTACTTGGTTGATAATGAGTTGGGACTCACCATATACATGTAACTCTATGATTTTCTATTCAATGGCTAACTTGAGACCGTTTATCAATGCTTCATATTCTGAGATGTTGTTGGTGCATGGAAACATCATTTTGTATGCCTTAGGTATCTTGTAGCCTTGATGAGTGATAAACAATACCCCTGCTCCATATCCTTGTTGTGTGAAAGAACCATCAAAATACATCTTCCATGGATATTTTGTCAAGTGCATGATTGTCTCATTTGGAAACTCTATAATCATAGGTGTTGCATCTTGCAATGGTGAATCAACCAGTTGATCGGCTATCACTTATCCTTTAATATCCTTTCTATCTACATACTCGATATCAAATTCACTAAGTATTAAGACCCATTTTGCTAGCCTTCCCGTCAATGTTGTTTTACTGAGGAGGTATTTGAGAGGATCAATCTTTGCGATAAGTTTTACTTTATGCGAAAGCATGTAGTGTCTCAATTTCTGGGATGCAAAAACAAATGCCAAGCAAGTTTTTTCAATGATACTATAGTTAGGTTCATAAGACACCAATATCCTGCTGATATAATAAATCTCTCTTTCCTTCTTGTTTTTTGTTCTCTTGTGCTAGCAATACTCCAAGTGATGTAGTTGTAGCTGAAATATAAAGTAACAATGGTTTCCCATGAATGGGTGTCATAGCCTAGGAGGATTAGCTACGTAATCCTTTAATTCTTTGAAATTATTTTCACAATGTTCATCCCATTTGAAAGTTACTCCTTTATGTAACAATTTTATGAAAGGTTGCACTTTATTTGCTAGTTGAGACATGAATCTTCTGATTGACTGGATTCTTCCTTGGAGTGTCCTCATTTGACTGATGTTAAGAGGAGGTGGCATTTCCATTATTTCTTTTACCTTTTCTGGGTCCACCTCAATTCCTTTAGCTGACACAATAAACACTAAGAGCTTTTCTGTTTGGACTCCAAATGCACATTTCTTTGGATTGAGCCTTAGTTGAAATTGTTCCATTCGATCTAGTATCTTCCTCAAGTCTTCAATGTGAGTCGTTCTTATCTTTGAATTGGCTAAGATATCATACACATAGTCCTCCATGTTCTTATGTATCATATCGTGGAAGATTGTCGTCATAGCTCGTTGATATGTAGCTCCAGCATTCTTTAGCCCAAATGGCATTACGTTCCAGCAAAATGTTCCCCATGTGCATGTAAATGTTGTCTTTTCCTAGTCTTCACGAGCAATCTTTATTTGGTTATAGCCTGTAAATCCATCCATGAGTGAATAAATCTCATATCCTATTGTGAGTCTATAATCATATCAATATTCGATAGTGGAAAGTCATCTTTAGGACAAGCTTTGTTTAGGTCCCTAAAGTCTGTGCAAATTCTGATAGACTTATCTACTTTAGAAACTGGGACTACATTAGAAATCCATCTTGCATAAGCGATGACCCTTATGAACCCAACCTTTAAGAATTTTTCCAGCTCTGGTTTTACCAACAATGCCACTTGTGGGTGCATCTTTCTTAGTTTCTATTTGATAGGTTTTATCCTAGGAGGTATAGATAAGTGATGCATTATTAACTCAGGATCTAGTCCAAGCATATCAGTATAAGACCATGCAAAGTTGATATTTTTCTTTTTAAGGAACTCAGTAAACTGTGTCTTTTCTTCTTATGATAATGATTGCACTAGATGAATGAATTGAGGAACTTCTGTTGTTCCCAAATTAACTCATTGTGTTGGTTCTATCAGTACTGAAGATATTTCTTGAAAGTGTTTAGGGAGGATATCAAGAATCTCATCTTTTGGTGCCTCTAAGAGGTTTTCACCATCATATACGTCTTTACAGAACTTGATACTGCCACAATGTGGTTTTCACCATCAATTCTTTTTTTCTTTTTACTTTTTAATTTCTGACTAAGAAACTTGATATCCTCCTTTATCAGAGTCATGCTCCTTGCATTAGTGGAAGAGGGATAGGGTTCACAAGCATTCAGATAATAGGCCAAAGTGTAGTCATTGGGAAAGTTCATGATAAGAGTAGGTTATGATTCTGTCCAATCAATAAGCTCAGGGTTTACCAAGGATAATGATTCAGAGGTTTTTAAGGATAACATCGCGCCAGCGTCAAGACTATTAACTGACAAGACATGTTTTGTTAAGTCAACTTCTATAGTGTTTAGATCATTAAGAGTCAAATCATCATTATTAGTATCGTTGTTAGTGTTATTCGTACCTAATTCTAGCGACTCATCATTTGAGCTTTCTCCTTCTTCTCTTATCATATCGGAACTCATATATTGTATCATTTGGAATTCTTCTAGTCCCAGTAAGATGCCAGTGTCTTCATCAATTATTCTAGGCATCACCATCTCATCCAATTCTGTGACAACATTGGTAATATGGGTAGTGTTAGAACTTTCTCCTCTTTCCAATAAAGGTGAAAATTTATGGATTACATCTACCTCAATGTCCATGGTAGTATTACACATATGATCCCATTCATAATCATGTGAGTCTGAGATATTGTCATCAGATCAATTTAGAAACTCAGCAATAGTTATCTGATGTACCCTATTAGCCATTTGTGGATCAAAGTGTGGTAGATCTCGGACATGTGAAATTGTCACCAATTGCCCCTAGTTAGGATGTGCAGCTTGTTGTTGTCTTAAAGCAAAGGATTCCTCAAGAGTGTTTGAGCTACTTGCTTCCTCTTCTCTGTTTATGTTTATCTTCTTATTCTTGCAGGATTTCCTCATGAGATTCTTTTATTTGCTGAACTTTCGAAGACTCTTCTTCTTCCTCCTCCTCTACTTCTTGGACATAGGTTTGTGACAAAAAAGGAACACCATGCTCTAGCAGTTCTCCAAAAGTAGGTACATACCGTTCTCCTTGGTATTCTCTGTTCTCAGTACCAATATGCGGTAATCTTTCATATGTCCAAGGTACAAATTTTGTTTCTTCCTCTTCTTCATCACTTCCTTTATCAAAGATGGGACCATCTCTTGAGGTGGGGTTTTCTGATGTGTTATTGAAACCCAACCCTGTTTTGTCTTTAGTGTCTCTGAATTCCATATGGATAGGCTTAATGAGTCCCTTTCCTTTATCTCCTAAAGGTCCCTTCCCTTTGTATCCCATTTGTTTAAGAACGTCATAACCTTTGCCATATTTTTTGGGAGATATCTCAACATGTTTTACTTTATTTTCTCTCTTTTCCTCTTTATAGAGCCAAGCCAAGACTGCTTTATCTTTTTTTTCTTCCTCTTGAGAAGTAGAGGCTCTAACCATGCTAGTTGGTTCATGGATGGATTTTCCTTTTGATGCAGAAGGTGTGAAAGAGGGGGATGGTTTCCCATATGATCTTGGAGACACAAGAATGTTATCCAATGATGGTATTGTCTCTAGTTTGTATTCCCCCATGCTAGTTTCTTCAAGTTTTAATATCTTTCCAAAGCTTGTCATCACCATGTCTTTAGAGGTTTTAGTTGGGAACTCTTTTGGAACTTCCTTATTGTGAGGAACCATACTATTTACCTTGACATTGTTGCAAGTGTACCTTGAATATGTAGGAATTACTACTTCCACCCCATTGTGTGGGAATTTGATACATTGGTGGTAAGTAGATCGCATTGCTTGAATTTCATGTATCCAAGGTCTTCCTAGTAATATGTTATAGGCCAACGGTATATCAAAAACTTGACAAATCACATTGTGTTCAATTGGTCCTATTCTTATTGGTAAAACAACTAGTCCTTTGGATGATCTTTCCTCTTCATCACAAGCCTTGATGGTTATCTTACTTATTGAATCAATTGTTTGTTCTGAAAGACCCGATGCTTTGACCAAATTGAGAGTACATATATTCAACCATTGTGTTTATGGATCAAAACTTCAATGTGAAGGGGTTGATTATGGGGGCGAGTCAAATATTTTTCATCTTCTTCTAAAAAGAGAGATAATGTGGAGCTGATATATGATTGACCATTGCCTAGAATTTGTCTATATCTAGGTATTTCAAAACATTGGCAAAATGTAGGGCTTGTTCAAGAACTTCCCTATGCAATGAAGAGATATTTAATAACTCAAGTATAGATATTTGAGATGAGGTTCTTTGCAATTGGTCTACCAAGTTATAGTTAGAAGATGGTATGGGAACCGTTTGTCTTGACGTTGCTGGTTTAGGATTTGTGACAACAGGTGGTTTAGATGATGTCACATGTTTGGATGAGGAATTAACACCTTTAATCATGATTTGTGCTTGGCTTCATGTTACCACATTTGAATGTGTCGACTTGTCCTTGACACCTTTGATAGTGATCACATTGATTGATTCGTTCTTTATGTCCAATATATTGATCACATTATCATTATGGGAATAGGTGTAATTGACATCATTTCCTTTTCCTTTAGAGGATTCTCCTTTTTTATAGTTGGAAAATGGTTTATTATATGTCGCGTGATCTTCATTAAATGTATGTCCTTCCACTTTGATCTTTCCTCCGTCAATGAGATCTTGTATAACGTGTTTGAGTTTAACACAATCATTAGTCTTGTGTCCTTTATTCTTATGGAATTCACAATAGACATTATCATTCCACCACCTTGGTTTTACTTCTGGTTCCCATGGTTTTGACTCTGATACAATGATGATTTTTTTATCCAAGAGAGTCTTCAAAACCGTCTCAAGAGGTTCTCCCAATAGAGTAAATGTTCGTTGTGGCCTAGACGTCTATGGCTTATTCTTGTTGGTATTAGTGTTTTCTCTTGGTATTGTTGTTGTTATCTTAGCTTCTTTGTTTGCTTGTAGGCTGTTTGTGAGATTAAACACAACTGGTTTGACATTCGCATTCGAGGCTTCCACCACTCTATCATTAAAAATATTTTTGTTCTTGTTCCACCATTTAGGTTTGTTGTTATAGTTGTTAGAGGATTTATTGTCAGTTTGGAGTGTGATCTCTCCTTTCTTTACCATAACTTCTTCAACACGAATGAAATTCCTTATCATTCTGTCAAAACTGGGAGAATCTTGCATTTGTAGAGCGTAATTCATTTCAGGTACTAAGTTGTTTATAAAGATCTCCATATTTTTAGATTCGGGTATTGGTCTTGAGTACCTTGCAAATATTCTCCTCCACCGTTGCAAAAAGTGCGTGAAGGATTCACCTGTTCGTTGTTTTGCATTGCAAAGATCCATCATGGTAAAATTGTGTTGTATGTTGTAGGAGTAATGTTTGAAAAATCTTTGAATTAACTCCTCAAATGTTCGCATAGTTGGTGTTAGTTTAGAGAACCATTCCATAGCATTTCCACCTAGAGTTCCTTGAAATAGTCTCATCAAGTACATCCGTTCGTGCATGTATTCTATGCTTAGGGCACAAAATTCTCTTATATGGTCACGTGGATCGATTTCTCCCATGTATTTGTCATATTTGGGTCGTGCCATGTTAGGTGGGAATGGAACCATTTTATACTTTTGTCAAAAGGAAATGGACATATGTTCTCCAAGGAGTATTTCTTCGTTGGTTTAGTCTTCTCTTTCTTTAGCGTTGTGAGTTTCTTTTGCATTTGATATAGTTGTTTCAAGAGTATGGAGATAGGTGTTTGTACATATTCCTCCTTCAATCTTTCAACATCATATTCTTTGGGAAGTTTAAATTCAAGAGAAGCTAAGTGAAGGAAGTATCTTCCTCAATGATTTTCTCCAAGGTCCTTTCAAACTTCCTACTTTTTTTGAGTTTATTGTATTCTTCTTCTGATACGTCCTCATCACTTTCTGAGTCAAACAAAGGATGGTCACAATTTCTCTCTTCTTGACTTTCTCTTTAGTCTTGTTCTTGGTTATATTCCTCAAAGGAAACACTCCATTCCTGATTAGGTGCATCCATTTCAGGTGAGTCTTGATCAAAGAGGGGGTTCATTCAACATGTCTCTCCTTGTAGAAATTTAAGCAATCTTGGAAGTCTTTATGAATCGTCAGCAAGGTATTGTTTACTTCTTGTGTTAACCATGAAAGCAAGATCTCAATTTTTTCAAAAGTGTTCCAATTATTCCAAAAGGAATTTCTGAATTGTCCAAATGTGTTTGTCCAAGTTGTGGGGAGTATGAGTTTGATTATTTGAAGTGATTGATTCTAGAGTTAGAGGGTTAGAATGCCCTAATAGTGAGCTGGGAACCAAGAAGATTTATTTAGAGACATGACAACATGATTTAGGATCAATTACGAGAACACTAAATAACATGCAAGGTAGATTTTCAATTATATTTAGAAACAAATCCAGATGGACTAGCAAGAGCAACAGATTCTGACTGACAAGCAAAAAAGGTATCCAAAACTATAAAGTTTCTGAGTATGACACATGTGCAAGTACCCTTTGTCCTAGATGCAACTTACTATATGCAAGCCTAGATATACGGGATGCGAGCCTATTTTTCCTAGATGCAACTATTGACCAGATGCGAGCCAAGATATACCAAATGCGAGCTTTCTTCCCAAATGCGACTTTGGGTCCCAAATGCGACCTAGGAATTTCCAGATACAACTCTCTGATGGTTTTTTTCTAATTTTTCCACGTTGTCTTGAAGGACGTGAAAATTTGTCTGGCTCCAGCGTCTATCTAATGAATTCCAGATTGTTTTTAAGCAGCATAAATATCTATGACTATCAAATATTGATTTGTTTGAAGGATTTATTCTGTTATTTGCAATTTTGACACATCAACCATGTTTATTAAGAACCAAACACACCTTTTCCTAGTCATTGTCATATCATGAAAATATTTTCTCGTAGACTCAGGTACACACTCAAATGCTAACTAGAATACGACCATCACCAAGCACGCAATGGCTTCAGTCATGATGTCGTATTATCCGACTTCAAACGCAAATGAGGGCACGAAATGATGAGTATCTTGGGGCAATTACTATTTTCCTTACACAAATATTATCACCTTTTGGGGGTGAATCAGGTAGCTTCTATGCTTAGAGTTTCTAGTAAGGGTCTCCATTCGGTTGTATCCTTTGCGTCCGTGTAAGCTCAATTGAGATGTATAGTCCTGCAAATCGTCTAAGCACAAGCATTCATGTAAACATGATTGAGACCAAAAATTCCCTACTTTTGTGTTAGACGTGAGCCGATTATAAGCCCAAATGACATCGCACTCCCGAGGCTTTAACCCCAAAGAGTAAATTTGCTTAACGTGAGTTGGAGTGGTGTGGCTCACAACTCATTCTCACGTATCCTAGGAGATTTCTTCCTTACCAACGGGCCCAACTAATAGGTGAAAAGCAATAAAGAGGATTGACGACTTAGGAGTCTGGATTTCTGATTCTTCACAAGGAAGAAGAGCATAATCTCCTATTCCATGTTTTCTCTTATCAAACACGTAAAACAATGGTTCATTTACCACAAATTTGAACTCAAAAACTTAACTTGATTTTTGAGTTTTTGATTTTCCATGAAGGAAAAGAGCATAATCCTATAGTCAAGTTAAGATTCAACTCCAAATTTGAAATTTCGTGCCTAAATAAATTTTGATCAATTTTCACTAAGGCAACCTGCATTTTCACTCATTAGTAGTTTTGCTGTGTTTTACTCCACTTCTTTCACCAAGGATTCTTTGGCATGTGTCCTGCAAGAACTCATTAGACTGCTCAAACAATAAGATTCATCCAAAAACATGCAAAGTTAGTTGATTAGTCATCAAATTTATCAATCATGTGAGTAGGCTGACCAAATGCAACTCTAAACTTTACCAAATGCGTCTTTATTTTCTAAATGCGATCCATGAATAACTAAATGTGAGCAAATATCTTAAATGTGATCTTTTATACTAAATGCGATATGGAATTACCCAAATGCGAGCCTTTACCAAAAAGGATTTGGGATTTACTAGATGTGATGCAGGATATCCTGGGTGCAAGCTTCTTTACCAAATGCGATCCTTTGCTTCCAAATGTGAGTCTTCCTCAAGAACAAAAACAAAAGATCAAGAATTAGCTCAAAAATAAATAGAAAACCAAGGTTCTGCCCCACGGTGGGCACCAAAAATGTGTGTGAATTATGTACATACAAGCTGCAACACAACACTTCAATATGTCATTGCATCAATGGTTATAAATATGGAAATAAATTTCAAAGCATAAGAAAACCATGGAAATCAACATATTGCTTCCTATCTAGAAAGAGTATGATTTAAGCTATAAGTTTTCCCTTAGATTATGCATTAAATTAGTGACACATTCAGTCCTAGAAAGGAAGATTCATTAAGAAATTGAAACTATCTATCATGCAATTCACGCTATAAATGATGCAAGGGTTAATTAAAGCATAAATGTAAGAGTTATCTAATTAGCTATTGGAATCATGAAACAAAAATGATACCATAAGAGTGCATTCAAAATTCTAAAATTATGGACCTATTAAGCTCAAAATTCACTCCTTTTATTGATGAATTTGAGAAATGAGTGGTTGAGATAAACTTGTGAGGAGAGGTGAGGATTGAATATTTGGTGATCCATGTGAGTGATCCATGTGAGTGAACTCTCATTAGTTCATTGATTTTTGATGAATTATATAAATAATCGAATAGTTGGATTGACATAATTAGGGGTCTGATCACATTTAAGGCAAATAGGGTCTCTAGTTAGAGTAGACCAAATTAGGGTGGTTACACTTTTCACCTTCCCCATGGGATGGTTACAGAACAACTGTATTTAAAAAACATTAAAACATAATTCAAGAAAAGATTCTTTTCCTAGAATAGAAACTAATCATAAACTGAGTAACCGAAGAGCCTTCAAGCTGGATTTTCGCCATTAGTCATTGCAGGCTGAATTCTGATGATGCCCTAGCTATGGCGTATTCTTCACACTTCAAATAACATAGAATGATCTTTGAAGGATATTCAAATTGTGTAAAATTTCTCTCTTAATGATCAACAAGTTGCGTCATTAATACCAGTCTCATCATCATTTAATAATCATCCACTCCTCAAAAGCTGGGACACGTCATACTTTATTTTGAATTTTCCACCTCAACGCTCTAATTTGAGTTCTTATCATGGAGTTAGATTCCAATTTGTTTCTAGAAGTCATATTTCTTTCCGCCCTTTCTTTTTATTCATCTTAAAAGAATTAACTTCCTTTCATTCAAAACTTATGCTTTGAGCTTCAGAACTTGAAGCATCTTCAAGAAGTTCTAACTTTGTCTGCCTTTTAACTTAACAAAAAAGAGAGGCTTTGTTCTTCTATTATTAGTACCAAGTTGAGTATTGGGTTTCGACAACACTTCTTGCACACTCACCTTTTTTTGCTTCCTTATTTACAAACTATTTCCTTCAATTAAGTGTTATATTCCCTCCTTCAGATTCTGAACATCCTTTCGAAACTCGCACTTTAGCCTGACGTCTTGACTTTTCCCTTGTTTATTATGATATTTTGAGCTTTTCCACCTTATCATTTATGGTTCTTGATTACCTTTTGGAACCGGAACATTGTTTTAGAACTAGAGTCCCGCATCACATTGAATTTTCCCTCGTTTCTTTTGATATTTTGGGCTTTCCACCTTATCTTTTCTAGTTCTTGATTACCTTTCATAACCCAAAAGTTGTTTCGGAACTAGAGATTTTTCCCACATCGCCTTTAGGCCCCGTTTGGGTACTGGAATACCATATCCTGGATATGGTCAATTCAAGAAGATGCTGCATATTCAGGAAGATGCTTATCCTCAAAATGAAATCCGGAATATGGTCTTACCCGTTTGGTTCACCCGGAAGATGAATGAGAAGATGCATAAGAAATTTTAATTCTGTATTTTTTTAATTTCTTTGAATATGGTGTGTATACATGTGTGTATATATACACATGCACACATGTGTATATATACATACATACATATGTGTGTATATACACATGTATATATACATGTCTATATGTGTATACATGTGTGTATATACACACATATGTATACACATATACATACACACACACACATGTGTGTGTATACACACACATATACACACATTTGTATACATATACACACATATACACGTGTGTTTATACACATACATGTGTGTGTATACACACATGTGTGTATATACAAATACAAGTGTGTATCCATGTATACACATATACACACATGTGTATATATACACATATACACACGTGTGTATACACATATACACACCATACATATACACATATAATTGTGTATCCATGTATACACATATACACACATGTGTATATATATACATACATACACACATATACACACATGTGTATATACAAACATATACACACACCATACATGTATGTATATATACACATATGTGTATATACACACATACATGTATGTGTATATACACACATACATGTATGTGTATATACACACACGTGTATATATACACACACACGTGTATATATACACACATGTGTATATATACACACATGCATATATACACATGTGTGTATATACACACGTGTGTATACACACACATGTATATATATACATCCTTATAGCAATATAATATAGATCTTTATAGTCACGGATCCCACGAAATATTAAATTTGGTTTTCTAAAAATTGGAATTCCCATTCCACTTATTTTGAAATTCCAATTCCACCTATTTAGGTGGTAGATGATATTCCCATTTTGGGGGCAAAATGAGAATTTCGGAATTCCAATTCATTTTTTTCCAAGGAAACAAACATGGAATTTGGCATTATCTAGAATTAGATAATGCCAATTCCTGTCATATTCCAGGAAACAAACGGGCCCTTACTTAATAAGTTTTCAGCCACTTCGCTTGTTTCCATTTGAATGTTCAGATTCCGGAAAATGTTCCCAAACTTCATTTTTCCCGAATGACATTTTTGTAAAGGATAGCTCTTCTTTCCTTATTTTTTCTTTGGTTCCATCCATAGCTTCGGATTCCAACGATAGTTCTGGAAGTACCTTGTGTTCCCGATGCTTGCTTCCTGAAAAGTAACGAAGAACTTTGAATTGACTTTTATGACCAATGGAATAACATCGACAAAGACATACATAGGAAAGATAGTTCTAGCTAGACATTCGGTTTTCGACAATTTTTCCCAACATACACTTGAATCCCAAAATCCTTATTGTGATGAAAATGACTAAGGTAAGGGAGTTTTAATAATGACAAATTTTGATTTAGATAATTTTTTAACTACGAGGACTGAAAATGGGGCAACAACTGGCTTTGATTGAGGACAAAGACCACAAGGGATGAAGCAATGAACTAACCATCTCTGGTTTTACATTCTAACTCTCACAAAGACCGACCAAATGAGACAGACATAACAAAAAAACTGACTAAACTAAGAAAGAAGATTAATGGAAAAGCACAATACTAAACCTACTACGATACAATCACATGGGTTACTTGTTGTCCGTGAATTCATGTTTGATACAACTTTAAGACTTGGCCATTGTATAATATTGGTAAGACTGCTCTATCTAGGTATGCCATTTGAAAGAGTTGGCCCCACAAATATGAAGAATCTAGAACAAAAATTTCCATAATGAATTAAACTTGTTATGCACAAATTTAGGTTCTCTCCTCTTGTCCCACAACAACACCAAATCGCCTTCCATGAAGTTGTTGTGGGACAAGAGGAGAGAACCTAAATTTGCGCATAACAAGTTTAATTCATTATGGAAATTTTTGTTCTAGATTCTTCATATTTGTGGGGCCAACTCTTTCAAATTGGCATACCTAGATAGAGCAGTCTTACCATTGTTATAAAATGGCCAAGAATTAAAGTTGTATCAAACATGAATTCATGGACAACAGGTAACCCATGTGATTGTATCATAGTAGGTTTAGTTGTGTGCTTTTTCATTAGTCTTCTTTCTTAGTTTAGTCAATTTTTTTGTTGTGTGTGTCCCATTTGGTCGATCTTTGTTTGAGTTAGAATGTAAAACTAGAGATGGTTAGTTCATTGCTTCATCCCTTGTGGTCTTTTTCCTCAATCAAAGCCAATTGTTTCCCCATTTTTAATCCTCGTAGTTGAAAAATAATCTAAATTAAAATTTGTCATTATTAAAACTCCCTTACGTTAGCCATTTTCATCACAATAAGGATTTTGGGATTCAAGTATATGTTGGGAAAAATTGTCGAAAACTGAATGTCTAGCTAGAACTATCTTCCCTATGTCTGTCTTTGTCGATGTTATTCCATTGGTCATAAAAGTCAATTCAAAGTTCTTCGTTACTTTTCAGGAAGCAAGCATCGAGTCAACAAGGCACTTCCAGAACTATCGTTAGAATCCGAAGCTATGGATGGAACCAAAGAAAAAATAAGGAAAGAAGAGCTATCCTTTACAAAAATGTCATTCGGGAAAAATGAAGTTTGGGAACATTTTCCGAAATCTGAACATTCAAATGGAAACAAGCGAAGTGGCTGAAAACTTATTAAGTAAAGGCGATGCGGGAAACATCTCTAGTTTCGAAACAACTTTTGGGTTATGAAAGGTAATCAAGAACTAGAAAAGATAAGGTGGAAAGCCCAAAATATCAGAAGAAACGAGGGAAAATTCAAGGTGATGCGGGAAAAAGCTCTAGTTCTAAAACAACGTTCCGGTTCCAAAAGGTAACCAAGAACCAGAAATGATAAGGTGGAAAAGCCCAAAATATCAGAATAAACAAGGGAAAAGTCAAGACGTCAGGCTAAAGTGTGAGTTTCAGAAGGATGTTCAGAATCTGAAGGAGGGAATATAACACTTAATTGAAGGAAATAAGTTTGTAAATAAAAGGAAGCGAAAAAAGGTGAGTGTGCAAGAAGTGTTTTCGAAACCCAATACTCAACTTAGTACTAATAATAGAAGAACAAAGCCTCTCTTTTTTGTTAAGTTAAAAGACAGGGAAAGTTAGAACTTCTTGAAGATGCTTCAAGTTCCGAAGCTCAAAGCGTAAGTTTTGAATGAAAGGAAGTTAATTATTTTTAGATGAATAAAAAGAAAGGGCGGAAAGACACATGACTTCTAGAAACAAATTGGAATCTAACTCCATGATAAGAACTCAAATTAGAGCGTTGAGGTGGAAAATTCAAAATAAAATATGACGTGTCCCAACTTTTGAGTAGTGGATGATTATTAAATGATGATGAGATTGGTATTAATGACGCATCTTGTCGATCATTAAAAGAGCAATTTTACACAATTTGAATATCCTTTAAAGATCATTCTATGTTATTTGAAGTGTGAAGACTACGGCAAAGCTAGGACATCATCAAAATTCAGTCTGCAATAACTAATGGAAAAAATCCATCTTGAAGGCCCTTCGGTTACTCAGTTTATGATTAGTTTCTATTCTAGGAAAATAATCTTTTCTTGAATTATGTTTTAATGTTTTTTAAATACAGTTGTTCTGTAGCCATCCCATGGGGAAGGTGAAAAGTGTAACCACCCTAATTTAGTCTACTCTAACTAGAGACCCTATTTTCCCTAAATGTGACCAAACCCCTAATTATGTCAATCCAACTATTCGATTATTGATATAATTCATCAAAAATCAATTAATCTCCTAAAATCAAAGTGATTTCATCACTAACTCACATTGATTACCTTGGCCTATTTAGATTAAATCAGCCCAATTAAATCCTTGGCTAAAGTAATTAGTTAAAAGGGAATTAATAAAATCTCTAAATACACCTCATCACTTGCACATGGAAAGTCAATCCATGAACTAATGAGAGTTCACTCACATGGATCACTCAAACGGATCACAAAATATTCAATCCTCACCTCTCCTCACAAGTTTATCTCAACCACTCATTTATCAAATTCTTCAATAAAAGGAGTGAATTTTGAGCTTAATAGGTCCATAATTTTAGAATTTTGAATGCACTCTTATGGTGTCATTTTTGTTTCATGATTCCAATAGCTAATTAGATAACTCTTCCATTTATGCTTTAATTAACCCTTTCATCATTTATAGCATGAGTTGCATGATAGATAGCTTCAATTTCTTAATGAATCTTCCATTCTAGGACTGAATGTGTCACTAATTTAATGCATAATTTGAGGGCAAACTTATAGCTTAAGTCATACTCTTTCTAGATAGGAAGCAATATGTTGATTTCCATGGTTTTCTTATGCTTTGCAATTTATTTCCATATTTCTAACCATTGATGCAATGACATATTGAAGTGTTGTGTTGCAATTTGCAAGTGCATAATTCACACACATTTCTGGTGCCCACCGTGGGGCAGAACCCCGGTTTTCTATTCATTTTTGAGCTAATTCTTGATCTTTTTTTTTTTTTTTTTTGAGGAAGACTTGCATTTGGAAGAAAAGGATCACATCTAGTAAAGAAGCTTGCACCTAGGATATCTTGCATTGCATCTAGTAAATCCAAAATCATTTTTGGTAAAGGCTCGCATTTGGGTAATTCCATATCACATTTAGTTGAAAAGATTGCATTTAAGATATTTGCTCACATTTAGTTATTCATGGATCTCATTTAGAAAATAAAGACGCATTTGGTAAAGTTTAGAGTCGCATTTGGTCAGCCTACTGGCATGATTGATAAATTTGATGACTAATCAATTGACTTTGCATGTTTTCGGATGAATCTTATTGTTTGAGCAGTCTAATGAGTTCTTGAAGGACACATGCCAAAGAATCCTTGGTGAAAGAAGTGGAGTAAAACATAGAAAAACTACTAATGAGTGCAAATGCAGGTTGCCTTAGTGAAAATTGATCAAAATTTATGCTTGGTTAAGTTTTTCTTTAGGCACTAAATTTCAAATTTGGAGTTGAATCTTAACTTGACTAGAGGATTATGCTCTTTTCCTTAATGGACAATCAAAAACTCAAAAATCAAGTTAAGTTTTGAGTTCAAATTTGTGGTAAATGAACCATTGTTTTGCGTGTTTAATAGGAGAAAATGACATGGAATAGGAGATTATGCTCTTCTTCCTTGTGAAGAATCATAAATCTAGACTCCTAAGTCGCCAATCCTCTTTATTGCTTTTCACCTATTAGTTGGGCCCGTCGGTGAGGAAAAAATCTCCTAGGACGACCCATGTGAGAACAAGTTGTGAGCCATACCACTCCAACTCACGTTAAATAAATTTACTCTTTGGGGTTAAAGCCTCGGGAGTGGGATGCCATTTGGGCTTATAATCGATGCATGTCTAACACAAAAGTAGGGCATTTTTGGTCTCAATCATGTTTACGTGACTGCTTGTGCTAAGACGCTTTGCGGGACTATATATCTCAATTGCGCTTATGTGGACGCAAAGGATACAACCAAATGGAGACCCTTACTAGAAACTCTGAGCATAGAAGCTACCTGATTCAACCCCAAAAGGTGATAATCTTTATGCAAGGCAAATAGTAATTTCCCCAAGATACTCGTCATTGCGTGCCCTCATTTGCGTTTGGATTCGGATAATACAACATCATGACTAAAGCCATTGCATGCTTGGTGATGGTCATATTCTAATTAGCATTTGAGTGTGTACCTGAGTCTATGAGAAAAGATTTTCATGATATGACAATGACTAGGAAAAGGTGTGTTTGGTTCTTAATAAACATGGTTGATGTGTCAAAATTGTAAATAACAAGATAAATCCTTCAAACAAATCAATATTTGACAGTCATAGATATTTATGCTCTTAAAAAAAATCTGGAATTCATTAGACAGACGCTGGAGTCAAATAATTTTTCACGTCCTTCAAGACAAAGTGGCAAAATTAGAAAAAACCATCAGAGAGTTGCATCGGGCAGTTCCTAGGTCATATTAGGGAAGCAAAGTCGCATTTGGGAAGAAATCTTGCATTTGGTATATCCTGGCTCACATATGGTCAATAGTCGCATCTAGGCAAAATAGGCTCACATCCCGTATATTTAGGCTCGCATCTAGTAAGTTGCATCTAGGACAGAGGGTACTTGCACACATGTCATACTCAGAAACTTTACAGTTTTGGATACCCTTTTTGCTTGTCAGTCAGAATCTGTTGCTCTTGCTAGTCCATCTAGCTTTGTTTCTAAATATAATTGGAAGTCTACCTTGCATGTTATTTAGGGTTATCACAATTAATCCTAAATCATGTTGTCATGTCTCTAAATAAATCTTCTTGGTTCCCAGCTCACTATTAGGGCATTCTAACCCTCTAACGCTAGAATCAATCACTTCAAACAATCAAACTCACACTCCCCACAACTTGGACAAACGCATTTGGACAATTTAGAAATTCCTTTTGGAATAATTGGAACACTTTTAACAAAATTGAGATCTTGCTTTCATGGTTAACACAAGAAGTAAAAAATACCTTGCTGACGATTCAGAAAAACTTCCAAGACTGCTATTTCTACAAGGAGAGACATGTCGAACGAATCCCCTCTTTGATCAAGACTCACCTGAAATGGATGCACCTAATCATGAATGGAGTGTTGCCTTTGAGGAATATAACCAAGAACAAGTCTAAAGAGAAAGTCAAGAAGAGATAAATCATGACCATCCTTTGTTTGACTCGAAAAGTGACGAGGACATATCAGAAGAAGAATACAATAAATTCAAACAAAGTAGGAAGTTTGAAAGGACCTTGGAGAAAATCACTGAGGAAGATACTTCCTTCACTTAGCTTCTCTTGGAGTTAAACTTCCCAAAGACTATGATGTTGAAAGATTAAAGGAGGAAGATGTGCAAACACCTATCTCCATACTCTTGAAACAACTATATCAAATGCAAACGGAACTCGCAACGCTCAAGAAAGAGAAGACTAAACCAACAAAAAAATACTCCTTGGAGCACATATGTCCATTTCCTTTTGACAAAAGTATAAACATGGTTCCATTCCCACCTAACATGGCACGACCCAAATATGAAAAATACATGGGAAAAACAGATCCACATGACCATGTTATAGAATTTTGTGCCCTAAGCATAGAATACATGCACGAACGAATGTACTTGATGAGACTATTTTCAGGAAGTCTAGGTGGAAATGTTATGGAATAGTTTTCTAAACTAACACCAATTGTGCGAACATGTGAGGAGTTAATTCAAATATTTGTCCAACATTACTCCTACAACATACAACACAATGTTACCATGATGGATCTTTGCAATGCAAAACAATGAACAGGTGAATCCTTCACACACTTTTAGCAATGGTGGAGGAAAATATTTGCAAGGTACTCAAGACCAATACCCAAATCTGAAAAGATGGAGATCTTTATAAACAAATTAGTACCTGAAATGAATTACGCTCTACAAATGCAAGATTCTCCTAGTTTCGACAGAATGATAAAGAATGTCATTCGTGCTGAAGAAGTTATGGTGAAGAAAGGAGAGATCACACTCCAAAGTGACCATAAATCCTCTAACCTAATGGTGGAACAAGAACAAAAATGTTGTTAATTATGGAGTGGTGGAAGCCTCGAATGTGAATGTTAAACCAGCTGTGTTTAATCTCACAAATAGCCTACAAGCAAACAAATAAGCTAAGCTAACAAAAACAATACCAAGAGAAAACACTAATACCAACAAGAATAAGCCATAGACGTCTAGGACACAACAAACATTTACTCCATTAGGAGAACCTCTTGAGACGATTTTGAAAAATCTCTTGGATAACAAAATCATCACTGTATCAGAGTCAAAACCATGGGAACCAAAAGTAAAACCAAGGTGGTGGAATGATAATGCCTATTGTGAATTCCATAAGAATAAAGGACATAAGACTAATGATTGTGTTAAACTCAAACACGTTATACAAGATCTCATTGACGGAGGCAAGATCAAAGTGGAAGGACAGACATTTAATGAAGATCACACAACATATAATAAACCATTTCCCAACTATGAAAAAGGAGAAGTCTCTAAAGGAAAAGGAAATGATGTCAATTACACGTATTCCCATAATGATAATGTGATCAATATATTGTACATAAAGAACGAATCAATCAATGTGATCACTATCAAAGGTGTCAAGGACAAGTCAACACATTCAAATGTGGTAACATGAAGCCAAGCACAAATCATGATTAAAGGTTTTAATTCCTCATCCAAACAGGCGACATCATCTAAACCACTCGTCACAAATCCTAAACCAACAACGTCAAGATAAATGGTTCCCATACCATCTTCTAACTATAGCTTGGTAGACCAATTGCAAAGAACCTCATCTCAAATATCTATACTTGAGTTATTAAATATCTCTTCATTGCATAGGGAAGTTCTTGAACAAGCCCTACATTCTGCCAATGTTTCGAAATACATAGATATAGACAAATTCCATGCAATGGTCAATCATATATCAACTCCACATTATCTCTCTTTTTTAGAAGAAGATGAAAAATATTTGACTCATCCCCATAATCAACCCCTTCACATTGAAGTTCTGATCCATAAACACCATGTATTGATAGATGGAGGTGCATGGTTGAATATATGTACTCTCAATTTTGTCAAAGCATTGGGCATTTCACAACAAACAATTGATTCAATAAGTAAGATAACTATTAAGGATTGTGATGAAGAGGAAAGATCATCCAAAGGACTAGTTATTTTACCAATAAGAATAGGACCAATTGAACACAATGTGATTTGTCAAGTTTTTGATCTTCCATTGGCCTATAACATATTACTAGGAAGACCTTGGATACATGAAATGCAAGCAATGCCATCTACTTACCACCAATGTATCAAATTTCCACACAATGGGGTGGAAGTAGTAATTCCTACAAATTCAAGCTACACTTGCAACAACGTCAAGGTAGATAGTATGGTTCCTCAAAATAAGGAAGTTCCAAAAGAGTTCCCAGCTGAAACCTCTAAAGACATGGTGATGACAAGCTTTGGAAAGACATTAAAACTTGAAGAAACTAGCATGGGGGAATAAAAACTAGAGATAATACTATCATTGGCTAACATTCGTATGTCTCCAAGATCATATGGGAAACCATCCCCCTCTTTCACACCTTCTGCATCAAAAGGAAAATCCATGCATGAACCAACTGGCATGGTTAGAGCCTCTACTTCTTAAGAGGAAGAAAAAGAAGATAAAGCAGTCTTGGCTTGGCTCTATAAAGAGGAAAAGAGAGAAAATAAAGTAAAACATGTTGAAATATCTCCCAAAAAATATGGCAAAGGTTATGACCTTCTTAAAAAAATGGGATACAAAGGGAAGGGACCTTTAGGAGATAAAGGAAAGGGACTCATTAAGCCTATCCATATGGAATTCAGAGACACTAAAGACAAAATAGGGTTGGGTTTCAATAACACATCATAAAATGCCACCTCAAGAGATGGTCCCATCTTTGATAAAGGAAGTGATGAAGAAGAGGAAGAAACAAAATTTGTACCTTGGACATATGAAAGATTATCACATATTGGTACTGAGAACCAAGAATACCAAGGAGAACGATATGTACCTACTTTTGGAGAATGACTAGAGCATGGTGTTCCTTTTTTGTCACAAACCAATTTCCAAGAAGTAGAGGAGGAGGAAGAAGAAGACTCTTCGAAAGTTCAGCAAATAAAAGAATCTCATGAGGAAATCCTGCAAGAATAAGAAGATAACATAAATAGAGAAGAGGAAGCAAGTAGCTCAAACACTCTTGAGTAATCCTTTCATTTAAGACAACAACAAGCTGCACATCCTAACTAGGGGCAATTGGTGACAATTTCACATGTCCGAGATCACCACACTTTGATCCACAAATGGGTAATAGGGTACACCAGATAATTATTGATGAGTTTCTAAATTGATCTGATGACAATATCTCAGACTCACATGATTATGAATAGGATCATATGTTTAATACTACCATGGACATTGAGGTAGATGTAATCCATAAATTTTCACCTTTATTGGAAAGAGGAGAAAGTTCTAACACTACCCATAATACCAATGTTGTCACAGAATTGGATGAGATGGTGATGCCTAGAATAATTGATGAAGACACTGACATCTTACTGGGACTAGAAGAATTCCAAATGATACAAGATATGAGTTCCGATATGATAAGAGGAGAAGGAGAAAACTCAAATGACGAGTCACTAGAATTAGGTACGCATAACACTAAAAATGATACTAATAATGATGATTTGACTCTTAATGATCTAAACACTATAGAAGCTGACTTAACAGAACATGTCTTGTCAGTTAATAGTCTTGACGTTGGTGCGATGTTGTCCTTAAAAACCTCTAAATCATTATCCTTGGTAAACCCTAAACTTATTGATTGGACAAACTCATAACCTACTCTTATCATGAACTTTCCCAATGACTACACTTTGGCCTATTATCTGAATGCTTGTGAACCCTATTCCTCTTCCACCAATGCAAGGAGCATGACTATGATAAAGGAGGATATCAAGTTTCTTAGTCAGAAATTAAAAAGTAAAAAGGAAAAAAGAATTGATGGTGAAAACCACATTGTGGTAGTATCAGATTCTATAAAAGACGTATCTAATGGTGAAAACCTCTCAGAGGCACCAAAAGATGAGATTCTTGATATCCTCCCTGAACAATTTCAAGAAATGTCTTCAGTACTGATAGAACCAACACAATGAGTTAATTTGAGAACAATAAAAGTTCTTCAATTCGTTCATCTGGCGCAATCATTATCAGAAGAAGAAAAGACATAGTTTACTAAGTTCCTTAAAGAGAAAAATATCAAATTTGCATGGTCTTATACTGATATGCTTGGACTAGATCCTGAGATAATAATGCATCACTTATCTATACCTCCTGGGATAAAACCTATCAAGTAGAAACTAAGAAAAATGCACCCACAAGTGGCATTGTTGCTAAAAGTGGAGCTGGAAAAATTCTTAAAGTTTGGGTTCATAAGGGTCATCGCTTATGCAAGATGGACTTCTAATGTAGTCCCAGTTTCTAAAGTAGACAAGTCTATCAGAATTTTCATAGAATTTAGGGACAGGGAATAAAGGGAATACATGGTGGATCAGATTTCCCTACATCAAGCCAGAGTTAAACACATATTTGATAAGAGGGCCAGGCCTAGGAAGTTCATGGAAGGCAATTTGGTGTTGTTGTGGGAAAAGAGGAGAGAACCTAAATTTGAGCATAAAAAGTTTAATTCATTATGGAAATGTTTGTTCTAGATTCTTCATATTTGTGGGGCCAACTCTTAAATTGGCATACCTAGACAGAGCAGTCTTACCATTTTTATACAATGGCCAAGACTTAAAGTTGTATAAAACATGAATTCATGGACAACAGGTAACCCATGTGATTGTATCATAGTAGGTTTAGTTGTGTGCTTTTTCATTAGCCTTCTTTCTTAGTTTAGTCAGTTTTTTTGTTGTGTGTGTCCCATTTGGTCGGTCTTTGTTTGAGTGAGAATGTAAAACCAGAGATGGTTAGTTCATTGCTTCATCCCTTGTGGTCTTTGTCCTCAGTGAAAGACAGTTTTTTCCCCATTTTCAGTCCTCATAGTTGAAAAATAATCTAAATTAAAAATTGTCATTATTAAAACTCCCTTACCTTAGCCATTTTCATCACAATAAAGATTTTGGGATTCAAGTGTATGTTGGGAAAAATTGTCGAAAACCGAATGTCTAGCTAGAACTATCTTTCCTATGTCTATCTTTGTTGATGTTATTCCATTGGTCATAAAAGTCAATTCAAAGTTCTTCATTACTTTTCAGGAAGAAAGCATCGGGTCCACAAGGCACTTCCAGAACTATCGTTGGAATCTGAAACTATGGATGGAACCAAAGAAAAAATAAGAAAAGAAGAGATATCCTTTACAAAAATGTCATTCGAGAGAAATGAAGTTTGGGAATATTTTCCAGAATCTGAACATTCAAATGGAAACAAGAGAAGTGGCTGAAAACTTATTAAGTAAAGGTGATGCGGGAAAAATATCTAGTTCTGAAACAACTTTTGGGTTATGAAAGGTAATCAAGTACTAGAAAAGATAATGTGGAAAGCTCAAAATATCAGAAGAAATGAGGGAAAACTCAAGGTGATGCAAGAAAAAGCTCTACTTCTAAAACCTGGGCCTCTTATCAAATATGTGTTTAACTCTGGCTTGATGTAGGGAAATCTGATCCACCATGTATTCCCTTTCTTCCTTAATCCTTGAACACCATCCACACCTCCACATTATCTGGGACATCGGGCCTGTGAATTAATTCGATTGACTATGATTTATCTTCAAAATCTAGGTGAGGCAGCAACAAAGACGTTGAGATAACCAATGAATATGCTCTGACATTGTTTTCTCTAGGTACTCATTCAATAGAGAAAGCCTCAAATCCTTCAATTTCATCCCAAACCATATTTCTATAATGTTTAAGTCTCTGATTTTTTATAGGGAAGGTACCCCTGACTTGTTTTACTATTAATTATGCATCTCATTTAGCCAGGAAGAATTTTACTCTTCTTTCCTTTGTCGCAGTAGTGCCCAGAAAAAATACCTTATACTCTGAAGTGTTATTAGTGTTTTTGAATTATAATGCATACACAAAAGGAGCAATTTATCCCTCAAGGGAAATCAAGAATACTCCAGCACCTGATCTCGCTAAGGTTAAACTTCCATCAAATTTGGTGGTCCACAACTAGGCAGACTTATCTATTTCATCATTTTCTTCCATGGCTTCCTGATATGTGAATAGCATGTAGTTTCCAAATTCTAATTCTTGATAAATACTGTGAGCTTTGGGGTCATCAAATTTCATGACCATGAATTTGGATTTGTCTCGTGGCTCCAGTTTGACCTTGTTTCCAACAAGTATGACCACATGAGACCAATCTAGCTTTTTTTTGCCTCTCAGATCCTTATAGAAACTTCTTCTTAAATGCACGTCATCGCTAGCTTGGATATATGTTGGTATTATGATGGATTTTGGAGTTTAAATTAAGAGTTTAAATTTTTCGTTGATGGCAACTTGTCAACTCTATTAGTTTTAGTGAATAGGTTGTTGTCACTGATCAACAGGATGAATAGGTGAAGCAGTTTATCCTAAGTTTTCTGACAGGTGAACAAGAAGACAGTAACAAGAAATTTTATTGAGTTGTGCTCAAGATGGTGAGAAAATTGGGAGATGTGATCATTACTGGTACATTCCTATGGTCAAAATAGCTCAGGCGCATGATTGCCATAGTTAACTCAATATTTTGTGAAAGTTAGTATTTCGGTGATTGTTCAGTATGAACCGATTGAGTTGTCGATTGGTTCTTGATGATCACATGGTCAAGGCGGGTAAGTGGTTTTTGGTATTTTGTATTAAACATTTGTATTACATTTTGGGCTGACATGTTAGGTTTTTTTGGTGTAGATTTTCATGTGGTTCGTCAATGTGTTTAGGCGACTTGTGGATTGTTTTTAATGTTTTAACTGACTTAAAACCAACTATATAAACCAATGTTAAATCAATGATTTAGGGTTTTTGACCGTGTTTTGGTGGTTGCGATCAGAGACAGAGGTAGACTATTGCATCAAGAGCTCAGAGATTGAATTAGATCTTACAGGCAAGCAGTGTCATTACAAATCAATGTTTTGAGTTCATTTCTCAAGGCTAACTCAAATAGGTTAGCAAGGTTAAATCCCTTAACAGGGTGGGCTTTAACATGTCTTTTGTATAAATCCTCTAAAAAGGTGACTTTTGATAAGGAGTTATAAATCCTCTAGTAAGGTAGATCTTAACAGGTCTCTTTGTACTTATAACAAGGTACTAGTCACTCTTAACTGGGTGAGCCCCTAATAGGGTATTGTAATCTCCTAATAGGGAAACTCTTTTTACCGTAGTGAAGATATTTGTGAATGTCATCCCCACCATGTTTTTCTCCCTCTTACAAGGGTTTCCATGATAAAAAATAGTGGTGTTATAGTTTTTTTTTTGTGTTTTATTGAATTATTTCACTTCTATTGCAAAGTTATAGTTGCTTGTTTGATCTTGGGGAAGTTACTTAAAAGTATAACCAATTTATTGGTTGAAATTGTTCACTGCCTATTTACACCGATTTGTTAGAGTAATAGTTCATTTGTCTTTATAATTAAATCTATTTGGTTTAATTATTAAAGTACACTATTATTATATTCACTTAAGCTTGTCATTTGTAGGTGCATAATAATTAATATGTTTATTAATTATTAAATGCACAAACCTAGCTTTCTCCGCCTTTAGGGTTTCTCACCTTATAAGCCGCTTTTTGTAATTATTGTAATTCATTCTTTTGGGAAATAACAATTTGCTCTCACTCCGCTGAGATTTTCCAAACCCTAGCTTCTCTCTCACAGGTTTTGTTTCAGCTTTAGGTATTTTGCATGCAGGTGTTCTTGGCGTTCTGTGGATTTGTGTTTCTCAAATCCTACATTGTATCAGAGTCACCATGTTGCTGCCTAGGTTGAAGGTTTTTGAAGCCACGATTCGAAGACGACAGCCGCAGATTCTCTAGGGCTTTTTCTGTCACTTTGAAAGAGGCACCATTTTCTGGAGTCAGTTGAGCCAAAAAAGACTCTGCCATTGCGTTTAGAAGGCCCGGAAGAGTCAAAAAACATATAAATTTTGACTATTTTGGCCTCTGTGACCACAGGCAATTTTTTTTGGCCTCTTAAGGCCGTACGGCTCGAAAATCGAGACAAAAAAATTGAAAAAAACTAAAAAAGGGCTTTTTTTGCACGTTTTTGGGCGCCGCCAGCTCGCGCCGCCCGTGCGTCGCCTAGCGGCCAGCGCGCCGCCACCCGGGCCTGCCGCCGCCCACCGGCCGCTGCCTGCGCCCGGCCCACCCGCCGCCACCTCCACGCTTGCTCGCCACCTCCGCTGGTGGTGCCGCCCATGAGCCACCACCGTGCTGCCAAGTCCTGCGACGGGCGTTTGGCCGTCAAAATTATTTGCATGACTGGTTTTTTCCAGTGAGTAGTTTTTTGGAGGTACCTGTGGTTTTTTGCCCATATCTTGGGCATACGGCGTCCTTTTTCAGAAAACAAAATATCGTCGGAAAGGTGTTTCTGAGATGGACGTAATGATGTTGGTTTTGTTCACTGATTTGGCTGTTTGAGTTCCTATTTTCAGCTTTGAAGTAGAGGCTTCATTTTCCCTTCTATTCTGGATCCGATGTTCAGGTTTTTCTCTAGTTTTCTTTGTGCTTTCAGTAGTTGATTATTTGCTGTACGGGGGTTAGAATCATACTTTATGGGGGGTGTCTTTGCTTTCTGTCATTTACTTTTAGAAATTGACCCTTTTACTTCCGTCTTTTTCTTCTCTCAATGTCGGACCCCTCTGTGGCCCGGTTGACACCGCATAATTACCACACTTGGAAAGAACACATGACTAGGCTACTCATGTCATGTGGCTTATGGTCATGCCTAGATGAACAACAACCTATCCTACAGCGTCCTTTTGAGATTCTACAGCACAGGAATAAGATGGATGAAGCCATGGGCTTGATTGCACTAAACATTTCCGACAGTCTCCTCTTTCACTTGGATGGTTTGACAATTCCTAGGGCCATTTGGGGCAAGTTTTCAGATTTTTTTGGCACTATAAATGAGTTCTGGGCACTACAGCTTGATGCAGAGTTGACTACTTTGACACCTACCGGCTTTCCCACCATTGAGGACTTCTTGATGAAGTTCAAGTCTCTGCGCTCAGTTTTGTAGGGATGTGGGAAAACCAAGACAGATGATGAGTGTA
>MU227110.1:609899-630812 GCA_018584345.1 Thuja plicata
CTTCATATGCATTTCATCCGTCAGCAGATTCAGGATGGTGTTCTCACTTTGGAGTACATTCCCACTTACGCGCAGGTTGCTGACATCTTCACCAAACCCTTTGCATCTCCGCGCTATCTTCAGTTGCATTCTATGCTTGGGGTGACAAAAGTTGTCCTTGGGGGGTCTTGTTGAGGCCTTCCTTCCTTCATGTTTTTTTCAGCATGTTGTTGTATCTCTTTTTGGGGTAGGGTTTTTCCCATTGGGTTTTCTCTATTTCCCCAGTTTACAGAGATTTCTTTGTTGTTGGGTACCTGATCAGGCCTTGTTGCTGGGACCCATTTCTTTTTCTTTCATAGTTGTGCTAGGTTAGTTTCCTCCTGAGCTTCGCTTAAGGGGGGGTGTTAGAGTAATAGTTCATTTGTCTTTATAATTAAATTTATTTGGTTTAATTATTAAAGTACACTATTATTCTATTCACTTAAGCTTGTCATTTGTAGGTGCATAATAATTAATATGTTTATTAATTATTAAATGCACAAACCTAGCTTTCTCCGACTTTAGGGTTTCTCACCTTATAAGCCGCTTTTTGTAATTATTGTAATTCATTCTTTTGGGAAATAACAATTTTCTCTCACTCCGCTGAGATTTTCCAAACCCTAGCTTCTCTCTCACAGGTTTCGTTTCAGCTTTAGGTATTTTGCATGCAGGTGTTCTTGGCGTTCTGTGGATTTGTGTTTCTCAAATCCTACACAATTCACCCCCCTCTTAGTGCTTCTATATACTAACAATTTGTATCAGAGCCTAGTGCCCTAAAATAAGCCTAACAACTTGGGTGAGATGCTTAAGGGAGACATGGAGTTTTATAGAAGATAACTTGCTGAGACTGAGGACATTATTGAGAAACTTAAAGACCAGTTGAAGATCTCTAGGTCTAAGAGACAGGAGCTTCTCAAACAACTAAGTGATAGCCAATATCTCATCAAAAAATTGTCTGAGCAGAGCGGATCTGATGAATTTGAATTTGAAATTATAGTCTTGGAGAATGAGAAGCTTTCCAAGGATAACAAGGACATGCACAAGGTTCTTGACAAGCTAAAGGAAGATAAGAAAAACATGCAAAGGGAGTTGGATAACTTCTCAATAAGAATGGTTGAAAATTTCAAAGCAAGGAAAGTTGCAGATGAGGCTAAGAAAGTTGCAAAGGATTCCCTAAAAGCCAAAGATGAAACCCTAATGCTAAAGTGGATAAGATTTTTAGATCTGAGAAAGAAGTTGTTGCATTGAGGGAACACCTGCATGATTCTAATGAATAAAATGTAAATATTATAAGAGAGAATGAAGATCTGAGAAATGAGATTGAGAAGATGAAAGAGGAGTTGAAGAGTGCTAATGATGTGTTGGAAAAGTTCAACAAGAGTTTTGCTAAACTTGATGAAAAACTCTCAAAACAAAGGAGAAGTGGTGAAAGACAAGGAATATGTTTTTCAAAATTTGAAGACTAGAACTAATGTTTTCCAAGGTAATTTTTATCGTTGTAACAAATATGGTCATAAGGATAATTAGTGCAGGTCTAGAATCAATAATGAAAGGTCATATGTGAATTGGGGAAGTCCTTACTAAGGGAGAGATGATTTAATATTACTTATTATGTTTGTCACAACTTTGGACATACAACAGTAAATTGCAGGATGAGAGCCGGTAGAGGAAATGTTGGACCATGGAGACAAACTAGTATGGTGTGTTTCAATTGCAGTAAGACTCGACATCTTTCTAGGTCTTGCAAAGTGAAGAAGAATAATAGTGGAGGTCAACCGGTGAATAGGCCTTATAATGATAAAGGCAAGAAGATTGTAGATGTTGAAGAAACTAGGAAACAAATGAAGGAAACATGGGTAAAAAAAGGTGAAATGAAGTCTTCTGAGTTGAATGATAACTCCAAAACATTAGGTAGTGTGGATACTTCATTATCTAACTAAGTCAAAGCTATTGGCTTAGGGGGAGAAAATAAAGTATGATCTATAACCTATCCCCCAAGTTGTGTGTGTGGTAAGTTTTATCAACATATTTAGATGTCTAGTGATTTTATGAATGAATTTGCTGAATTATTGTGTTAAATGTGATTCCATGTGAACGTATAATGATTTTGTTTATGACATAGTGATACTTTATGTTTCTAACTATTGTGACCGGTTAAAGACACTATTTGACTATTTTTCATTTATAGCTTGGAAATGAGATGATATAAGGGTGAAAGTGAAGTTCATTTGTCACTTTACATTATTCCTACTAAGCAGTCCTTTTGTGAGAATTTTCTAAGAGATTTTAAAGCATTTTGGGTATTTGTGAAATGGAGGTTGTGATTTTGTGTTTCAAGTGAAGCGGTGTTTGAAGGACCCTAGAGGCGAACTGTAGCGGTATCTTATGTATTTTGGAGGTACTATTATGTGTTGATCGATGTTAGCATTATGGACACCCATGTGTTGGTTGAGGTTACTGAGGAGCTGAGACCAATTTTCAAATTGCAACCATTAAAGGCGGTAGAAAATGATCTTGTTGGTGCCTTGTCCTTGATACCTCGTGGCGTATTGTTAACTGAGGATGTAAGATTGTTCATTCATTACAAGATTGGATATCTTGGTTACAATTCTATCTTCAATGCATTTAACAAACTGTGTGATGGTGCTAATTTGAAGGATGAGCATAAGCATTTAACTGATAAGGGTTTCACTTATGTTGTTGAACTACCTGAGGATTTTGAAACTGATTGGATAAGATATGTACTGAGTCAAGTTCATGATCAATTCTTATGGCTGGATAGAACACATAAGATTACCAAGGAGATTATCCATGTGGTAACTTGGTTATGTATGACCAGTGATGTACCTATTTTGAGAACTATTCCATTTGGTGAGGTCACTCATCTTACAAAGTCTAAACAAGACCCACGTGCTATGATGATCAATGACATTGAAGATACTAAGGTGAAGTTTTCTTTGATGGTGATGGGTTACAAATTTTATCAGTAAAGCCAATTGAATAAGTGTGTCTAGTGAAGGAATTCATGAAGCCTATCAGATGGTAAAGGAAAATGCACGGTATGACCTATGTGAGGTCATGAGAGGCCAATTCTTTGGGAATATGGAAGAATCAAGGACAAGAAACAATCTTTCAAGTATGGTTCCCTACTGGTATGTATATTTTTCTATTTGCAAAACCATTTACCTAGCATTTGTGCGATTCAATGCTCAACTGATATACCTGTAGTTATGCAAATTAAGGAATGTATAAAAGTGTTAGGAAATAAATTTCATAGTACTTTGTAGGGTTATTTCAAATATTTTCTAAAATGTTTGCATGAGGTCCTTGTGAACTAATGAGAATATCAGGAATAGTAAAGTTGAAAGAAAAAAGGGATCAACTAAGAAGTGAAAGGAGACAAGCTCAAGATATTCTATCAGATCTTGTACCTGAAGTTGCATTTGATCCAAATCCTCCTATGATTGAAAAAATGGATACTTTGGTCAGTGATATTACTGAACAAGTTTCAAGCTTGCATGATGCACCTATGAATAGAGATAATATGGATTATGAGAAGAAGAGGACTGAGAAGTTTATGGAAACTATTGCATCAAACAAAGGACAATTTACAGTTCAAGAAAATCAGGTAAAGAAAACTTTGAAGGAAGTTGGTCAATTGTTAGCAAAAGTTTCAGATTTTTCCTTGTTTACTCAAGATTTGGAGCTAAAGAAGAATGAATCTCGGTAGGAGCTCAAATATTTAATTGTTATTTTATATCCTATTGTACATTCAGCTAGCACTTAAGGATCCCAAGTTAAGGTTGTTAATCAAAAGCTGAAAATAATGCAAGGTGAACAAGACAAGATGATCACTACATTACTGGAATTACAAACCTATTTGAATCCCACAATTGTTGTTATGCAATAGAATATTAAAGATGTAGAGGTAACACTTGGGTTACCTAATATGAGTACTCTTGAATCCATGGAGGAGTTAGCTTCTATTCTACATGGACAGATTCAAGTCATCATACACTTACAAAAATTATGGGAGAGTTATTTGGATACAACCAAAGAAAATTTTAGAGATGTCTTTGAGAGGCTATGATCAATAAGGTATTTTCATTATTGCAGTTCAGTTTTTGTACCATTGTCATTGTTGTCAAAGGGGGAGTGATCGGTCTAAGTGAAAAAAATCTTGAGGGAGTGATTGGTATACAGTGTAGAGTAATGTATTGTGGATGGTTATATTGCTCTATATATGTTTTGGTGATCAGTGAGAAGAAATTTTTGAAGATAGTCACTTTTTCACTATGTTTTTCCATCAATGCCAAAGGGGGAGATTGTTGGAATTATGATGGGTTTTGGAGTTGAAATGAATAGTTTAAGTTTGAAATTGATGGCATCTTCTAAACTCTATTAGTTTTGGTGAATAGGTTGTTGTCATCGATCAACATGATGAATAGGTGAAGCAGGTTATGCTAAGTGTTCTAACCAGTGAAAATGAAAACAAAAATAGGAAAGTGTTTTGAGTTACACTTGAGATGATGATAAAATTTGGAGATTTCATCGTTACTAGTGCATCCCTATGGTCAGAATAGTTTATACATAAGATTGTGATAGTTAACTCAATATTTTGGGAAAGTTAGTATTTTGGTGATTGTTTAGTATGAACCGATTGAGTTATTGATTGGTTCCTGGTGATCAGATGGTCAAGGCAGTTAAGTAGTTTTCATTATTTTGTAATAAAAATTTGTATTACGTTTTGGGCTGACATGTTAGGTTTTTTTGGTGCAGATTTTCATGTGGTTGGTAAATGTGCTAGGCTGACTTGTGGATTGTTTTTAATGTTTTAACCGAATTAAGAATAACTATATAAAGGAATGTTAAATCATTAATTTAGGGTTGCTAGTCATGTTTTTGGTGGTTGTGATCAGAGATAGAGGAAGAGTATTGTGTCAAGAGCTCATAGATTTAATTAGATCTTACAAGCAAGTAGTGTCATTCTGGATCAGTGATTTGACTTCATTGCTCGAGGCTAACTCTAATAGGTTAGCAATGTTAAATCCCTTAACAAGGTGGAGTTTAATAGGTCTTTTTTATAAATCCTATAACAAGGTGACTTTTGAGGAGTTCTAAATCCTCTAGCTAGGTAGATCTTAACAGGTCCCTTTGTACTTCTAACAAGGTACTACTCACTCTTAACCACGTGAGCCCTTAAAAGGGTATTGTAATATCCTAGCATGGAAACTCTTTTTACTGCAGTGAAGATATTTTTGGGTGTCATCCCTACTATGGGTTTCTCCCTCTTACAAGGTTCTCCATGATAAAAAAAATAGTGGTGTTATGGATTATGCTTTGTGGTTGATTGAATTAATTTACTTCTATTGCATAGTTACAGTTTCTTTTTTGGTCTTGTGGAAGTTACTTAAAAGCATAATCATTTTATTGGTTTAAATTGTTCACTTCATGTTTACACTAATTCGCCCCCCCCCTCTTAGTGATTCTATATACTAACAATATCTTCTGCAAGGATAGTGAGTTTCAATCTTTTAGTTGGGTGTGCAGCTAGGGCCACCTAAGCATCTTTTATCAATCCAACCAAGGGAACTTGCTTTGTTGTCATGGAATAACATCTTCCAAAGGTCTTGGTTAATGATAAACTAAGAGCCTTGGCTACCAAAGCGGGCATAACATTGTCAAAAGCCCGTAAATCTATGATACAATTACTCAATTTATGTCCATTTGTGCTCAAGGATACATAAAATAGATTTGGCTTCTGATTGAGCATAATGGCCACAAGATTTTGGGCATCCAAGGTAAGACCAAATGTAGAGGGTTCATCATTGAAAAATTGGCTCTTAGAAGAATGAACTTTAGCAGTATCATATTTGAAATGCTCCACTTAGTAGTTCAATTCAGGTAGATTCATTTTGAGGTATTCTAAGGGAGATATTTAAATCCTTGAAGATTTTCAGAATTGAACAATATCAAAAGAGTTTTTATCTTTGCTAGATGCATCCACCAATTTAGGATTTGTAAGTTGATCTATTGTCTTAGATGGTATACCTTGAGATGTAGGAGACTTTGGTCTCTATACAATTGACATGCCTTGTGGCTTCATTTTTTGACTCCCTATAAGCACATCTAATGAAGAATCGTACAATGTTGTAAAGAAATCTCCCCCCCTCCAAATCAAACTCATACTCCAAGTAGTTGTTTTCAGAGTCGCCAGTTTGTCCTGGGTCTAAGTCTTCTACAAATGAATTTCCCTGGATTTCATTAGCAGTGGCTAGTTGCATTGGCCTAGAAATTTCTAGACATGTTTCCCCATCATAGTTTGTAGTAAGGTGAAATATACGCATGTTCCCTTTCTTTGGAGGCACTTCAATAGCTAGCCTTTGTTGAATAGGTGGTAAGAGAAATTGTTTTCCATCATTCTATCTCCTAGAGTCTTGATAAGGCTGCTAAAAGGGAGAATTTTCTTTTGGAATTTATCTTTTCAGGGATATCACATCATTGGTCACCCTATGTAGCATACCTTTAGAGGATGTTGAGGTATTTCTACTACTAGCATGCAACTCTTTTTTCCATTTTCCTGTTGTAATAAAATTATCTTTGAGCTCTATAGTTGTCATTTAGGAAGAAGACACATCATCCACCCTAGCCCTTTTCAGATGAAAACTAATGTCTGGAGGCATGACATACAAGAAGAAACACTTCTGGTTGTCCACATTTTATTCATAATTTTATTGAATCTTGCAACAAATTCTCTCATTGGCACAAAGACTTCTTTCTTAATTTGTGTCAATTGAGCTAGCAGGCAATGCTCATCTTCTGTACTTTTAAACCTTACCTCATATTGAGCCCTCACGATAGACAAGTCTATGAATGTCCTGGGGGCCAAATGATGAAACCAATATGTAGCCTCATCAACCTGAGTTTCTATAAATAATCTAACCACTACGTCTTCATGTTGAACAACCAATACTCCACATGCAGCAAAGAAAGATGCAATATGTTCCTCTGTAGGGACCTTTTCATCCCCTAAAATTTTTGGAAAGTTCTTCCTAGACCCTTTAGGTAGGTCATGATTAGCCCCAAGATTCAATGGACCGATCGTTGCTCCCCATGACATGGGTTTAGCCATACTTCTTTGCAAATTAAAAGGAACAAGAGTGAAATTAACTCTGAAGGGAAGGTTGACCTCGTGTAGAATTAATGCGCAACAATTAGGAGATTAAGTATTATTGTTAGGAGTAGGTGGTGGTATTCTTTTACTTAGGAAAATTGGAACAATTGACGAGAAATATGTTTCTTGCAGTGCTTTGAATATTGGGTCTACAACTCCTTTCGCCCTTTCCCTCCTCGTGTATCTTTTAGATTCTAGCCTATCAGATTAGTTGTATAACCACCTGATTAATTTCCTCGTTGTTCCCAACCTTCCCAGTTCTCAGGAACTTGATTTGGTGCTTGGTTTTGAATTGCATTTTGAGCTTTCCTTCTTTGTTGTCTTAACAAAAAAAGCCTTAGCTTCTCTTCCAATTCTTCTTCTCTCTCAAGGACTTGGCTAGCTCTTTGGTAATCTTAGATGTTCCTTCGTGACCTCCAGGATAGTGTATTTAATTTACCAATAATATATTCATACTCGTCTTGGAAACCTAATTTTGGTTGCAGCACATGAAAAATATTCTCACGAGGGAGCACCATTATCCCCTCATTTATGAGAGTATAGTCTCAAATAAACCTTTTTATCCCCACCAAAGTCATCAAAAATATGTTGGTTAACAGATTGGCCTTTTGATAATATTGACTCAAACAATTTGATCTCTGAATTGAAAGATGCAACTCTCTTTTAAAATATGCTCAATAAATTTGTTTGAATATTATAACAAATTAATGGGGTTTGCTTATAACCAGAAAGGAGGGCAAGACATAAGTGAATATCCATCACCATGAAACATTCACCGAAAAATTAAAACAAAACTTATTTTTGGTATTTTTAGATATAAAAAATGATGTCAACTACTACTTCTCACACAAAGATGAAAACCCAGAAGCTGACTTTTAAATTGCAGGAAATAAATAAGCTAACACAAAGGAAAGAAAGGAAACAAAACAAATGGTGTCTCAAAGAACACTTCTTGAATCATAGATTTCACAACAGAGTTTGAGAATCAATATTCCATTCTATTCATTCCATTTTCATCATTCATCCATTAATAGAGCATCTAAATTAAATCTAACTGAACAATAACATCAATTCAAATTCGAGTCTCACATAATTGTCATAGCAAAAGGAGGAATTTGAACCAAAAACTATTGATCCTTTGTTATGAATTTCAAATGCATATAAATATTATTTTCGCCTTCCCCATGGGATGGTTATAGAAAAAATCTCTTTTAAATAATGTTAAAACATAATTAAAGAAAAGAGTATTTTCCTAGAATAGAAACTAATCATAAACTGAGTAACCGAAGAGCCTTCAAGTTGGAATTTTGTTGTTAGTTGCTACAGACTGAATTTTGATGATGCCCTAGCTTTGGTGTCTTCTTCACACTTCAAATCACATAGAATAATCTTTGAAGGATGTTCAAATTGTGTAAAATTGCTCTTTTAATGATAAAAAAGATGCGCCATTAATACCAGTCTCATCAACATTTAATGTTCGACCACTCTTTAGAAGCTGGGACACATCATACTTTTTTTTAATTTGCCACCTCAGCGCTCTAATTTCAGTTCTTATCATGGCATCAGGTTTCGATAAAGTTTTGGGAACATGTGTCTTTCACACTTTCTTTTTCTTCATCTTGAAATAATTACTTTCCTTTATTTCAAAACTTCTGCTTTAAGCTTCGGAACCCAAAGCCTCTTCAAGAATTTATTTCTCCGTCTTTTAACTTTACAAAAAAGAGAGGCTTCATTCTTCTATGATTAGTTCCAACTTGAGTGTCAGGTTATGACAACACTTCTTGTACTCACCTTTTTCTGCTTCCTTTTATTTCCAAACTTCTTTCCTTCAATTAAGTGGTTTATTCCCTCCTTCGAATTCTGAACATCCTTCCAAAACTCAGACTTTATCCCAATGTCTTGACTTTTCCCTTGTTTCTTTCGATATTTTGGGATTTCCAACTTATCTTTTCTAGTTCTTGATTACCTTTTGGAACCTGAAAGTTATTCTGGAACTAGATATTTTTCCCACATCGCCTTGAATTTTTCCTTGTTTCTTCTGATATTTTAAGCTTTCCACCTTATCTTCTCTAGTTCTTGATTACCTTTTGGAACCTGAAAGTTGTTTCGAAACTAGACATTTTTTCCGCATCACCTTTACTTAATAAGTTTTCATCCACTTTTCTTGTTTCCATTTGAATGTTTGGATTCCACCAACCGTTCTTGAAATTCATTTTCCCCAAATGACATTTCTGTGAGGGATAGCTCTGCTTTCCTTTTTTTTTCTTTGGTTCCACCCATAGATTTGGATTCCGACGATAGTTCTATAAGTGCCTTGTGGGCATGATGCTTGATTCCTTAAAAGTAACAAAGGACTTTTAGTTGACTTTTATGACCAAGGAACTGACATTGACAAAGACAAATAGAGGAAAGATCATTTTGGCTATACATCCGGGTTCTGACAATTGTTTTTGACTGATGCCTGAATCCCAAGATCTTGATTGTGATGAAAATGACTAAGGCAAGGGATTTATAATAATGACAAATTTTAATTTAGATCATTTTTCAACTATGAGGACCAAAAATAGGGAAAAGGTGTTGTAAAACCCAAGTGGTGGAATGATAACAATTTTTCAAAATACCACTGTGTTAAAGGTCACAAGACATCAAATTGTTATAAACTCAAGAACATAATCTAGGATCTCATCAAGAAAGGTCATATTTATGCTAAAAATATGAAGCCAAGGGAGAATACTAATCATACAATCTTTAAATATCCCTTGCCCAATCATATTAAAGAGAAATCCCTTGAGTTTGGTAACCAATCTAATCAAGGCAACTATGTATACACTTCACCAAATAATGTGATGAATTACATCAACCCAACCAATAATGAAACTACAACTATCACCATCAAGGACAACAACTCACATTATGTCGTAACCACTCGTCACTCCAAGGTTGTCCTATAGGGGAACCTTAAACCTCTACGGTGGCTTCAACCTCTATTGCATCTTCTAATCCACAGTAAAATATGTTGGATCACCTCAAACGCACACCTGCCCAGATTTCCATCTTTGATCTCCTATATATACCCCTGTAGCACAAGCGAGCTTTGGATCAAGCCCTTCAAAATGCAGTTCTCACAAAGGACATAACTCCTTAAAAAATTCAAGCAATGGTTAAATACATCATTTACCACAAGCATTCTAAACTAACAGATCATGATGTACCCCCACATAAGTCATTGCATAATGATCCCTTACACCTACGAGTGCAAGTGCATAAACATAAAATGCGACGAGTCCTCGTAAATGACAGAGCAGGACTAAACATTTGTACTATAAAATTTATAAGAGCCTTGGGCTATTAAAATTCAAGTATTGATATCACCATAAGGATAAACATAAGAGCATATGATGAAGTAGAAAGATCCTCAAAAGGAGTCATTATCTTACCCATAAAAGTAGGAATAGTTTTCAAGAATACAATATTATAGATCATGGATCTAAAACTAGGATACAATATGCTAATATGATGGCCTTGGATACATGAGATGCAAGCAGTGCCTATACTTACCACCAATGCATTAAGCTTCCCCAAAAATGAATTGGGATCATCATATAAGGATACCATAATCCATTCTAACTTTGTAATAACTTAAGGGGTAGCACCAACAACCAAGTACTTGTGACTCAAGAAGCATGCCACCGTCTAGTTCTATGTCAATCCCCAAAAATACACTAGGATCGAGGATAAAAATATCAATCATAGATAAAGGGCATGGTGAGTATCTCTATGAAGAAGCCTTCACCATTACCAACCTCCCTCTATCTCCTAAGTCGTGTGGTCAACCAAGACCTATCCAACAAGCAAAACCAATACTTTTCAAATGTCCACCCTCCACAACATTCATCAAATGGGGGAAATAAGTGAAGAATACTTAAAGGGAGACATCAACACATGGTTGTACAGAGGCCTTCAAGATACACTGCTCTTGGATTTTCCACTTCCTCAGTATGGATATGGGTTCACAATGTTGCAATGAATTGGGTATAATGATACTACCGGTCTAGGATCACAACAACAAGGAGTGGTATAACTTGTTTTGACACACACACACAAAGAAATAGAAGAGGACTAGGATATAGTCAACCTCGGTCAAGTTTTGTCATCCGTGAAGACCACACACAACAACAAGAGATTTTTTAACAAAATAATGGATAAGGATATAAATATACCCAAATCAGCAACATACTCTATTAGTTATTACCACAAAAAAATGGAAATCACGAACATAGAAGTGTCCCTTGAGAAGAAAGCCTCAAGATATGTTGAAGAAGAGATAACTGATGAGTATTACAGTGAGACCAATTCTCACGAGTATGAATGGGATACCCCTCATACTTCAATCACCTTTACAAACATGTTGATGTCAATTTAGTGAGTCGTCCATCTACCTCACATTTACAACATATCAGAACCATCATTGTTGTTACCTTTTCTCGTATCAAGCCTCAACATAATATTGACCTATGCTTAGTAAACCCTTAACTAATTCATTAGGGCCAACAAGGACAACTTGAGTTAGACATATTCGAGAATGATGAAGTCATTACTGAATTATTAGGAATTCAAGAGGGTGTACCATCAGGAGAACACAAGGTAGGATTCTAGATAGACCTGGATAGAGAAACATACTTTGGGGAGGTGGCTCCTATTTCTAGACAACAAATAAAAAATCAAATTGAAAATGAAAGGTCATCTAGTGAAAATTGAAAGGCACATTTTGACCATGAAAAACTAAAAACTAATGGTGTATCTTCTGTTGAAAACTTCTCTAAAGCGCCAGAACATGGAAGGTTGGAACCTCTTCCCATTGATGAAGAAAAAATAGTATTGTTAGAAGAAGAAACACAACAAAAAAACTTAGGGGATGAGAAAAACCCTAAGAAAAACTATCTGGAAAAATCTCTCTCCCCACAAGAAAGGGAAGAGTTCATAATATTCTTCAAAGAAAGACAAATAAAATTCCCTTGGTTATATATAGACATGCCAGGCCTAGATCCAGAATTAGTGCTTCATCATTTACCATTGTAACCTAATGTGAAGCACGTTAAACAAAAATTCAAAAAAATGTATCTCATATTTCCCTACTAGTAAAAGAAATTTAAATAAATGCTTGGATGTAGGATTCATCATATCCATTGATTATGCTGAATGTATCTTTAAGCTGGTAGCGGTAACAAAACCTTCAAGAGATATTTGGATATGTGAAGACTTCGGGGATTTAAATAGGGCATGTCTAAATGATGGCTTCATTCTACCTAACATTGACATAATAGTAGACTTAGCGGTAGGACATTAAATGTTATCCTTAATAGACAAATTTTTAGGTTATAATCATATCTCAATAGCTCCAGAGGATCAACACAAAACAACATTCACCTATGCATGGGGTACCTATTACTAGAACATGATGCCTTTTGTCTTAAAGAATGAAAGAGCTACATACCAAAGTGCAATGATGACTATATTCCATGATATGATGCATAAAACAATGGAAGATTACATAGATGATCTGCTAGAAAAATATAAGTTGAGAGAAATACATCTGCAAGTGTTGGGTCCCATATTTGATAGACTACAAGAATATAGGGTCTAGTTCAATCCTAATAAATGTACATTTGGGGTAACTTTAGGAAAACTACTAGGATTCATTGATCATAGAGAGGTGGATAAGTGGATATGGATAAGTTGAAAGCAATATTGTACATGACTCCTCCTAAGAACCTAAAGCAAATCAAAGGTCTACAAGGAAGGCTTCAATCAATCTAGAGATTCATAACACAATTGGCAGACAAATGCCACCATTCCAATATTTGCTACATAAAGGAGTCAATTTTGTATGGACATATCAATGTTAGAAAGCATTTCAGGTCTTTAAAGACTGTCTATTAGGTGCACATGGTCCTGGTACCACCCACACTAGGAAAGCCTCTCCTAATCTACATATCAGCATTAGGATTAGCATTAGGCACCCTATTAGAACAACATGATGATAAAGGAAGATACAACACTATTTACTATATTAGTAGAACGATAGTAGGATATGAGCTAAATTATTCACATATAGAGAAAGTATACCTTGAATTTGTCTTTGCTTCTCAAAGGATATGTGACTACATGTTGAGAAAAAAAATAAAACTCATAGCTCATATTGATCGATTAAAATATTTACTAACCAAAGAAGCACTTTCTAGGATACTCTACAAATGGGTTATGATTCTTAGTGAGTTTTATATAGAGTATGTGGATCAAAAATCAATAAAAGGAGAAGTGATCACAGATTATCTCGCAGCAACATCACTCCAAGATCATCAACCAATCACCTCTAAGTTCCTAGATGAATCCATTTTTCTATATAAATATCAGCAAATGAGGTATGAGAACTATAGTTTGATGGATCCTTTATTAATCATGGTGTAGGGGATGGAATTGTATTCATCACCACAGAAGGTGACACAATTCCTAAATCCTACAGGCTCAACTTCTCGTGCACATATAATATAGAAGAGCATAATGATGCCTTGATAACAAGATTGAAGCTATCCATCCAGTAGACATTACAAAATATCAAAGTCTATGGTGATTCTCAATTAGTCATTATCCAAGTGAAAACCGACTACATGACTAAATATTTAAAGTTGGTCCCCTACATAGTGATGATAGATTAATTGCATACTTCTTTTAATTATATAATCTTTGAAAAAATTCCAAGGGTACAAAACAAAGCTACATATGCAATTTCTACCATATCACCCCTTATCGACATGCTAGGTAATGAAACAAGGTTCAAGTTCTTGGTTGAATAACTCATGATCCCATCACATTATGTACCTATGTCCGAGTTAGTGTGCATCCTTGTTGGTCCTGAGTCACCGTAGTATAATTATGTCTAAACTTACCTCAAGGTCTTAATTCAATAGAATCCCAAAAAAACTTGCATGAGATGCATGAAGGTATTTGCGGGGCCCATTTGAGTGGAAATAATCTATAAAAGAATCTCCTAAGAATAGGGTATTACAAGACAAAAATAGAAATAGACTCTTATAAGTATGTGCAATGATGCAGACAATGCCAGGTACACAGAGACCTTATATGGTGCAGGAGAACCTAGTGTTTGGTCCTATCCAATAATCAATTTTTGGTTTTTCAAAGCCTTCCAGAGGCTTTTTTTTAGTTTATATTGATTCTAGTTTAGTTGTGTTTAGTTTTTTTGTGATATGTTTTAGATTGTGTCAATCAGACCTATGGGAAAGATGTAAGTCAAAATAGGGAAACATTGGAAAATGGCACCTAGAGTGTTAGAAAGACCCATTTGCATTGTAATAGATTTTAGGAAGTGTTTTTTAATTAATTGAACCCATAATGTTGGGTTAGGACTTTGGGATTGTCAAATTGTTAAAATTTGTAAAAGTTGTCGAGCAACTTTTACAACTTTTCAAAGTTGCTCGACAACATTTTTGACAAAAAGTTGAAAAACCACTCAAATGTATTTATGGGTCAATTACAACAGTTGCAAGGGGTCATAGGACCTATTTAAGAGTTTTTAAGTGCGTGTAATGAGGTTGGTTACCTATTGGCACAATTTGCAAGTAATTTGAAGGAACAGTTCACTGTTGCAAAGCAATTCTTTGAGTTTTTGTTACAAGAAGTGTTTAATGGATTTAATTAGCTTTCTTTTCAATGTAATTAGGTTTGTTTCATTGATTTATAGTTTATTGTGGAGTATATTTGTTCATAGGTTTTTATTTGTGCACTGTAATAAATTGTTGTCCTTGCTCTGGGATCATTGGACCAGTCAGGGTTGTATATAGGAAAATGGATCCTTAGGAGTTTCTAACTGTGGCAAGAAAATGTGCCTTGGAGGAATGAAAGAGGATCCTATGTACAATATTTTTTCATTTGATTTGGTTGCAAAAATTTCAATGGTGAATTTTGATCCCTTGCCCTAGGCGAGGTGATCAATAGCCCGACTAGGGAAATTAGAGGAACAAAATGTTTCATTTGCAGGAGGGGATTGAACTAAGAAATCCAATACCTTAGTGGTGTTGATGTGACCTTGAAAAATCTTGGTGTACAAGTTTGAGGACATTTGAATCCAATTGAGTTATTTTTAACATGGCTTTCAGAGACTGGTTCATTTCTTAAGGAAATAGCCCATTTAGGGTTTAGTGTTGTACAAACACCTCTAGAGGCTAAGACCTAGAAAATATTGTAGGCCTTTGTAAAGGGTATCTTGATCACATCTTGGATTGTGGGGTTATGTGGAAGTTTTCCCAAGAAATCAAAATCCTTAAATATAGGGCTAATCAAGGCCTAATTACTTCTAGCCTTGATTAGTAGGAAGAATGGGTAGCGATGGAGAAATGGATCCAATAGTTGATAGAAGTTGGAATTGTGAAGTTAGATGGTCCAAGAACATATCCTAACTCTTGAAAAGTTGGTGAATTGGTTGCAATGTTAGGAAGAAGGCTTACCCTAGTGAGCTCTATGAAAGCATAGATTGGTGACTTCATAAACTTGATAGGAGGATTGAAGAGAATGGTCAAGAGATTAGTTTGGAATTCTCCTAGGATCCTTAGTGATCATTAAAACCCTAGAGAAATTCCTATGTGACTTGAGTTGAACTTAGACTAAGTTTAAAGGTGTACAATCTCCCTATCATTATACATGCACCGGATTAAGACCTACAACCCCTACCCCACTGTGGACATTTTCACAATGGGTACTTGACCTAGTGTGTAAAATTCATACTACCTCTTCTAATGGTCATAAGTATGTCCTTACTACAATGAAATATTTCACTAAATGGGTAAAAGCTATTACGTTGACCTACATCACTGGAAAACATATCTCAATGTTCATCCTGAACTATCTTATTTGCAGTATTTTATTCCTTAAAACATACTCACTGACAATGGACACTTTTGAAGAACAATGATATTGAAGACATGTATCAAAAGTTCAACTTTAAACAACACTTTTTGTCCATTTATGACCTCCAGTGAAATGACCAAGCTGAGCTAACAAATAAGGCCATTCTAAACACATTGATAAAGGTTATCAATGACACTGGTCTAGACTGGCACCTGCAGCTCAGTCCTTCCTTATAGGCATATAGAATGTGTGTAGACACACCAATGGGGGAAAATCCTTATCCCCTAGTATATGGATTAGAAGCAGTCTACCTGATGAGGTTGAAATATCATCTCTCAGAGTATCTTTGAAGAACTTTGTCACTGATGCAGAGTATAGAGTGGCCAGGTTATGTGAGCTAGGACTATTAGATGAAAAGTGTCAGAATACAATGAAAGGTTATACAAATTACCTTAAAAGGAGCTACTACAAAAGAGTTGAGCCAAGATCATTTAACTTAGGAGACTAGGTACTGAAGGAAAACAAAAGGAATTTAGCAGAAAGAGAAAATCCAGGCAAATTTGAACCAAACTGGTTAGGGCCTTATCTTATCTTAAAATCCTTTAGAAATGGGGAATATCAATTGGCAACACAAGGAGATCATCTCTCAGATCCCATCAACAATATTCACTTAAAGAAGTTCTACATTTGACACCCCAGGGTCATGTGTACATAGTCAAAAGATCAAAAAATAGAAAAACAAAATAGAAAAAGATAAAATACAAAAAAATGGAAAAAGACAAAAAGTTACCTTGGTGAAAACCTGGCAAACATGCACCTTGGAAACAACAAAAAAATAGTAAGAGCAAAAAATTAAAGAGAAACAAAATCGCCCTTTGGTGAAAACTTGGTAGACATGCGCTATTGGGTAAGTACCTTAGTGAAAACCTGGAAAATAGGTGCGAAGTGTGAAGGTCCAAATTTTCCATCTATGAACTTAAAAGATCACCTTGCACCAACTAGCGCGCATTGTTGAGCATTCCAAGTAAAACCAAAGAAGCACTACCCTCTTATGCATACATGCTTATCCTTGACCTATACTAGCTCATCGGACCGGGGGCATAATATCCCGAAAAAAAAATCCAAAAAAAAAATAGTAATGTCCTGAAAAAAATCCAAAAATAAATAATGTCTTGACAAAATCCAATTTTTTAAAAAACTTCCTAAAAATCCAAAAAAATTCATAAAGAACGTCTTGAAAAAATGATCAAAAACATCAGAAAAAAGTCCTGAAAAAATGATAAAAAATATCGCAAAACATTCTCAAGAAAACAAAAAAAACCAAAACATATCAATATCCTTGAAATAAAAACATCTATGTCACAACAACAGGACAGTGACATAAAACATCAAATCTCATATCAAAACAATGAGCTTCATAAATGACAATGGACTCATAAGACTTATCTTTATCAACAATCCAATTTATTATCAATAAAATCAATCAACCCAACGATTGTCTTATACAGTGATAGATGCACTCGAAACCAGATAGATTGGTCTTATTGGAGTAATCTATTTCTGAAACTAGACACATCCACATCAACATCAATCCAAACAATGATCAGTAAGGTTGTTGACAAACTTAGTCATGTCAGTCTATTATTAATTTATCTTTCTTGATTATTTTCCTATGCTCCTAAAGGATACCGCCAAGTGGCAAGAGTATCCTAGATGGTTCTTATCTTGTTTTCTTTGTTTGTTGTTTGTGGATTATTTTAATGAAGTTTTGGGCAATAATGTTTGGGATGTATGTGATAAGAGCTTTCACATCCACATATGGTATCTAATTGTAGACCATATTGTAATAGATAATTGGCTTGTGATATGTCACACATACCTCGACTCCAAACATATGAACTATAGGATGGAGTGAAACATTCCTTGTTTTTTTATCTAATTGTTCCAATATAGATTGTAGCAGTGTCCAAATGGTCAATATCTGGATACTTCCACATATCTTTCTTTTCAAATAAGGTGCAATGATGATATTGTTGAAAATTTTCTGTAGCGACTCATAATCATCACATGTTTAATCTTGATTGCAACTAACTAAGACTTCACCTCTAACTAATTTTTTCTTCTTAGTAATATTTTTCTAATTAATCAGTTGGTCCAAAAGGTCATGTGCTCAGACATATCATTCATCATAGGTTTTGCATACATTGATTATTGTATGAGAAAAAAAAATAGAAGTCCATTCACACATCATCTTTGAACATGGGAATCATGTCATTACTGCATACATCATCATTGCATGATATAAAGCATATAATCAATGCATACATCATCATCATAAAGTAGAATTCATACAACCATTGCATATATAATAAAACATCATAATCATGTCATCAGTATGCATACATCATGTCATCACATTTATATATCATATACTCAATATATAGAACATCATATAGAAATGCATATCATAAGTAAATGCATACATAAGCACACACATAACACAGGGTAAATTATGTCATTGCCAAAAAGATGCATCTCGTATATATCTAATCAATAAGTGTATGAGTACAATAGGATCTCACAAGCTCAACAAAAAAGTAAGTCTCTATAAAACAATGATACAATAGAGTGATACAATGAAGCAAATGCCATGTCGTATTGCCTCCACCCTCAGATTTGGTGGGTCTAGGTGGTGTCATGGAGGGTCCTGCCCTAGTATGTCTTGTAGGTGCATCAGGTGATCTTGCCACTGCATGTGATGGTCCAACTGGATGCAACACTTCCCCACTGCTCTATGTCCTCTAAGATATCTTGGATCTCTGAGAAGTTGTATAGTTTGACACTCTCTTCTCTACCAGCACAATGTGCTCATAGTGACCCCAATAATAAAAATCTCCCTTAGTGCATCTCTTCCAACCTGATACATCCTATCAATGGTCTGCTACAAAGTTAGATCTTGAACACCCTTAATGAATGACCTCACCTCCTCTCGGGCTTGCCTTTTCCTGGCATTGGTTTCTTGCACCCCTAATCTCAGGCTCTCTCTGTGTCTCTAGTGAAACTATCCTCAAAACATGTATGTGACTTTGCACCTATGTAGCTCTTGCCCTCCTATCTACCTCTACTGCTTGAGTGCTAGGTTATGTCATCATCTTGAGTGCACCATTGAGTCTAACCTAAAGTTCCCTAATTTATGCCCTCAGACTCCTAACATCAGTAGTCTTCATCTCCTCATCAGCCTCTGGCACATCCATTGCTACCGCCTCCTCAACACCCCTATCTGTGTCATCCTCATCCTCATCACTACTATCACTGTTGTTGGAATCACTATTATAATTAGAATATGATGATGATCCACTACTAACAAATCCCTCCTCCCCCTCTATCTCCATTGGGTCATCATCCTCCCTCTATTGTCAAACTTTCCTCACCAGTCATTCTCCCTCCTCCTCCTTCTCTACCTCCTCCTCATCCATAATAATCTGATGTATCTCAAGACCTCCTTAACCTTCTAATCCTCCTTCCTCATCACCATCTCCACCATCCCTACCTCCCCTATCACATCTCTAACCTCCTATCCCTCAGCCTCAACCTCTACCCTTTCCTATCCCCCTAGCTCCACCTCCCTTCCATGGAATTCTCAGAATAACACCAATAATAGGAACTGACACATCAGTAAGAGGAATGGGCATGTGACTCACCCACCATGCATCGTATTGTGGTGTATTGTTGACATTAATAACTGTAGACCTCCAACTCCACCTAACCAGTCTCAGTCCCTGAAACTCTAAATGAGTTGCATCTATAGGAATAATTACACCCCAAGTAGGCATATCTCGTGACCTCTGTGCAAATCAAGCATATGAATCACTCACATCCTGTACCTCTCCAAAATATCACAAAACCTGCTTAGGGTTATGCAAATCAATCATATGCGCTAAATTAGTGGTGCAACCAATCAAAAACCATCTTTTTCACATAATGAGAGATGAGCCTCCTCACCTTCCTACACTAGACATGACATGTATGGCCTCTAAATGAAATATGGAAGCACGTCTAACTATTTCCTCCAACATATAGTGTGGCACATGTGGCTCTAAATGATAGCCCCCTCATACATATATACATAAGGTTGTCCCTTTAGAAATTCTCAAGCAACAACACCCTAACAGATAGATATGTGCTCCCAAGCCCATATCTATAGTAATGTGACCCCATAATTGATCGACTTAACCTCATGGAAATCCATGTAGAACGTATGGAAGTAAAGATGTATAAGCATATAGGGACCCTAGGCATATATTATCCTTTCTCGAACCATACCCCTTAACACCTGACCTGACCCAACTGAAAATCTATCTTATCTATGTTCTAGACACAACATCCCCCGATCAAGCTCCCTAAAAACATAGTAACCCTGTCGAATATCTCTCTGAACCTAGTACATTGAATATTATAGGGATCTTCCATCCCTAACTAATTTGTTGTCATCCCTCCTGTATGCACCCTAAAATGGTCGCCTAGACTTTGGGCCCCATTTATTATTTTATCAATTTATCAATTTCCTGAATCAATGCTTTGGAATATTTTCAATTCAAATCAATTTCCTTGATCAAATTGTAATTAATTCAATTATTCAATTATTTCAATATTTCCTAAGGTTTGATCGTTTTTATTTAATTAAAAGATTTAATCTCCCTTTTAATTAAATAAAATTCCTCTTATTTAATTAAAAGATTCAATCTCCCTCTTAATTAAATTCCTCTTATTTAATTAAATTCAATTCCTCCCATTTAATT
>MU227110.1:640793-654211 GCA_018584345.1 Thuja plicata
AGATTAGATCTCATTTTCATGCATTCGAATCTCTCGTTTCATGGTGTATTTGCAATAGACACAACTAGGTCAATCTGAGGCCCTTCATTTTACATTTTTACACATCCATGACTAGGGAGCTATGGATTGATTTTTGAGACCTCATTCTTGAGTGTTCTTGAATGTAAGGATTCATAGAAGTGTGACACAATTATAGCACACACCTCCCAACCCTAGTAATATTTTAAGACCGGGTTGGTGGGAGAACTCAACTAATGCACACTGAATCAAAACTTGTAGGATGCAATACACATCATTTAATGTGATTGTAACCTCCCCAATTAACAAACGAAATATGCATGTGTCCAAGTTCCATCTCTCGAGAAAAGCAAAAATTAGACCACAGTTCGTCATGATCTCGCATGTAGCAGACCTAGTGAAGACCCAATTGTCTCAATACATCCATCTCTTCCTTTGATAAATAAAATCTCAAAGTCATACCTACAACCCTGGACTCTTGATATCTAAATACGTCATACACCACCCACAAGAATTGAAACTGGAAAATGCATCAATAAAGTGATCAGAAAAATCTATCTAAAAGATTAAAAAAACAAGCTATTTTATCAGTTGCAAAATTCTTATGTCAAATGTGAGCTCATGTCATTTACAAAATAGATATAGCAATTGTGGTAATCAAATTGAAAATGTGGTAATAAAAGCATTCAGATGCAATAGGTCTAGCAATGGTGACACTCTATTCGCAATTGTGGCACACTTGAATTTTTTGAGAAAAAAAAAAGAATTTGAACAAGCAATAAATTTGACAATTAATGAGCAAGGTATGGGTACTCACTGCCAGTCTGCTGCCCTCTAGACGATGATATGTTTGAACTCAGTCAGATAGGTGCACAACTCCAATCAAGTCTGCCATTGCTAATAAAATGCAAGAAAATGAATGAAAGTGCTTACCAATTATCAGAGCTCCAAGGATGGAAAGTGATGAAAATGAAACCCTCCTTGCTATTTATATCCCATTGATTGAAACCCTAATTTAGGCTGAAAACCTAATTCTTCATCGTGGACAGGAACTTCAAACTCAATATCTTTCACACTATTGCTCTGTTTTATGAATTGTTTGATCCTATAGGAATTATTCAACACTGTCAACAAATTAATGCTCATTTTGCCCAATATAACTTTATTTTTGAGGGGGTATCAAATCCACCTTCTATCATTGGGGCAAGTTGGGACAAGATCTGAAATTTATTATTCTTTGACACAACTCTCAAAATCACATTGTATTGAAAAGGGACAAATGTAGACACCCAAAATTGTCCCATGCTTACGAGTTGGCACTTATATCATCCTAAAAAGTAAGTACCCTTATTAGGTGCTCATTTTTAGCCCCATTTGAGTATGTATGGGTTCCCACACTGATTTCATGTTCTTCTAGCGCTTATTGAGCCTCCACATCAATATTTTTTGTTCAAAACTTGAGGTTGGCTTTGCTTCTAGGCATAATTTCCCATTTTTCCTCCAATCAAATAATTAATTTCCTCACATAGGACCTATTCATTTATTCTCATCTTTCGAACCCTTTATGACCTCCTAGCAACCTACATTTTCTCCCCCCTCTCCTTTTCACCTTCCTAAAATCCCAGTAAAATTTGAGTTGATTTAACCTGGAACAAGTCGACCTGTCGACTTGTTCCCAAATACAAGTCAACCTATCAACTTGTTCCCATATACAAGTCTTGGGGTTTTGAGCCCAAATTTAGCCCAGGGCCCAATGGCGGGGTTTTCCTCTGAGGTTTACATTTATCGTCGGCCTGGATTTGATTTGGGCCTCAAAATGAATATAAAAGGAGACTTTCTCCTCTCATTTTGAGATATCCATTCTTTTGCAAGCTCTCCATGATCGATCTATAATTGAGAAGCAATCCATTATTTCAAGAAAAATTGGAGTTCAATATCTCTTCTTCAATCAAGCATCTAAGTCTTCAATCATTCTTCTTCATGACACATGTGGAAAACTACAAAATCTATCATTCAAGAGTTTGGTTTCATGATTTCATAGTAGGTTTTTATGGATTTCAAGATATTGCATCAACACTTGTGATCACATCCAAAGAGACATTACATCATCAAAGTATAAGGTGATTTATGTTTCAGATATAGCTTTCATTTCATCTCTCCTTATGCAATTTCAAGGTTAATTCCTAAACAGGGGTTCGACCAAGGCAAACCCCTTTCCACAACATTTTCCCCTTCCTTACTATGTGTAGGAATAGGTTACATAGTCACAGATTCAGATCTCAAAAGAACAGACACAGTCGTAGGAACCCAAAAAATTTCATCAGATTCAGAGCAGTTGGGAACAAGTCGGCTTGTCAACTTGTCCTTGGAATCTTTACATGTTCCCAAAATTTTAACTTGTTCCTACGCTTTTTGGCTAAAAATTACACAAAAGACAACTACAGGTCTCAGGTTGTCGGATCTCAAGTTACATCAGATTCTGACATTCTAGTGAAAGACAAATACAGATCCAAAGTTCTACCTTCTCCATCTTGTTTTCAAGTGCACTTGTTCTTACTTCTTTTCTCTTACACTTACTTTCATAGATTATATTTGCTATCATTTACTTTATCTATCATATTTACTTAAGGAATCAAATCCCCATTGGGTATAGATCTTGCATTAGCACCTGTCCTCCTTTTGGTTGTGCTAATCAGATTTGCTTTGTGAGACTTTGTATTCCAATGTATATAAGATCTTGGTGAGTGGTCTACATCTTAGCATGCTCACCATTTTCTTCTATACAACACTATTACTAATTTTTTTTTTATTAATTAAATTATTGTTTAAATTTTTTATTAACCATTTTTATTCTTCTAATTTCATCTTTAAACCTAATATTTTCATCATTTAATCATTTCTTCAATATTAATTAAATAGTTAATAATATTTATTAATTTACCTTTAATCAAGTAGTGTTTACTATTAATTAAATTCAATTTCTAATGTCCCATAGTTTAAATAATTACTTTTAATTATTTAAATTGACAGATAAATTCATCTAATTAAATTAATTTCTAAAATTAATTTAATTTCATCCTAATTTAATTTATCCTCATTTCTAATTAATTTCATACTAATTTCACCTTTTCTCCAAATTGAATTTTTAATTTCTAAAATCTCTCACAAATCTGAAAAATCAAATTTATGAGTTCCTTAAAATTCAAAAAATTGTAAAAATCGTCTCTAAATAAAAAATCCATATTTTCTCAAAAATGCATTTTAGAAACTCTTATCTTCAAAATCAGAAAAATCTTTTGGAATCTCATCTTCTATTCTCTTTCCTAAATTAACTCTCCACTTTTGAGTTAAATTGGAAATAAATCTCTTTTTCTGGAAGTTGCCCAAAATCTTCTAGTCTCTAATTATCTCAGTCACTCATTCTAATTTTCTCAAATTGGTCTTGAACATCCAATTCAATCTTGAAAATCTATATAAACCCCCTTCATTCTCATTTGAAGAATCTCTATTAGTAATTAACTTATGTAGGTTTTCTTATTTCAATTTAGCAATCAAGTAATCATTGTTTTTCATGGGTTATTCCACCTTATCCAAATTTTCAGGAGACAACTATGATTGATCCTTAGACATAGCTCAAGAAAAACTCTTTTGTTGTTGTACCTTCTTCTCAATCTTATAGCTTTGGGCAGAAACAACCTTCCACCATGAAGTTGTCTTGTGCACCTTTCCTTTGACGCACTAATCAGCCATATGTTTAGTATGGAAACATATTCTACATCTAAAGGAAACCCCTTCATAATCCAAAGGTTGAATCCAGCTACCCTTTGAGGTTTTGATCAAAATCTCTGGACGAAGCCCCTTATAAATATCTATTTCCACCAAGATCCAAGCAAAAGTAGTGTGGAGAAGATTTGAAGACCCCTCATCCACCATAAAAAAATTTCCCTAAAGCATCACCTACTGCTTCACAGCAAGAATTGAACCAAAGATGAAGAGCCAGATTAGGAAGTCTCACACACAATGGAAATTTATCAAACACTTCATTGGCATGGCTGAAGTCTTGATGTCAAGGATTTAACATCAGATAAAATTTATTCTCTCAACAACATTGGTACTCACACAGGATCCTATTCCAATCTTGTACGTTCTCAAAAAAAACAATAAAGAAACCCTTAGTCAAAAGGTAAAAATAAACACAACCTTCAAGAATAAACTCCCAATATTCAAAAATTCACTTGTGAAGATTAATCAAGTTAGGAAGAAAACCCCTAAAACATTTGATCAAACCTAGCTCTGAGAAGACAACCACATTGTGGTCAATCTCCTCCTCTAAATCGGCCTCCAATACAAAATAGTAGGCTTTAGTCGAGGGTATTATGGTAGTATCGATATGCCTAATGTGTGATACTTGTCCCATTTGAAAATCACAAGTAGGGTACCCATGAGGAACAGATCCCTAAATCACATCATGTGGTCACACCAGAATCTCACCCGAACCAGTCTTTTGAAAACCCTTGGTCTGCAACACCGACCTATCTACTCGATCAAAATGTCCAGCCTTCCCAAATGTTGAATGGGATGACTACCCCACCTTGAATCCCCCAAAATCTATACATTGCATCCATCATTTTAATCTCTTGAAATCACTATCCAAAATAGAGTTGTTATGGTATATGCCATGATTCATATGACCATGCCCCACACCACATCCAAACACACAACGGGTGAACCAGGTCGTTGTAAAGAAACCCTTGCTCTGAGAAAGCTCTTGCATCATCAAAATGCCTCCATATTTGTTAGGCTCCAAGTGGAAAACTTATTAAAATCATTTATTTATTATATTGATTAACTATTACCTATATTTTGATACCATGATGTAGAGGACTCCTCCAACACACCTAAAACACATTATCTTTACTTATCATACTAAGGACGGTTTGTGTGTGTACACACGCGCAAGCAAGCATATGTGTGAATGTATATGTGTACACACACACATATATCTGTGTGCACAAGTGTGTGTGTGTTAGAGGCTAGAGTAAATACCCTTGACCATAATTACTTGGTTACTAACTTTCTTATACAAAAGATGAAATAGAATTCCTTAAACATAGCCTAGTAATTCTAGAGTAGGGATACAATATCGGTAAATTTAAAGGATGAATTGACATTATTTCGGGGTAGTGTAATGAGAAGAATTTGGTGTTCCTTGAAGGAAACCCCTTATTTCCTGCAAAATCCAAAATGAGTTGTAGAGGATCTGACCCTAATATAAGTGGTGGTAATAAATGCATAGGATTTTTCCTTCATCTTTCAAGATACATGTGGGTCCATACAATCCTTTTGAACTTTGTATCTATGATGTTCACTACTTTAAGAAATTATATAAAGCATAAAGTTTAAGTATAGTGTCTTATCTTTCTACTACACTTATATTAATCTTATTAAATAAACAAAGTTAGGTTTTTTGTTCTTCATGGTAAAATTTGAAGGCCAACCCATGGGCCTCCCTAATGACATGTGTAGGAGGTTGTTGTATGAGTTATGTAATCCATATTAAACATAATTATATATCATATAAATATTTGTGAGTGTCTTAAGTAGCTTCCTTATCAAAAAAAATTGCTACTTGTGTTTTTACTCAAGCGATCAATTTTAGGAATAACAAAATCTACCACTTTCTTTTAGAGTTTTTTTTAAACATTATTATCCCTTTTACTTTCTTTGATTTTAACAAATAGCCTTGAATGAAGTTCACACACACACACACACACATAAATATGTGTGTGTGTGTGTGTATATATATATATATATATATATATATATATTAGACATACATATATACACACATGTATATGTATATATACATACATATATATACATATGTACATGTGTGTGTGTGTGTGTGTTAGAAAATTTAATTTAATTTATTTATTTAATTAGGAGATTCCTATCGAATCCCTACATCTAATATGTCCTCTAGTCCAAATGGGAGGACATGCCATATTTTGTAATTCCTTTAATAAGGAAATTAGATAATCCTCCTTAAGAGGATCTTGGCACTTTGCACACACCTTTTATGGATGTTGGCATTCATATATTGGTGAGTTATTTGGTAACTCCTCTCCTCATCTCTATAAAAGAGATGCTCCTCACTTTTATTTCTACTCTCTCTCTCTCTCTCTCTCTCTAGATTTTCCATCTTCATAATATCTCACAAGGGTTTTTTTCCCTTTGTTTTCCCCTTTCAAAATATTCTTCTCTCCTTGTATTGGCTTTTGGGTGCTTGCTCCTAGTTCTTGTTTTTCTCATGGTAACAATTTTTTCTTCACATATCCCTCTTGGATTATTTTCATTTTCTTGCTCTTGTTATTTTTCTTACCTAGTATCAAAGCTTGGATTTCTAATCCTTGTTTGAGTGTAGTGTTGAAGGTTGTCATTCTTTGGACCACACCTTTAGAGTCTCTTGTTTGAAAGAGAATATTTAGCTTCATTGCTAACTCTTTTGTTGCAGATTTTTGCATTCTTTTTTCCTCTAACCCTCTTTCGTCAGCTTGGCGCCAGAGAGTTGCATTTGAATTTTTTTAGGTTTGGCTGGTTTTAGCCAAAGCCATTGCAATCTTCTTTTTTCTTACACCTATGTCGAGAAAAGCACAAGTTTCTTCACATCTTGCTCTCTCGTTTGTGCAGGTTTTCATCTAATTGTTTTTTAATAACTTTATTTGCGGGATTAATCTGATTTACTATCTCACTTTTTTGTACATTTATCTAGTTATGTATTTAATATTTCATCTAAAAGTTTATTGTGTTTGATTTACAGGCTTGTCTTCATAAGACATTATTTATATCTTTGTTTCATATATCAATATCTCTATTCTATCTTTGATAACGTTCTCTGCAGGTTTACATCTCTTTGTTTGCGGGATTCAAAGAAATCCAATATTGTTGGTTCATTTTCATTTTTGCAAATAGGCAAGAATATTGCTCTTTGTCAACAGTTTTAAAAAAAAACCTCATATGTCTTTTGTTGTTATTTACTTTCTTTTATGTATACACTCCTAGTATATAACACAACTCATCTCATTTTATCTGTTGTTGACTATATTTCAACATAAAAAATTTGAACAATATTAACCCTATTTCTGTATTCCATCATATTTCTTGGACTCACTAAGAGGTGTATTTATCTGTTGTTGACTGTATTTTAACCTGGTATAATTATTTTTTTTGTGAAAAATGTTAAAATAATTTATTGTTAGTGAAAAACATAAAATTAAATCTTCAATTGGACTTAAGAAAAGGTTGTTAAAATGATGTATTAATGTTAAATATGCATCAAGCAAATAAATATAATAAAACTTTGTAAAATCAAGAATGATAGTTAAAATAAAAAAATAATTAATTGAATGAGTAATCTAATATATTAACAAAATAAATTAAATAAAAACTATTTTAAAAGTAATTAAATGAATAGTAATGAATAAACAAATTTAAAATAACCAAAGTGATGCTTGGCAGCGACAGGCAGATGAGTTACTGTAGACACCCTAAAATGGACATACTTGCGACCTTACATTAAAACACTAATTTTCATCTAAATTAATTAATTGTTTTTTAATCATTAATTAATCATTTATTTCTTCTAAATCCATTCCCCAAATCATTTAATCATTTCCCCAAAATTAATAAAATAATTAAGTTTATTTAATTAATTAATCTTCATTAATTGATTAAATTCAATTTCTTAAAGTTTAAATTTAAATATTTAAACTTGTCAATTAATTCTTCTAATTAAATTAATTTCATTTGAATTAATTTAATTTCACTCAATAATTCAATTCTAAATAAAAAATAATTTAATTATCACATGTTTGAATACTTCAATTACAAAAATCATTTAAATATTCAAATAAATCCCTTCTCAAGTTCAAAAAGGTAACTTGTGATCAACTTCTCAGTTAACTAAAACATTAACTCTTCTCTCTAAGCTGAAGAGGTGGAGTTTACTGGTTGCTCCTCAGTTAAACTAAAAAATCACCCCTTCTCTCCAAGTTGAAGAGGTGGAGTTATATTGGTTGCTCCTCAGTTGACTAAAATATCACATCTTCTCTCCTAGTTGAAGGGGTGGAGTTTACTGATTGCTTCTCCAGTTCCTTTTGATCTCAACCATTCATTATCTAATCTTTGGGATCAATCTCAACCATTCAAATCATTTTCCATATTCTATATAATCAACCTTTCACAACCATTTAAAGGATCCAGGATTTCAAGCTTTTGTGCACCCTTATTCTACAGGATTCTCATACGAAGCATCAAAGCATTCTTGTGATCATAATTGATATCATTTTCTCAACACTCCCAAGTCATAGAGGTTGTCGATACCAATATTGAGCACCACACACAACATTTCAGAAGGAGTAGAGAGAATCAATATAAGCCTCAAGCACTGTGGTTTGCATTCATTTCTTTTCCTCTATATTTTATTGTTCATGGATTTGTTCTTAGTATTTTCGATTGCTTACCCCCATTGCAAATCGGTGCTACTAACCCCTCGTTAATTCAAGATTGGAGCAGGATTGGATCTCCACATTTTGGTGAACCTGACGTGAATTGAACAACCTGATAATCGCTTGAAGATGACAAAGAAAATTTCTCAGCCTCGGCTGTACGGTCGAATATTTCATTTTCTTAATTTTTTTTATAAACTTGTAATTTCGCAATTGACGGAAGTTTGCCGCAATTGACGAAAATTTTCCAGAATCGACTGGTTTAATGCCACAATTTATTTGTGGGTTTCGCAATCATTTTCTGTAGCTTTCTGTCTTTGTTTCTTGTATTTTTTCACAATTGACTGATCTATTTCGCAATCACTAGAAGAATTTAGCAATTGCCAGAAGATTGCTGCAATCAACAAAATATTACCACAATTGACATCAGTTTACCGCAATCACTTGCCAGAATTTCATATCTAATAGAATTATTTTGCATTTGACGGAAGAATTTTGCAATTGTTGTGTTTTATCAATTATTAATCAGATCTGATTTGTTTGTAAGTTTTTGTGCAGGGATGAGCAAATGACAATCTTGGCAAATCGCAGCAGAAGATCAAAATAAATCTTTCAACAAGTATCTAGATTCTCTTAGGTGTTTTTCAGCTAAGCACAAGGTTACCATTAGCCTTAACGGTCTTAACAATCTCAGAGTTGCTGAATATTATTCATTTGATTGTTAGAAGGTTTCAGTACTAATCACTTTTTTGACAGTTTGTGGTGAGGAAATAGTTTAATAAAGCAACATAAAAACAACTCATTTCTTTGTTTGGTGCTTTAAAAAGAAAAGTGTATGCAAAACATCACAATCTCACTTTTCCAATTTGGTGCTTAAAATTGACATGGTGGTTAACAATTGAACCAAGGCAAAAATATCTTTGAATTTGGTGCATTAAAATTGGACAAGAAATCTTTATCTACTTTGGGCTTAAAACTAAACACGTGTGCATGTATGGATGACAGCTTACTTCACACTTGAAATTATGGTGCTTAATTGATTAACCTTGTGTCTTGAGTAATTGGTGCTTAATCGATTAACAAAAATTGTTAGATTAACAACCTTTGTACTTTTTTAGAAAGGCCTGTCTAGGGAAAGTGCCTCTTCCTCAAAGGACGACCTTAAACCAGTAATCCTGTTGATTGGTATATAAGAAATACGTGAGCCAAAACTCCATTTTATATCTAGCCAAGCTCGGAGGAGGTGTGTTGATGATATCTTGGATCGGGTGAAGTATCCCTAAGTAGCCAACATGGTCAACTAGTCTCTTAAGTGAGTCACACACGTACAAACCGATTGGATGGATTCCACGAACCCTATTACAACCCTTTTAATTAGAGACCTACCCATTTCACCTCTGAACAAGTGTCTTATTATAGTGCAAGGGGTTGAAAAATTTCCCCCAAGATTCCCAACATATGTGTTCCAGGATATTGTGTTGATGAAAGAGATCTTCATTAGCACGACAACAATATTTGTCAACGAAAAAAAATGGGCACCTACGTCATGGATCTTCATGTCTAGTAGCATGACAATTTTTGTGTGAGCCAACGAACATCAAAGCATTAGGCCTATAATATTTCATCTTGAAGGCAAATTTGACCTAGATTAATCTGACTGTCTTTATTTAAACCACATGAAAACATTGCAACTTGTAAAAGTTGTAGAACATACATATTTCAATCTTGGATCTTCAAAACACTTTATCTTGTAGACCTTATGGAAAGACATATTGTCAATTAGTGTCAAAACACTTAGACATCTAGTGTCGACCAAGCCAGCAAGCATTATGCAAGTCCCAAGTGATCAGTATTGCCCACGTGATCAGTTTTGCCCGAGTGACTAGCATCACCCGAGTGATCAGTATGACCTGGGTGATTTGCAATATCGCCTAAGTGTCAGTTTATCACCCGAGTAGTCTTCTAGATCCGAGTGACAGTTTGAACCGAATTTGCATATATTGTTATATATATCATTTTTTATTGCAAGCTGACTTGCAAAGTTATTTGTTTGGATAAAGATATATATGTAAGATAGTTTTTTTATTTCCAAAGGAAGGAATGAATGAATGTATACATGTAGAAGAGGATGTATGGTGAATATGTATGAAATATATAAGTAAGACATGCGGATGACAGTTTAATTAAGAGAAGAAGCATTTAGGACAACAGAGTCTAATCTATCACATTCAGGTGATCAGTTATATTCAGAAGGATCTTATTTAGCAATCAAAGTTGCACAGAGCAGATCATCAACTGGTTCATTCTCATAGGTGGATCAGAAAAATCCTTTAACAAGGTGGACCTAACAGTCCTTTCTCTAAATCTCTTAACAAAGTTACATACTCATTCTATTGTACAAAATCCTTTAACAAGGTGGACCTAATAGTCCTTTTTATGCTCCTAACAGGGAAGACCATCAGAAGTGGTCATTGTAAGCTTTAACAGGCTAAATTTATACTGCAGTACTAAATCTTGTGGGTATCGTCCCCACCCCAGTTTTACTTTCTTTTGGAAGGTTTATGGGTAATCAAATATTGTGTTATGAGTTGTGTATGATTCTTTACTTTCAAGTTCTGTGCCTGCAAACAAATAAGTTAATCTAATTCTAGATTAAAAGGATTAAGTTTTATTGGTTCCTGATTCACCNTCCCCCCCCCCCCCCCCCCTCTCAGTCACTGGGCACATCATATAATTCTAAAAATTGGTATCAAAGCTATGGTTCTCTTATCAGAAGTTTAACAGCACAAGAAGAAACTAAAGAACAAAGAAGAAAATGATAGAGACATAGCACAAGAAGATAAAAGACTTCTGAGTACAAGATTAGAAGAAAAGAAAAAGAAATCCAACACTTGTCACTTCAGCAAGCTTATTTGGTAAGTCAACTCAATAATGCAAAATAAGAATTTGTCAATCTAAGGATGGATAATGAAAGACTACAGAATACTCTCAATGTTGAAAAGAAAAAAAATGAAAGTATGATGAATTCACAAGCTAGCATGGATCAGGCGATAGAATTAAGACATCATGGACATACTGGTTTAGGCTATACTGAACAAGGTGAATCTTCACAACAAGGAGCTCAAAAGAACAAGCCTACATGCAATCATTGTGGTAAGCTAGGGCATACATAAAATAAATGTTGGAGCAATGGGAATTCAAAATTCAATGGTAAATGCTATTTTTGCAACAAACATGGACATAGAGAAAGTGAATGCAAAGAGAAACCCAAGTTTGAAGGAAAATGCTACAAGTGTAACAAACAAGGGCATAGATCTTCCGAGTGCAGAACTAAGAAGTGGAATCCTGCTGAAAAAATAGCCAAGGAAATTTTTGGTTGGGATTAAAACACATGGTACAGATGTTGTCATTGTGATGAATATGGTCACATAGGTGCAAATTGTATGAAGACTCACTTCAGAAAAAGGGATCCTACTAAGAGATGTTATGTGTGCAAACAACTCGGTCGTCTAAGAAAGAACTTTATGAACAGAGAAAAATTTGATACTGGTTTTGAAGATGGAAAAGCTAAAGTCTCAGAAATCAGAGCTTGGATGAGAAAGAAATGGGTAAGTAAGTCTCTTGAAAATTCAGATCAAAACAATGAAGGATCTATTGGAACCCAAAATAGTGAGCTGGGTGGATCTACCATTACAGAATAAAAATATAAGGAAATGACAGGAACTATGCAATACAAGCCATCACACATCAGTTCCAAATGAGCTAAAGGTCCATATCTGCATATTGATGCATGAGGATATATTAGAGTTCAACCCAAGTTAGAATGTTTGTTACACCCGAGCTACTCTAGCTTAACCGAGCTTAGTCAGGCAATATTGACAATTGGAAAGTTGGTTTCACCTGAGCTTTCGAGTGAATCTTGGAGAAACACCCAAGTCATGCTAGCTACTATGTAGAGAGAATTAAATGAAATACTCTAACAGTTGAAAATCTATTATAAATGAAGGTTTGTAAAGGTTATTGTTTATAGCTTACAGATCAATTCAGAGTCCTTAGCAATTCAGTGCAAATTTGTGATTGAAAGTGAAGTTTGATCATTTCGTCCAAACAATATGGCATCCACTTCCAGTAGAAAAGTCAAGAAAGGTTCTGAGATGTTGGTGAGGAATGAAATTTGTGATCCTCCAGTGTTTAAGCTTCATCCGGCGGTTGTAGAAGAGATAGATCCAATGGGAGCTCATTCCCTCATTCCTCCGAAGGTGTTACTGGTTAACAACATATACAGCTTCTATCACTATAACATACATGAGCTTGGAACCATTAATATGAACAAAGAATATGATGAATTATGTACAGATGGGAGCTTGAAGACTGAGCATAAGCACATCGAAACCAAGGGTTTGACACACATCATGCACATGCCAAATTTCCAGGTAAAGTGGATGAGATAAGCACTGTTGGAATTATATTGAGATGATGTACTGAGAGGGGAGGGGTGAATCAATACCTCTAAAACTTTTCTTGGTTAGCCCATTAACCCTTAGTCATCATTTTGTAATTTATCTTATCTAACTGTTCATCTTTCTTTATGCATATGAAATCATATCATACATTCTTTTGATATGTAACAATAATAGAAACATTCATGAAAATAGATAACACATGACACAAGATATGATATCGGAAAAAACTCTTGTTAAGGAAGTAAAAACTGCGGTGGGGATTGTTACCCACAAAACTTCACTATTTGTAGATAAGAAGGGGCTGGTTAAGGCTTACAACTGGTCACTTCTGATGACCTACCCTGTTAGGAGTATTACAGTGGAGACCTGTTAAGATCTACTTCATTTGAAGCTTTAGCAACACTGTTAAGTGTGCACTCTGTTAAGAGAT
>MU227110.1:702476-723558 GCA_018584345.1 Thuja plicata
GCCATCAGTAAACTCCACCTCTTCAATTGGTAAAGAGGAGATAGAGTTTGGTTGACTGAAGAGCTAATTGTGAGTTACCTTTTAGAACTGAAGAGGTGGGTGGAGTTACCCATGTGAACTGGAGAGAAGGGTGGAGTTACCCATTTGAACTGGAGAGATGGGTGAAGTAACCCATGTGATCTGATTGGAGTTATCTCTTTGAAGATAAATGAATATTTAATTCATTTATTTAATTAAAGTTTTCAACATGTGAGATAATTGAATTCTTTTTTATTTAGAATTACTTTAATGAATGAAATTAAATTAATTTAATTGGAAGAATTTAATTAGTAAGTTTAAATATTTCAATTTAAACTATAGGAAATTTAATTTAATTAATTAATTAATGGTAATTAATCAATTAAGGTTAATTAATTAAATAAAATTAATTTTGGGAATTTGATTAGATGATTTGGGAAATGATTTTAGAAGAAAATAGATGATTAATTAACAATTAAAAAACCATTAATTAATAGATGAAAATTAGTGTTTTTAATGTAAAGTTGCAAGCCTATCCATTTTAGGGTGTCTACATTACCAAATGCAAAACTTGTTGATCAAAGATCGAGAAAGATGCATCCGCACATCACTTTACTTATCAAAGTAGAATTGAAGAAACTCCTAGATGCAGGATTCTTAAGACCAATCCCATATGCGGATTAGATATCTAATCTAGTGCCAGTAACCAAACACAATGGACAAATCCGTATATGCACAGATTTTAGAGATTTGAACAAAGCTTGTCCCAAGAATGACTTTCCTCTACCAAACATTGACATGATAGTTGACCTAACAGTAGGGCACAAAATGTTATCACTCATGGATGGTTTCTCTCGATATAACCAAATCAGGATTGCACCAAAGGACCAAAACAAGATAGCATTCACATGTTCCTGGGACACTTACTGTTGGAACGTAATGCCATTTGGTCTAAAAAATGCAGGTGCAACTTATCAAAGGACAATGAACACGATCTTTCATGATCTAATTCACAAAACAATGGAAGACTATGTCGATGCCATACTAGCCAAATCAATGCTCGGGAAAACTCGCCTACAAGTCTTGGGCCCGATATTTGATTGAATGAAGGAGTACAAGATCAGACTAAATCCAAAGAATTGTGCATTCACAGTTACTGTTGGAAAGCTCCTTGGATTCATTGTGTCACATAGAGGAATAAAAGTAGACCCAGAAAATGTCAAGTCCATCATTGACATGCCACCACCATCAAATCTGAGGTAATTACAGGTTCTACAAGGTAGATTGCAATCCATCAGGCGATTCATCACCCAACTAGCAAACAAGTGTCACCCATTCCAACACCTATTGCATAAATATGTGACCTTAGATGGACAGAACAATGTGAGCAAGCATTTCAAACCTTCAAGAATTATCTATTGAAGTCTCTTACATTAGTGCCACCCATTCAAAGCAAACCACTCCTCTTATATATATCTCCAATGAAGTCAGCATTAGGTGTTCTCTTGGCACAACATGATGACCAAGGCAAGAAAAGATCTATTTACTACCTCAACAGAACATTGGCGGGCTACAAGCTAAATTATTCAACAATTGAAAAATCATGTCACATGGTTATCTTTGCTTCCCAAAAGTTATGGCATTACATTTTGAGTCATCAAACAAAGATAATAGCACACATTGATCCATTGAAGTACTTGTTGAGTAAAGAAGCACTAACAGGATGACTCGCCAAATGGGTCATGATCTTAAGTAAATTTTACATAGAGTACATTGATCGAAAGGCTATCAAAGGGCAGGTAATTGCAAACCAACTAGTAGAGGCACCAATACAAGATCATCATCCTATAGTGTACGAATTTCCAAATGAATCCATTCTCACAATACAATTGGAAATAGAGGTTTGGAAACTATTCTTCGATGGGTCATACACAAACCATGGTGCAGGAAAAGGGATAGTACTCATTACTCCAAATAATGATGTGATTCCTAAGTCTTTCCAACTCAACTTTCCATGAACGAACAACATAGCAGAGTATGAAGCTCTAGTCATCATATTGAAGACAACTATATAATGGAGGATAGAGAACCTAAAAGTATATGGTGATTCCCAATTGGTCATCATCCAAGTAAACAATGACTACATGAAAAAAGATGAGAAACTGATCCCATATAGAGAGTTGATGGACAAGCTGCGGGCTTCTTTTCATTTCATTGTATTTGAGTAGGTGCCAAGAGTTAAAAATAAAGCAGTGGATGTGATGGCTACTATAGCATACTTGATCAACATGTTGGGCAACGAGACCAAATTCTAATTTCTAGTAGAGCAATTAATGATACTAGCATATCAAGATCTAATCACTAAGTCAGTGTGCGTCCTTGTTGGTCCTAAGTCACCCTAGTACCAGGACATATACAATTACCTCCAAAACAATATCCTACCACCCAACCTATCTAGGAACCAAAAGAAGGCCCTCATCTGCCAAGCCTCTAGGTACACACTTCTTGCTATTACTCTATGTAGAAGAAGTCTAGATGGAACGCTTTTACAATGTCTCACTTCCACAAAATCTCAAAGAGCTGTGTATGAGGTACATGAGGGAATTTGTGGGGCCCACATAGGTGGAAATAGTTTGGAAAAAAAAATCATCATAATGGGATACTACTGGCCCACAGTAGAGGCATATGCTAACAAATATGTGCAAAGGTGCTGAAAATGTTAGATTCATGGAGATCTTATCTATGCACTAGCTCAAGAGCTCAACCCCATCACTTCACCATGGCCATTTTTAAAATGGGGATTTGACTTAGTGGGTAAGATTACACCAACCTCTTCTAATGGTCACAAGTACATCATTGCAGCGATGGACTACTTTACCAAATGGGTGGAAGCAATTCCACTCACATACATCACTGGTAAGACAATCTCCATGTTCATACTAAACAACATCATCTATCAATATAGAATCCCTCAAGCCATACTCACAAATCACGGTACACCTTTTCAAAATCAAGATGTTGAAGACATGTATGACAAGTTTTAGATAAAGAAAGGTTTCTCTTCATTCTACTATCCCCAAGGGAATGGGAAACAACAAGCCACCAATAAAACTATCCTAAAGATCTTAAATAAAATAGTCAATGAATCAGGGTGAGATTGGAATTTACAGCTCAGTCCCGCACTATGGGCTTACAAAAATAGTGTGAGAAACCCTACAAGAGAAACTCCATTCTCACTAGTATATGGATTAGAGGTGGTCCTACCCCTCAAATTTGACAAATCCCATCACTGAGAATCTAACTGAAGAACATCATTTCATATGAAGACTACATAGTAGCAAGACTCGATGAACTAGAATTGTTGGATGAGAGAAGACAGAATGCACTCAATCACTTACAAGGCTATCGGAATTGCCTTAGAAGAAACTATCACAAGAAGGTCATACCAAGAACCTTTGAGGTAGGAGATCTCGTCCTTATGGAGAATCAAAAGAACCAAGCAGAAAGGGTTAAACCAGAAAAGTTCAAACCTAATTGGTTAGGACCCTACGTCATCATAACATCATCCAACAGTGGGGAATATAAATTGTAAACTCAAGAAGGAGATCATTTCCCTAGTTACATCAACAACACTCACCTCAAGAGGTTCTGCGCTTGAGGCCCCAAGGCCAAGGGAATATATCTAACATCTAGAAAATCAAAAAAATCAAAATATATAAAAGGTTACCTTGGTGAAAACCTGGCAAACAAGCGCCTTGGTGACAACAAAAAAATTCAAAAAAGAGAAAAGTAAAGAGAAACACAATTTCTATCTCAATGAAAACCTAGAAAATAGGCACTATTAGGAAGGTACCTTGGTGAAAACCTAGTAAACAGACGCCAAGTGTTCAAATTCTACTTCGCATCAATGCACTCCAAAAGACTAAAGCTTGTGCTCCCCACATGCAAGATTGAGTACCCAATCTTATTTCCACGCAATACCCTTTTAGCATCACACTTATCCATGGTTTGTATTGGTCCACCAGACTAGGGGTAATTCTATAAGTCCTGAAAAAATCTCTACAAATCTTTAAAAGTCATCAAAAATCCTAAAAAGAGCAAAATGTCCTAAAAAAATCAATCATCATCAAAAAATAAAATATTGCAAAATCTCAGCAATAAAAAAACTTTGTTCTCAATGTGTGAATGGAGATCAAACAATCAATTAGAATTTTAAATAATGAGCTTCACCAATCAACAATGGACTCATATAACTCAACTTTATCAGTAATCCAATCTGTTAACAATTGAATCAATCAATAAATCTTCAAATCAAACTATCAATTGTCTTATACAGTGATGGATATACTAAAAACTAGACAAATAGGTCTTATATGAGTCATCCATTCCTAAAAATAGACACAATCAAGCATCAGGAAATCAAGCAATCAAGAAATAGTAAACTGTTGACTAGGTCAGTCATGTCAGTCGGTTGTCAGTTTAACTTTCACGATTATGTTCTTACGCTACTCAAGGATACCACTGAGTGATGAGAGTAGCTATGATGGATCATGATCTTGTTTTCTTTGATTGTTGTTTCTGGAATGTTTCAATTAAATTCTGGGGCAATGATGATTCAGGATAAATGTAGTAGGAGTTGTCACATATTTGGAAGCCACGCAGTTCCACGATCTGAGCTAACCCCTGGAAAAGAATTGAATAATCCTTTTTCTCTTATCTACTTGTTATCAAGAAATCATAGTGGTATCTAGATGGTCTATATATGGGTGAATTGGGATTTCTCTTTAGTAATTTTCTTTTTCTTATCATAAATCATAGCGGTATCTGGATGGTCAATATCTAGGTGCATTTGGTTCTTCTTTATATTAGATATCATAGTTGTATCAAGATGGTCAATATCTGGGTGCATTTGGTTCTCTTTATTTTTATCAGAGATCGTAGCAGTATCCAGATGGTCAATATCTGGGTGCATTTGATTCTCTTTCTATTCAATTTCTCTACTTTTGATTATCATAGATCATAGCGGTATCCAGATGGTCAATATATGTGTGCATTTGAGTCTCTCCCTTTTCATAATAAGGTGCATTTAGTTCTTCTCTATATTAGAAATCATAGTTGTATCGAGATGGTCAATATATGGGTGCATTTGGTTCTCTTTCTTTTCATCGGAGATCATAGCGGTATCTAGATGGTCAATATCTAGGTGCATTTGATTCTCTTTCTATTCAGTTTCTCTACTTATGATTATCAGAGATCATAGCGGTATCTGAATGGTCAATATTTGGGTGCATTTGGTTCTTCTTTATATCAGATATCATAGATGTATCCAAATGGTCAATATCTGGGTGCATTTGGTTCTCTTTCTTTTCATCAGAGATCATAGCGGTATCCAGATGATCTATATCTGGGTGCATTTGATTCTCTTTCTATTTAGTTTCTCTACTTCTGATTATCAGAGATTATAGTGGTATCTAGATGGTCAATATGTAGGTGTATTTTAGTCTCTTCCTTTTCATAATAAGGTGCAATGATGAATAAAATTAGAAAACATGGTAGTGACTTGGTTTCATCACTCTATCTTTCATTCGGTCCCTTCCTATCATAGCTAATCTATCACTAAATTTCTTCTAACTAACACATGCATTTAATGCATTTACTCATACAGATGGTACTTTTAGGATTCCATGATTTTATTGCATAAAGAAAAGAAAAGAAAAAACATGCATACATCATCAATAGATCATACATATATGCATTCATTATAAGAACCATCCTGCGTACATATGTCAGTATCATAGGAAAATAAAGATCATACATCTAAGAGTCTACATAATAGAATCAATTTAAATGCATATAAACATAAAGCATCTCAAAATTAAATCAACATATACAAATCATATAGAAATAAATTGCACATCATATAGAATCATGTCATAAATAGAGCATCTCATATATCATATGTCTGAGTACAATGGACGGTCGCAAGTCTCCAAAATGGTGATCAATATAAATGTGGTATATCATGGATACAAAATCAGTATAAAATCAATACAAAAATGATACACCAAGGTACACAATGGATCAGGCTACAAAATTGTCAACAAGTGCTACCCCACCCTCACTGCCAGGTGGATGAGGGGGTTGCATATCAAGTCCTAGCCTCTGCTGCTGCAAAGGATCTCTGACAGCACCACTACTCTGTGATCACTCAACTCTGCTAGATTTTTGAGAGGCAGTATAGTTGGGAGCCCATTGAGCAGAAGGAATAGCGCCCTCATAGTGGTGTCACCAATAATCAACCTCTCTGGGCCTCACACCCCGATCTCTAGAAATGATCAAGAACCTCCCAGTGAGGTAAATATTGTACACCATCTATGAAAGCTCTAACTTATGAGTGAGCTTGATTCCCCCTGGCCTCTGCAGTAGTAACCCTAACCTCCACTACAATAACTCGACTCTTAGAAGCAACGATCCTGCTCTCTAAGGATGTGGCCCGTGCCTCTGAGGCCACCAATCTAACTTGAAATTTGACTATCTCCTGGGTCAATCTCTCCACCTCTAATGGATCATCATATTTCCCACAAATATACACATCCATCTGACCCTCCTCCCCAGTCCCTCTCAACCCCTCACCTTTGACCACCCAGAATTCCTCCTCGCTACTCTCACTCCTACTCCCACTATTATCACTATTGTCGGTGCTGGAAGCAGAGGACTCAGACCCAACATCCTCAATATATACCATCTCCACATCTCTCTCCTAAGTCTACCTCCTCACCCTCCTAAAAAGATGAGGTCCCTCCTCCTCTTCTAATACGACCCTCAATCCCACCCAACTAGAGCTACTAACCCGCCCATTGATACGCCCGCTCATCCTAGGGCCACCACCTCTAGTCCTAACACCCACAACACAATGTCCAAGAATAGGATCATCATTGTCACCCCTCCCATTACCTCCATCCTTGTCTCTACCTCCATCTCTACCTCCCCCTCTCCCACCCCCCATCCTCCACCTCTACCATCTCTCCCCCCATCTCTCCCTCCATCTCTCCCTATATCTCTACCTCCATCCCTCCCTCTACCCCTCTATCAGTGCCTCCTCATGATGACACTAGTAAAAGGATGTGACAGATCTATAAGGGAAATAGGTCGAGCTGTCAACCACCAAGCATCAAACTGTGGATTCATGTCATCAAACTGTGGGTTCATGTCTGCAAACAAAACAAGTTCAATATCAGTACCACATGGATAAGAAACATAACAGAGAATCAAAACAAGATTGATATCAAATGAACCTAAAGAGATACATGTACCAAATAGGAAATAAGCAATAAAAGATATACCTGGATCCACAATGGTTGATCTCCAAGTCCATGAAATATGTCTCAGATCATCAAACATAGTCGTAGCAGCATGCATAGATATTGAAGCACCCCACAGAGTAACATATTGGGATCTCCGAGAAAAGTATGCTTAAGAATTAGTAACATTCTGACGCTCCCCAAACTTTCACAACACCCTGTTGGTGTTGTGTAAATCTATCATATGAATGTTCTTTGTCACATGTCCAATCAAGAACCTCCTTTGCCGAAAAAAAGGAAGGTATGCATCCTCACCCTCCCACACAAGATACACTTTATAAGGCCTTCAAATGAAATAATGCATCATATCTAATTGTTGCCTCTAGTACATCAGATGCCCCATATGAGACTACACCACAGCTCCATCATATATAAACACATAAGGTCTCCCAGTAGGAAGATCATGTGCACCTACAGGATGACATACAACGATGCGCTCCCACGCCCAGATCTAAAGTAGCGGTGCACTGCATCCAAGTGACTTACCACCTTGGTAAGACATGTAAAACATATGATGGTACATATGGGACAACATGCAAGGCCCCCAGGTATAAACTATATGGTCTCTCACCATACCTTGCAAGACAACTCCCCATCCTATGACAAAGTCATATTGTCTACGGTCAGGACATAGAATCCCACAGATCAGACTACCAGAAAATGTGCTCAATCTATCTAAACCATTGTTGAATAAGGACAATGGGATATCATAGGGATCATACATCCCTAACTAATAAATAGGAAGACAAGTCATCTCAGATAATGTGGTGGCACCAGGCTGCTGGGTAAACTCTACTAAGGTACCCTGGATAGGCACCTGAAGGATACAATAAACATCCTCAAGAGTGACAGTGCGCTCTCCAATGGGAAGATGAAAGGTACATGTCTCAGAATACCACCTCTCCAACAAGGCAGAGATCAAACCCCTGTTGGTCGTGATCTCGAACATATAGATAACCCAATATAATCCTACATCTCTAAGAATGGATCTCTCATCCTCAGATAGATGAAAGGGATAAACCAAACCTATTGGTTTGGACTCTCAACACTGCAGAATGTCGCCAATGATCTACAAAAATAGAAATACATACAATAATCAGTGCTAGGACCGACAAAACAATTTAGACATGTGCAAAAAGGATAGAAACAAAGTATATCATATCAATTGTGAAACACAAGCATCAATTGCGACACTTTTATAGAAAATACGACAGTCAAACATCAATTGCAAAACATAAATGGCAATTGCGGTATTAAAACATGCTAATGTGGTACACTTATACAGTGTGAAACAAAACTGTCAATTGTGGCACACAATCCACAAATGTGGCAAAATCCTCAACAATTGTGACACAATTACAAAAATAGATCAAAATCAATTGCATTAAAAGGAATTAATGACAACTAATAAATGCACTAGGGATAAGCAACTCACTGCACATCCTAAGCCAGCTAGATGATAGAAGGTACGAACTCAGTCTGACAGGTGTACGACTCCCAGAAGGCCTGTCATCACTCAAAAGAAAGAAAGAAAAGAAAGAAAATATGAATTAAATCTTACCAGAGAATGAGGAGCTCCAAGGTGCAAAGTGACAAATAAAAGGGCCCACAAGATATTTATAAGATATCAAAGGAACCCCTAATTTCTCAAGGAACCCTATTTTTTCATCCTGGGCCCCGGAAAATTTTACAGCTAATATCAAGAGCATATTAAACTATTTTCACACACTACTAGATGCCCAGATAATCAATTCACAGTATCAAAAAATTAACGCTCTTGTCACGACTTTTCACTCAAACTTCTTAAGGGGGCATAAATACACCTGCTATCATTGGGGCAAGCTGGGTCATGGTCAAAATAGAAGATTCTTTGACACAATGCGATAAGACATAATGCATCAAAGATGGGCAAATGTAGACACCCTAAAATGGACATGCTTGTGACCTTACATTATAACACTAATTTTTATCTATTAATTAATGGTTTTTTAATCATTAATTAATCATTATTTCTTCTAAATCTATTCCCCAAATCATTTAATCATTTCCCCAAAATTAATTAAGTTTGTTTAATTAATTAACCTTAATTAATTGATTAAATTCAATTTCCTAAAGTTTAAATTGAAATATTTAAACTTATTAATTAATTCTTCTCATTAAATTATTTTCATTTAAATTATTTTAATTTCACTCAATAATTCAATTCTAAATAATAAAGAATTCAATTATCACATGTTTGAATACTTTAATTACAAAAATTAATTAAATATTCAAATAAATCCTTTCTCAAGTTCAAAAAGGTAACTCATGATCAACTTCTCAGTTAACTAAAACATTAACTCTTGTCTCCAAGTTGAAGAGGTGAAGTTTACTATTTTCTCCTCAGTTAAACTAAAACATCTCCCATTCTCTGCAAGTTGAAGAGGTGGAGATTACTGGTTGCTCCTCAGTTAACAAAAACATCACCTCTTCTCTCCTAATTGAAGAGGTGGAGTTTACTGATTGCTTCTCCAGTTCCTTTTGATCTCAACCATTCATTCTCTAATCTCTAGGATCAATCTCAACCATTCAAATAATTTTATATATTCTATATAATCAACCCTTCACAACCATTTGAAGGATCCAAGATTTAAAGCTTTTGTGCACCCTTACTCTGCAGGATTCTCATACAAAGTATCAAAGCATTCTTGTGATCATAATCGATATCATTTTCTTGACACTCCCAAGTCATAGACGTTATCGATACCAATACTGAGCACCACACACACAACATTTCAAAAGGAGTAGAGAGAAGCAATAGAAGCCTCAAGCACTGTGGTTTGCATTCATTTGTTTTCCTCTATCTTTGCTTGTTATTTTATTGTCTATTGATTTGTTCTTAGTATTTTCGATTTCTTACCCCCATTGAAAATTGGTGCTAATAACCCCTCGTTAATTTGAGATTGGAGTAGGATTGGATCTACACAGTTACAAAACCAGATGGAATAATGTGCAAACTGGCAGGAAGACCAACAAGTATAGCAAAGAGGTCGGAGATTGACCATGAAATAATGAGAAGGCTGTGAAAACATGAAATTTTGGAACAATTTTAACAATTAATTATTCGCATTGTATTCAAGCTTCCAAGATGATAGCTGGATGGTTATGGGAGATTTTAATACTCCTCTTAGTGAGACTGAGAAATATGGTGGAGTGTCTTCGCAATCCAATAGCGGTTGGGATCTCATGGATTTTATTAATAACCAAGCTCTTATGGATGTGGACCTTAGAGGTAGGAATTTTACCTGGTCTAATAGGAGAGAAGGAGAAGGGTTGATTCAAGTCAAACTTGAGAGGTCTCTTATTTCTTTGGAATGGCTCCTTAGATACTCCTACTCCCTTTCTTCTTTGTATAGAGTTAGCTCTGATCATTCCTCAATCTCTTTTTTGGCTAGCTCTTTTTCTAGCAGAAGGAATATTCCTTTCAGATTTTAAAAAATGTGGCTTCTCCATCCGGAGCTGGAAGGGAAAATTGCAGAGTGGTGGGTAGTTCATTTTGATAGAATGACCATGTTCAGGGTTTTTAAGAAGCTTAAGATGGTTAAGAATAAAGTTATAACATGGAATAAGGAGGTCTTTGGTGACATCTTCAATTCTAAGTCCATCATTAAGTCAGACCTCAAAGACCTACAAGACATTACTAAGAAGGAGGGTTTACTTGAGGAAAATAAGGTGATAGAGAACTCCTTGCTAGTTGATTACCATAACAATTTTTCTAATGAGGAAGTTTTTTGGCACCAAATATCAAAGGCCCATTGGCTGAAAGTAGGGGATAAGAATACCCCATTCTTCCATTTGACTGCCCAAAAATATAAAGCTGCTAACCGGATTTCTTCCCTTTCTAGCACCCATGGTAAGCTGGAGAAGGAGGAGGAAATAAAGGAGTTATATGATTACTTTTCTTCTCTCTTGACGACTAACCTCGCTCTCTCAGTGGTGGATTAAGAGAAACTATTTTTGGTCATCCCTAGTTTCATTGATAGGGAGACCAATGCAAAAGTCAGAGCTATCTCATCCTATAAAGAGATTAATTTTTTTGTTTTTTCCTTTGAAGGTGAGAAATCACCAGGGTCAGATGGCTTCCCTCTTTTCTTTTTCCAAAATTTCTGGAATATTATTGATAATGATGTTTGTGCTCCAGTCAAAAAATTCTTTGGGTCTAGGTCTCTTTTGAGAGAAGCCAACTCCACTTTCATTGTTCTCATTACCAAAATACCTAGTATGGACTTTGTGTATGGTTTTAGACCTATTAGCCTCTACAATTCATTTGATAACATTATTTCTAAAGTTCTCATGCTTAGGTTTCTTTTGAACCTCCCAAGGATTGTCTCTCTCTAGTAGAATGGCTTTGTGTCGGGTAGACAGATTTTGGACTCCAAAATTGTTGTCCATGAAAATATCCATTCATTGGAGGTGTCTCAGAAGTAGGGATTATTCATGAATTTGGATTTATCTAAATCCTATCACAGGGTGGATTGGGCCTTCCTATGCAAAATCTTGGCAGCTTTCGAGTTCTATGTGAAGGTCATCAACCTTATTCATTAGCTCATTTCTACTACCTTGGCTTCGATTATTGTGAATGGTTCTTCTTCAAAAAAATTCTTTCCTTCTGGAGGCCTTCCCTAGGGAGACCTAATCTCCCCTATCCCATTTTCTATTCTGGCGGAAAGCTTGGGAAGATTAATTTCTAAATTTGTTCAAGATGGTTTGCTTTAGGGTCTTTATTCCTCCTCTCGAAACCTCTCCTGTTCACATGAGCAATTTGTGGATGACATGATTCTCATGGGATCACCTTCCATCAAGGAAGATATAAATTTTAAGATAGCCATTTCCTCTTATAATAAAGCTACTGGTCAATTGATCAACTAGGATAAGAGATCTTTATTATTTTTCAATACTCTTGTTCCTCCTCAGCAGAGGATGGCTAACATCTTGGGATGTAATATTGTGCAGTTTCCCTTTGTTTACGTGGGACTCCCTATGGGCTCTAAACCTCCATATTCCTTTTAGGTTGGTCTCATTGATAGATTTCATAGAAAACTAGTTGGTTGGAAAGGTTTCCTCCTCAACCAAGCTCTTTAAGTCTTGCTCCTCAAGTCTTCTCTCTAGAATCTTCTTGTGTATGCTCTTAGTATTTTTTGTATCCCTTCAAAATTCGTAGACCTTATTGAGAAGATTAAGAAAATATTTTTGTGGTCGGGTTCTGAAGAGAAGACACGTTTACATTTGTTATCCTAGGAGTGTCTACAAGCCTAAATGTTATGGGGGCTTAGGGATTAGAAGAATCATGGATGTCAACTAGGCTTTGTTGGCCAAACAGGTTTGGAGAATCTATGGTGATGAGAAAGACTGGAACTTAATTATTAAAGACAAATATCTCTTTGATTCCCCTGGGCTAGAGGACTTCTTGGTTTCGCCTCACAGAGTGCAAGTATCTCCAATCTAGAACAATATAGCTCTGTCCAAAAATATTTCTATGGAGGGGGTTCGCTGGAAGTTGGGTAATGCTAGAAAGATCAAATTTTGGGATGACATGTGGTTAATGGATAAGTCATTGGTCCAATATCTAGAATTTTCTCAAGTGATAGAGGTTTGTAAGAGGCAGATTGGTTGTTAGGTGTCTGACTATTAAAGGGACAACAATTGGATTGATCTCAATCTTTTCTCTCAGGCTCTGGCCCCAGTCACCTTTCTCCTGAATTCGTTGTACACCAGGGATTAGTCTTTGGATTAGCTTGTCTAGGCTCCCAACTTGGATGGTGGCTTCTCTATTTCTTATTCTTATTCTTTGCTCTCTAGTCAGGATACTTCTCCTTTTTGGTCCAAGGTGTGGACTAACTCTCTCATTCCTAAAATTAATATTTTCTATTGGATCTTTGTGTAGGACAAGGTTCTTACTACTGAGAACCTTTCTAAAAGAGGTTTCATGATACCCAATAGATTCTATATGTGTATACAAGATGCGGAGTCTTCCTCTCATCTATTGCTTAACTACCCTTTTCTAGAGAGGTGCGGTCTTGCTTGTTTTTGAAATGACAGGTTCCCTGGATTCTGCCTAACTCTCTCCAGGACTTCTCCAACTAGTGGATCTTGCCCTTCTCTCATAATTTGGCTAAATTAACCTGGTGTTTCACTACTCCTCACTTGATCTAGATGATTTGGAAGGAACATAACAATCAGATCTTCAGATATTCCCCGTCCACCCCTTCTATCATTGGAGCAAAGATTATTAGGAACATTGTAGAGAATGTTCAACTGGCTTGTGATCAATGTCCAACTCTGCTGGAAGGTTTGGAGGACAGGGAGATTATAAGTAATTGAAATTTTTTTGCCTTGATAAAAAATTTGACTAGAAAAAGAGATGGGGATGTCTGGATGTCCCGCCTAATGGGTGGATTAGAGCCAACTTTGATGGGGAAGCTAAAGGAAACCCAGGTTTGGCAGGTTGTGGTGGCATCCTTAGAGACACTCATGGTAGATGCATTACTGTGGTGGCCCTCCTGATTGGTGTCCAGATGTGCCACATGGATGAAGTCATGGATGCTCTTCAAACTTGTAAGATTGTGGTTGATCAAGGGTGTACTAAACTATGGTTAGAGGGTGATTCTATGAATATCATTAATTGTATTGAGGGCACTTATAAGCCATCATGGACGATAAGTCATATCATATAGAGAAAATAAATGCCCTTTTAAGGAGATTTGAGAAAACTTACATCACCCATGCCTACCATGAAACCAATATTGTTGCTGACAGTCTGGCCAACTTGGGTGTTCGACGAGATTATATCATGATCTGGCAGGGTGAAAGAGGGATAAATAAAGATTTTATCAACCTTATTAGATACGAACAGATCCACCATCATCCCATAATAATATGTAATAATGATGAAAGAGATAGTTTATTTTTAAGATGCTAAGTATGAAAGGCCTTCTCACGAGTAAAGGATAGAGTAGCATTTCCTTGGATTTTGGGTGGCATGTTATTTGGGCCATTTTTCTCCTGACTAGTGTTACATGTTTCTCTCTGATTTTTGAGCCTATTAATTTTTGTGGTGAAATGTTTGTGAAGAGTTGTTACAGTGACAATTTTACCTTATGAGAAAAAATTCTCCATGGGTGGAAAGCTTAAAAGAGAAGATTCAAGCGTCTCTAAATGGAAGAAGGAGCCCATTGTCTGGCAGAATATGAAAGATGGTGGTTTTTTTTCCTATATGGAGAGACATCATGGCTTTGATGTGGATATTTCTAAATAGTTTGCAGACAACTGGGATAATGGTAAGGTCACTATCTATGGTAAAACCTTTAATTTCACTGTAGATCTTATATCCAAGATAACTAGTCTTGAGGTGTCTTGTATTAAGTATCATAGGGGTCACATAATTTCCCAAGAAATTGTCCATTTATTTCCCAAAACCCCTAAAGAGAAAGCTCTCCTTGTGAAGAAGAAAGAGGATTTCATTAAAATTAAGCATATTAAGTTATTGTGGGCTAAAATTCGGAAAGCCATTATGCAATATTTCACGCTTGAAGGTTATTTCACTAGAGTGTACAATTTCCACTTTGTGCTTGTTAACCACTTTAGGTACCGGAAGAATGTGTCTTTTCCTTTCTCGCTCTTGTCTTCGTTGAGTGAGAGCATTCTAGAGAGCAGGGTTAACCCTGAGAAACCTATCCTGCATGATGGCTTAATCTTGTTGAGTCATGATTATGCCAATTTCAAGTTACAGGAGTCGATGCCTAAGTCCTTGCAAGAGAAGGAGAAAAAATGAAAGAGAGAAATTAATGAGATTTAGATGGGAAGCTCTATTAAAAAGAAATCGAAGGTGGCTAAAAGCCCTAATTTTGACAAGAAGAAGAAGACCTGGATCCTTAATAAGGAAAAAGGCATGGATACCGATGAGCATTCTGAGGAAAGGCTATTGTGAGTACCATGAAGGTTGTGTCTAAGAAGACCAAAAATCAGGGCTCTAATGAGGGCGAGCTGGAGGAGTCATCGAAGGTTGATAGTGATGAAGCCCTAAGTGAGAATTCTGGTGACATGGATACTGAAGGCCTCAAAGAAAATACTGTTATGGATACGGGTGTGGGGGATGATAAGGTGGATGTTGAGGAAGTAAACAAGAAGAAGGATATCTTCCCTAATCCTGGGGGGATCTTAAGGCCTTGGGCAGTGAGGGTGACCCTAGGATTGAATCTCTTGTTCATGTCAGTCCTAAAAATCTGATTGGGGAGGATGATACTAATATTGTCACTATGGGTCTTGGTCTATCTCAGGCTGAAGGGGAAGAAGTGAAGGCGAAGGAGAATACCCATATTCTCATGGATTATGAGGATTCTTCCCAAATGGGAAATCCCTCTTGCCCTATGCTCTCGATGAATGTGGAGACCAATATTAAGGTAAAAATTACTAAAGTGGATGATGAGAAAGATGAGGTGTAAGGCAAGGAGTAGGATGATCATGGATACATCCATTCTGCTAGAGTTCACTCTGACATGGACACCCAGATGACTACCTGGATTTATCAGGAAATCAAAGACATTATTTGAGGTACAATGAGCTAGAGGAGAGGGTGGATAACCTTAGTTTGCTTATTGCTAAAATTAATACTCTGAGAGTTGATAAAAATGGTGACATGGCTTTCGTGGATGAGAAATCCCTTTTGGAGAAGTTGGGGAACAAGATTAATGTTGTTAATTTCTGTATGCAGACCACCTCTAGTTGTATCTGAAGATTGGAGGATAATCTTAATAGGATAATGCAACAGATTTTCAAGGGCATGAAAGTCACAACTGATAACTTGAGGGTTTTGTTGGTGTTGCTGGAGGGCAATAAGAATTGCCCCATTGTGAATATTGAAGATAATCCTCATTTTGCAGCTACTCTTGTTGGTCTTGAATCAAAGACCCGAGTTAGCACAAAGAAGAAAAAGGATGACTAGTCTAAAGAGCTTGATAATCTCAGAGATTCCATCCAGCAGTTCATTCAGCTAAAGGATAATACTGCTGAGTTTATGAAGCAGATGGGCTAGGTTTTTTGTGGATTGTCATTGTTTTTGTGTGCCGATTTTTTGTGTTGGGTTTTTTTTTTGCAGGTGTTGTCTATTTGGTCTACATTGCTGGAGGGTTCCTTTTGACGCTCTTCTATTGTTCCTCCAGTAGTCTCCTTTTGTCTTGCGCTTTATCTTTATATCTTTGTTTCTAATGTAAAGGGTTTTGGATTCCCTTTAAAATCTATTTTTACCTTAATCGAAAACATTGATTAACATTAAGTTAAATCTCATTTTTAGATTATTTGAACATTATTAATCACTATTTCTAAGGTCATATGGTATTATCTCAATGTTTTTATTTTTTCAATTCTTGTTAAAATCATCTCTACGCTTTTCCTGAAATTAAGTTAAATAAAAAACCCTCTTGCACTTCTTGTGGAAAAGATGGTCATGTGACTCAAAATTTCTTTAAAAAGCAAAAATATAACAAACCTATGAATCAAAATAATCAACAATCTCATTATAAGAATAATAATGGTAATCAACCTCATCATGCCTTTACATTTTGTTATTATGTTTCTAAGTCATTAGATGTTTCAGATTTAGCACTGAGTTCCAATGTTACTTCCCCTTATCATGAACTAAAATTATTTTCAAAGGGAGTAATTTTTTTTCCTTTTAGCTATCTTTTGTTCTTGTTCTTTCAATGATGTTAACTTTTATTCAATTTTATAGATTATGTGCTATCTAAAGAAAACTATGTCATTGCTTATTTTAGTTTATTCAAGTATTGTGCGTCATCTAATGATATTTCCTTCATGAGTATCATTATTGATTTTATTAAATTAGCATGAATTGCTATCAATCTTAGTATGGTTTTATACCATCTATTTAAATGCACTTAGTTGCATTTTTATGGCTTTCATACCATCTATTTATATGCACATTGTTGCATTCTTTTGTAAGATTGTGTAGGGTTCCCATTTTCCAAGGTGAACTTTACAGGGTCTTCAGTTTACCTGGATCTTAGTAACCTTATCTTTCATAAGGGCCCGTGGAGTTTCCCTCCATCCATTGAATGGTACACACTTACTTTAGTTGATGTTTATCAACTTGCTCTTTTTTCCTCATTGTGAGGATGATGTTCTTGAAATCCTTCTTGAATTTTGTTGGATTTATCTTATATTTGCAAGGCAATATGTTGTTTTAATACTCATAATCCTTAGAACAAATTATTATATAGCATATGTCATTAGTTTCTTTTCAATTTTGGATTAATATCTCTTGGTATTAAGTATGATCTATCCAATTTATTTTTCATCCTAATGAAAAGGTAGCAAAGCTCAAACTATTAAAATTTCTCATTGTATTGGTTTAAATATCTTATCTCATTAATGGTTCTTTGATTCTAGTTCATGACTGTAGACATGTTTGGTAAATTGAATCATGGATTTATTTGGTGTTTGAGTCACATATTCTACTAATTTATCTTTGTCTCTCTCATATTTCTTTTCAAAATCTACTAATGTGATAATGAACTGTATTCTTCCTTGCTTATATCATGGGTCATGTAGGTGATGAAGTCGTGACCCATTCACATGCTGTGGAATGTCTCATTAGTGGATTATCTATATCCATGTGATTGATGCAGTGTTGATTCGGGTCTCATTAGTTGGCCTTGTCTATGGTCATTTGTGTATTAGTATGTTTCTTTTATTAGAGCGTTAATAATTTTTATTGTTACTTGCTTGTTCATTTTGGGACTTTGAGCATATAGTTTATCTTGATATCATGTTAACTTCATTGCACTTTTTGTAATTTCTCATGGAATCATTTCTAACCCTCATTAATCTCATTTTAAAATTTTCAAAGATTCTCTAAAGTTGAATTATTTTATGATACACATTATGAGTTTCTTTTCAAAGGTATACTAATTTGTATCACGGATAGATCCCAACTATGGGAAATCTACTTGTGGTTTTTCTATTCTTTGATTAAGGTGATATATCATGGACCCTATTGGTGTTTGAAAATGTTTATTCTATTTAAATCTACCAATATGCCTTGAGACTAATGTTAGGAGTGCATAGCTCCAAGTATGAAAGATCTACAAGACAACTGGACCAACTATAGGGACAAGACTACCCTCTACACTTTTGGATCTGCAAAACCAAGGTGGGTACACCTAATCTAGACTAAACTCAATTCTTTACAACACCTTTTATTTCTAGATTTGAACAACAGATAGATGGTAAGTACTAAATGCCAATCTAGCATTCCTTGACTCTCTACTACCATGGGTGGGATATGAAGAACAATTGTAAATGTAAAGAACTTTAGTATTGAGTTTGATTAAAATTTTGTGGGACAGAACATAGCCAAACCACTTTAGATATATATATTTCAACAGAAATAATAATCCTAGATCAGTGCCTTATCTATTAGGCTAGATCCTAAATACAATACTGAATTTGAAACACCTTATTGGCAAAGATTCAAAGTCGTAAACATAAGAACTCTCAGATCATACACTACAAGATCCTTAAGTAGATATCCAGGTACAATTAATGTAATGTCCAAAGTATTTTAGTTTGATCTAAAGTCAAATACCTATGGAATACACATATGCATAAGTTGGACTTATACAGTAAGCCAAAAAAATTACAAATCAATAGATAACACAAAGGAGAGACTCAAATCTAAAACAACTTATATTAAGTATGATGAAACCAGTTCCTGAATCAATATGAAAAATAAATATGAAATATGACAATATGAAAAAGATGAAAGAACTTTCAATCCTATCTTAATACAATCTGCAATACATCTGCTATATCCTAGACTAGAAACAAGTATAAGCCTAATGCCTTCTACTTTCCCAATTCTCTGGCCCTTTCTAAATGGTCTTGAATATTCTTTTATAGTAAAAGGAATGCTACAAGCTTCAAACCATTTAGGATTAGGGTTTATAACCAACCATGTCAAGCATTCAATTTTGTTGTCAAGTTGAAAACCCTATCTCTCTTTAATATGTGCAAATCTAATCTGCAATCAATTTGCCCTAATCCATGGATGTGAGTGCAGTACCCTGAATTTGAAGAAAATCAAAAGCATGACACTGAGAGTAGCTCACATAAATGCATAAAGACCATGTGGTTCTATATACATTTATCCTCTGATACAAAACCCTAATTTGTCAACTCTGGTCTTTAATGCATCTCAGTATATCAGATTTGTATCCCTCTAGTCTTGAGCAGGTGTTTAGAATTTATCCATAAGATCAGATTGCAGCATTTGTAGCTCTGAGATCAAATATTAGTCGACCACCATGAAACCCTTTGAGTCAAAGATATTTTAATATTTGAATTTTAGTTATAATGGCTATAGGTGGCGTGGACAATGAATTAGACGGTCAAGATCAAGCCTTATCACAATTTTAAAACATATCTACATATATTCTTAAGTTACTTGGGCTTAAAATCATATCTTGCCATGTTTCATTCAAGCGTGAAGCCTTAATGGTTATATCTTGTGCATCTTCCTTTTGAGCCTTTACACATGTCGTCGGATCTTTCAAGACTTGCCTTTATTTTAATATATCTTTGTCTTGGCCTTTAACTGGTCTTTAACTTGCACTTTAACCCTGGTTAGCTGATTTCCTCTTGTCTCGAAGTCGCTAGATTACTTTCTGAACCATGGTTCCATCCCGAGATCACGCGCACGCCACACGATCAATACAAGATCAATGAATATTGCCAGATCTCTGAAAGAATTGAATACTTTAACTTTTCTAGAGATTACGCGCAAGCCACAGATCATGATCTCAATCAACGGCTCTGATTTGATCTGTGCTAACTTATATCTTAACTCTAACCTGACTCAAGTCATCTCGAGATTGCGTGACTAACTAAGTCACCAAGTCTCTAAATCATTTCTTAACCTTTGATTCAATCACAAGAACAAGCGCATACCACACGGTTCTTCTCAATACTGACGATTCTGATTAATCTTGTCAAGCCCACCCTCGTTTACCTTGACTCATGCTTTTGTTGGAGATTTACTTCTGGCAGCTAGTTGATTGTATGTTTGTCATTGATGACAACATATAATATACAGTAGTGTTCTGTATGTACTTATTAGAATGATTTTATCAAGCCTTGCACAGTTATATTAATTTTGTAGACATGTTTTTTATGTTTTGTCCATACACGCAGACTCAGATATGAAGTTTCAGTTGTGTTGTGTAATTCTATTAACGACAGTTACAGTTTCTGGAGTTTGTCTGTACAGAGCTGACGTATTACATTGGTTCTTGAGTTGCACCTATCTTCAAGATATGCGTGTGTATATTCAAGATTATTTATGAGTTGAAGATAGTTATCTAAAGGCGCTAAACATGTTTCAACAAGATTGCAATGTTAGAGTTAATTTGGTGAGGCATGTGTGCATAAATGTTGTCACACTACTATGAATCCTTACATTCAAGAACACTCAAGAATGAGGTCTCAAAAATTTATCCATAGCTCCCTAGGCATGCAGTGCAAGGGTTTTTAGAATGCTGTCAGCTAGAGCTATTAAGCCTATAACCTTGCTAGTAAACCATGCAATGGGAGATTCAATGAAGACAAGGGCAAGAATGCCAATATCCTCAAGAATCAAGAATGAAATGCAA
>MU227110.1:724033-738420 GCA_018584345.1 Thuja plicata
TCCTTTTAATTAAATAAAGGCTTAGGATAAAGTGATTTTATTATTTAATTAAAAGAGAGCATGTTCTCTTAATTAAATAAGATTTTTATTTTTATTTTTTTCTCTTTTAAATTAAATAAGGCTCAAAACCTTAGAAAATATTGAATTGATTATGATTTGATCAAGGAAATTGATATAATTGATATTGTTGATATTTGAAAATATTGATTCATGCATTTGATAAATTGAGAAATGGGTCCCAAAGTCTAGGCGACCATTTTAGGGTGCATACAAGGCAGACTTTGTAAAGCGTCGCGTCTATTCAGTTTATATTGCGCGGTTGTAATTATGCTTGCATGATTAGTCAAGCCGACAAGGATGTTATGAAGAGTTTCCTAACAGGTCCCATGATCTCATACTTTGAGAAAGATACTTATAGTAGTTCATTTTTGGAACGCTAAGTGTGGATGATAAGAAAAGATACAAAAAAGGTACAGAGCAGAATATCAGTTGTGTTTCATTCATCAAGGATCTATGTGAAGAAGCAGTGGAAGATTACAATACATTGGAACTGATCAAGATAGCAGGTCTACTTTACAGTTCATCATCATATATAGTGCATATTTTTTCTATAGAAGTTTGTAGCCTTCACCATTGAAGCAGTGAGCTTTTGGACAATGAGTCCTCACCCTTAACAGGGTTATTTGTAAAAGACTCCTAATAGGGTCAGACCCTTAACCCGGTCTCTATACTTATTGCATTGTAAAGAACAAATCCTAACAGGGTTGTAAGATATTCTAACAGGGATTATTATAAACAAGTATAGTTCATTGTGGGTGTTAATTCCCACTGGGGTTTTTGCCATTTGGTTTCCCCGTAACCAAATTGTGGTGTTGTCTATTGTGTTATCTAAATGTGCATTTACTTTATTGTATTCTGGAGTTAATAAGAGTAAAGAATTAAATTAGCTGATAATTGACTCACCCCTCCTCCCCCCTCTTAGTTATCCTTTGGGACTATTCTAATAGTTTTGTCTAGAGATTGTGGGAATGAGTAATCTCCAAGTCGCTAAATATTTTAACTAACCCTGGGTATGTTGGGAGATTATGCTTACCACATGATTAGATCAAGATCAATGATGTGCATTTAATCTCTACATTATTTTGTACTTGTTTATTTCTTTCTGAGATCACGCGCCAGCCCTAAGATCAACATTGCATTGACAATTTAGATTTAATCTCAGACAACCCATACTTGACTAATCTTAACTTGATCATAACCCTAGTCCATCTCGAGATTCAGCGACTGAAATAAAATCTAAGTTGCTAGATTAAAAGCTAACCCCTGAGTTTATTCTAAGATCTCACGCCAAGCACAGGATCTAAACAAGATCCACGGTCTGCATGTAATCTCCAAATATACTATGACATTATCTTTTAATGTGAGCTTAAGTGCCAACCACTCATCTCGATCCCAATCTATGATCCTCGCCAAGTCTCTAAATACTTTTGTACCTCATCAAATCCTTACAAGAATAAACACCAACCCCAGATCTGTGCTCCGATCAATGACCACAATCCTTTTCTTTGCAAACTCCACCAGAACTCAAACTTACCTTTCTTAACCATGATCAAATCTAGAGATTGCGTGACTGTGTTAAACTCGAAGTCACTATACCACTTTCCTAACTCAAGTTATATATGAGATCACGTGCAGTCCATCAGATTATGTTAGAAATAGAACTCGATCAACGACCAACATTGAATCTCAAGACATATTTTTACTTGACTATTTCATTGCAAGATCTAGTGTGAACCACACATCTCTGACAAGATGGACGACCCTCATTTAATCTTGAAACATTTTACTTAACCTTGAGTCCATTACGAGATCACGTGACCAAAGATAAAAGTAACCCTACCTCTGACTCTAGGTCTATCTGGAGATCACGCGACCAACTGAGTCTCTGAATCGCTGAAAGAAAAAATTAACTCATGGTTTACTTCTAGATCACGCACCAGCCACAGGATTAGATCTGCATTGATGGCCTCCACTGAATCTCCCAAATAAAGAACTGACTTGGACTTTATTTTGTGATATAACACAAACCATACAATCAAAACAAGATCCATGATCTATGCAAAATCTCCAAGAGAAAAGAGCATATTCTATTTCATCACGAGATTAAGAGATACAACCCACGCCAAGTCACTAGATATAAAGGGATATTCAGTTTCGATTACACGACTAAGAGATAGATTCAAAATCAATAAAGTGCACATGGAATTTATTGGGACTTAAGTGGCTTGAAAAGTAACATGAAATTAGAACATGCCTTGAAGGGTTTAGGGTTTTAGCCAATTTTGACACAATCAAGACTTAGGGCTTTAGGCCAGAGGCCATAAATAATTTTCGAAACAAGGGGAAAGAGCTTGGAAGCATGGAAAATTTTTCAAGTGCTAACAATGGCTCTGTCTGGGGATGCATGCCTCTTGCAGGCATGACAAGGATTCAGGATTCTCTGGGATAAGCAGACCACTAGACAAAGCATGAAACTAACCTAAGATAGGAAAACATAGAAAGAAAATATGTACATACTTGAAGCAAAAAAAGAACTCAGCTCTGCCACTTATTCACTGATCTAAAGGAGTCAGGTTAGTCTTGATGGTCTGAAACCATCACAAAATTTTTGATCCATTTTTCCCTTATCATAGACAAAAATTCCTGCTCCCTAGCCTGGAAACAAACTAAAATATTCTCTTTCATCTGTCTGATATGATTGATTTCCATGTACCATCAGCTCATTATACATAAAATTGTCACCATATACATTAGTTGAGCCAAAAATAAAATCATACATATGTGTAAATTGTAAATCATGTGCATACGCATGTCACATTCATTAGATAAATAACAATCATAACAAATGTTATTCTCAACATTTTCTAGCTCAATTACACACCTTGGAGAGTCATTATCCAGCTGAAAAAGAAGGCACTTACGATCTGCCATATTGTTGGATCCCTTGTTTAATATTATATCATTGGTTTGCAAAGAAACAGAAGAATTTCCTATAGAATTTTCTTGTAAATCAATAAACTTATACAAACCAATGTCTTGTATGTTGGGCGGATAGCACTCATCCACATATTCATCAAGTAACTACACATTTTCAGCAATTGAAAGAATACTTCGGATGTATGTGACTGATTGAAGCTTTATGTTAGAGACATCTGCCAATGTTCCATCCTTTGGCCTTGTACCATTAAAACAAACAATACATAAATCATTTTGTTCTGCAAGATTACCCTTTTCTTTTCACAAAGGCAAATGTTGGACCTTATCTTCAAGCTTACGATATTGAACTTGTAAGGATCCCATATTAGTATCCAAGAAACAATTTGTAGATTCATCTTCATTTTCCTCGATCATATGAGGGGTTCTAGTCTCCCTGGATACCTTAACATTTTTTCTAGCTATATCAAAATTTGCAAAGGACATATCACACTGGATACTTCCTCCCATTGAGGCACTCCATTTTCTAGAGAGAAACATTCTATATTGAGGTGGAATGTCAATAATTAGGACACTCATTATCAGTTCCTCTCTAGACATGCTGCCAATATAAGGTAGAGCCTTGATAGTACCTATAATAGGTACTTCCCTTGAATCCATGGCTTGACATCTCCCATGAGGATTATCCACCTATAGTCTCATTGCCTTCATTATCTCTACAGGCATAACAATATTGGATGATCCTGAATCAATCATACAATTTTTTAGCATCTTACCATTAATAACTAAGGTCAATAAAAAGGGGTTCACATCTCCCAAAGGAGTAGTGATGTGATTTGTATTTAAGAAAATCTGAGAGATCTAAGAAATGATCTCTTCTGATTGTTTTTCCTTTTTATTAGATTTCTCCTTATTATTTCCCTTCTTCTCACCAATTTCTGACTTCAGGGCTCCTGCGGAAGAAACATTATTTATCCATGCAAGGACCTTTTCCTTATGTTTGTCTATTCTTATCATTTCTAAAAGTGGGACTGTGACAAAGATTTGTGAAAACAATTGTCCCACATCAACAGGGGAGTAAATGTTGTTATAGATATCCTGCTTGATAGTAACAACACTTTTATCTTCAGCTTGTGTATCCTTGTATGGCTCAACCTCCTTGTTATCCTTTTTCATAGAGTACCCCCTTGTCTCTGTTGTCTTTTCTTTAACCTTTTGGACCAAATTTGGATTAATTGATGCATCCTATGTCCTTACTTTTATTTTCTTTACACCCTCAAAAAAAATTTATTTCTCTTATGTCTTCTTAGGGCTTGCTCCTATCTCTTTGATAACGATACTAGCTAGTCTGCCATCCGCAATACCAACTGTCATATTTCTCAAATTATAGTAACTTTGGGCTTGATCAACCATGTCTGTTGTGATTTGTGCAATTTCTGCATCTGAAGGTCTGCTTATAATAAAGGTTCTTTACCTTTTGCAGCATTTCACCTTACATTATCAATGTCTGCTTCCTTTTCATCATCAGATGCAAGTATACCCTAATTGTCAGCCTGATCATCAAACTCCTCCTCATCTGATGAAGGAAACTCCTGATTTTAACCTTCATCATCAGATTCCTCACTTTTCAAGTCTACAGATGCCATTGCATTCCCAACATCATCATATAGTTTTTCCTCACTTTCTCTTTCTTGTTGTGCTTGAAAAGAAACTAAACAATAATTAGGGTCATGTGGAGAGCGAAAATCTTCACACCAAGGATCCTCATAACTTATGTTAACATAATTTATTTGTAGAGGATCAGGAGTTCCTTTATTAGGCTTCTCCTTTCCCTATGGGAAAATAGGTTTCCCATCTTTGTATTGGGTGCCATATGGGTAGTTTTGCATCTTATTTTGGGGATTATAATTGTTATAGGATGACCTTTTATTGTTTGGACTTCTAGGATTCTTACTTTCTAATTCTTTCTAATTTATTTTAGTAAACTTCCCATCATCCCTTTTACCCATCTTACATGATACCCATCCGTTTATTTCTATATTGACAGAAGTCTTATAAGCTTCAACAAGGCTTATTGGATTCTTGTCTCAGAGTGAATATCCCATTTTTTGATCAAAATCATTTAAATAGTTAACAAGACATACCTCCTCATCAAGTCTTATCTTTTGAAACTGTCTATGCATAGCCTTTTGGAATCTTGTATTGAATTTAGCAACATCCTCATTTGAATTCTTCTTGATGTTGTTAAACTCATTCAATAGGAAACCCGTGTTGGTCTTATCAACATATTATTCCTTAAAATTACATTTTAGCTCATCTATTGATCCCACTAAATCATGAGGTAATGCATTAAACCAATCCCTAGCATCCTCAACTAGAGATAAAATAAAAAGCTTCATAATTATATCCTCATGTCTAATCTCATAATCATCCATGGTATGTGTGAATTTCTTTAGATGTTCCTCACATGTGATTACATTATTTCTAGTAAATTTAGGAAGCTTATCCCTAATTTCATTTGGAAATATATTAGGATAACCAGGAATACCAATCAAATAAAATTGCTTGTACCTATCTGCATGAAGTGGTCTCCTTTGGAATCTATCATCATTTTGGAATGTTGAAGCTTTGGCATTTGATGTTGTAGCATTCTCAACATCACCATAATAAGGCTGAGTATATTTCCTGAGGAAATCAATCTTCTTTTTCTTTTCCAAAGCAGTAGCTTCTAATTCTGCTTTTTCTAGCTCTCTATCTAAAATATCATTCTCCCTTCTGATCCTTTAAAGGTTAGGGTATCCTTTAGATTCTTGATTTGAAAGAAATTTGTGACTTTTGGATTCATTCATTTCAATACCTATCACCTTCTTCTTTCCTTTATATTTAGAACCTTGATCATAAATATTTTGGTGAGTGACAACTCCTTCTTCATCTTTCTCAGATCTTTGAGCATGGCTTGTTTCATGTCGCTTTAACAATTGTCTTCTTGATTTATCATCCCTGATCTGAGCTTGTTTTTTCTTATTGGCCTTTTCTTTATTCTTTTGTTTTATGATGGCCAATTGTGTTTTGATAAGTTCCTCCTCTTCATAAAGCTCTTCAGAGAAAACTTCAGAATCTCAGATAGTGGTATCATTCCCCTCTTCCTCTCTTTCACTAGGAGAATTATAATCTTCATTTGTACCCATTCCCACATCTGCAACCTCTTCATATTCGGATGCATTCCCTTCTTGGCTGCATTGGACTGGTCTTTCTTCTCTAATGTCTTCCCTTTGTCTTTCATCTTGAGGGGTACCTCTAGTATCCCTTTCTCTTCTAGGCTGATCAGACTTGGATATACTTGGGAAATCATTTCCCAACCTCTCCTTAGGATGTCTCTTCGACTGAGACCTAGTCCTTCTGTAACTCGTATTGGAAAGTGTGTGACAAAATGATTTTAATACTTAGCACTGTTGCAGAGATACTCAGAGTTACCACCCAACACTAGCTGGGATCACAACACTAACAGATATGAATAATTGTAAATAGAGAACTCTTCAAGATAAAACAATGACAAAGAACCAAAATTGAGTAACTCTATGCTTCCAATGATCAACTTATTGGCTAGTTATAACAATTTACCACATTATTCCCCGGTAGATTTTCCATCTTCTTGGTGTTTGAAAATGTTTATGCTATTTAAATCTACCAATATGCCTTGAGAATAATGTTAGGAGTGGTTAGCTCCAAGTATGAAAGCTTTGCAAGACAAATATCAGGACAAGACTACCCTATGCACTTATGGCTCTACAAAACAAGGTGGGCACACCTAATCCAAACTAAACTCAATTCTTTACAACACCTTTTAATTCTAGATTTGAACAAAAGATAGATGGTAAGTAAGTACTAAATGCTAACTTAGCATTCATTGACTCTCCACTACCATGGTGGGATAAGAAGAACAAATGTAAATGTAAAGAACTTTGGTAATGAGTTTGATTAAAATTTTGTGGGAGAGAACATAGCCAAACCACTTCAGATATATATTTCAACAGAAATAATAACCCTAGATCAGTGCCTTATCCATTAGGCTATATCCTAAATACAATACTAAAGTTGAAACACCTTATTGGCAAATATTCAAAGCCATAAACATAAGAACTCTCAGATCACACACTAAAAGATCCTTAAGTACATATCCAAATAGAATCAATGTAATATCCAAAGGATTTTAATTTGATCTAAAATCAAATACCTATGGAATATACATATGCATAAGTTGGACTTATACAGTAAGCCAGAAAACTTACAACTCAATAGATAACACAAAGGAGAGACTCAAATCTAAATCAACTTATATTAAGTATGATGAAACCAGTTCCTGAATCAATATGTCAAGGAAATATGTAATATGACAATATGCAAAAGATGAAAGAACTTTCAATACTATCATAATACAATATGAAATACATCTGCTATATCCTAGACTAGAAACAAGTATAAGCCTAATGCCTTATACTTTCCCAATTCTCTAGCCCTTTCTAAATGGTCTTGAATATTCCTTTATAGTAACAAGAATGCTACAAGCTTTAGACCATTTAGGGTTAGGGTTTACAACCAACCATGTCAAGCATTCAATTTTGTTGTCAAGTTGAAAACCCTATCTCTCTTAAATCTATGCAAATTTGATCTGCAATCAATTTTCCCTAATCCATGGATGTGAGAGCAGTACCCTGAAGTCAAAGAAAATCAAAAGAATGACACTGAGAGTAGCTCACATAAATGCATAAAAGACTAGGCATTGCTATATGTATTTATCCTCTGATAAAAAACCCTTATTTGTCAACTTTGGTCTTTAATGCATCTTAGTATATCATATTTGTATCCCTCTGGTCTTCAACAATTATTTAGAATCGATCCATAGGATCATATCACAACAATTATAGCTCTAAGATCAAATATTAGTCAACTGACATGAAACCCTTTGAGTCAAAGATATTTAAATATTTAAATTTTAGCTATAATGACTACAGGTGGCATGAACAACGAATTGGATGGTCGAGATCAAGCCTTATCACAATTTTAAAACATATCCATGGATCTTCATAAGTTACCCGGGCTTAAAATCAGATCTTTCCAGGTGTCATTCAAGCATGAAGCCTTAATGGTTAGATCTTTCACATCTTCCTTTTGAGCCTTTACCCCTGTTGTCGGATCTTTCAAGACTTGCCTATATTTTAATTTGTCTTCATCCTTAGCCTTTAACTGATCTTTAACTTGCACTTTAACCTTATTTAGTTGATTTCCTCTTGTCTCCAAGTCACTAGATCACTTTACTAACCATGGTTCCATCCCAAGATCACACGCACACCACATGATCAAGACAAGATCAACGAATATCACCAGATCTTTGAAAGAATTGAAGACTTTGACTTTTTCTAGAGATTACGCGCAAGCCACAGATTATGATCTCAATCAATGACTCTAATTTGATTTGTGCTAGCTTATCTCTTAACTTTAACCTGACTCAATTCATCTAGAGATTGCATGACTAACTAAGTCACCAAGTCTCTGAATCATTTCTTAACCTTTGAGTCAATCACGAGAAAAATCATAGACCACATGATTCTTCTCAAAAATAGCGATTCTAATTTAATCTTGGCTAGCCCACCCTGGTTTACCTTGACTCATGCTTTATCTAGAGATTGCGCGATTGAGTAATCTCCAAGTCGCTGAATATTTTAACTAACCCTGGGTATGTTGGGAGATTACATGCACACCACACAATTAGATCAAGATCAATGATGTGTGTTTAATATCTGCATTATTTTGTACTTTCTTATTTATTTCTGAGATCATGCGCCAACCCTAAGATCAACATTGCATTGACGGTTCAGATTTGATCTCAGACAACCCATGTTTGGCTAATCTTAACTCGATCATAACCCTAGTCTATTCTGAGATTTAGTGGCTGAAAGAAAATCTATTTCGCTGGATGAAAAGCTAACCCCAAAGTTTATTCTGAGATCTCACGCCAAGCACAGGATCTAAACAAGATCAATGGTCTGCGTGTAATCTCCAAATGTACTATGACATCATCTTTTAATGTAAGATTAAGCGCCAACACTCATCTCAATCATGATCTACGATCCTTGCCAAGTCTCTGAATACTTTTGTACCTCATCAAATCCTTACAAGATTAAACGCCAGCTCCAGATCTGTTCTCTGATCAACGACCACAATCCTTTTCTGTACAAACTCCACCAGAACTCAAACTTACCTTTCTTAACCATGATCAAATCTAGAGATTGCGTGACTGTGTGTAACTCAAAGTCATTGAACCACTTGCCTAACTCAAGTTATATTACGAGATCACGCACAGTCCATCAGATTATGTCAAAAATACAACTCGATCAACGACCAACACTGAATCTAAAGACATATTTGTACTTGACCATTTCATTATGAGATCTAGTGTGAACTGCACATCTCTGACAAGATTGACGAACCTCGTTTAATCTTGAAACATTTTACTTAACCCTTAGTTCATTACGAGATCACGCGACCAAAGAGAAAAAGTAACCCTGGCTCTGACTCTGGGTCTATCTGGAGATCACGTGACCAACTGAGTCTCTAAATCACTGAAATAAAAATTTAACTCATGGTTTACTTTGAGTTCACATGCTAGCCACAGGATTAGATCTGCATCGACGACCTGCATTGAATCTCCCAAAGAAAGAATTGACTTGGACTTTATCTCGCGACATAACGTGAACCGCACTATCAAACCAAGATCCATGGTCTGCGTGAAATATCCAAGAGAAAAGAGAATATTCTATTTCATCATGAGATTAAGAGATATAAGCCCATGCCAAGTCGCTAGATATAAAAGAATATTCAATTTTGATTACGCGACTAAGAGATAGACTCAAAATCGATAAAGCGCACATGGGATTTGTTGGGACTTAAGTGGCTTGAAAAGTAACATGAAATTAGAAAATGCCTTGGAGGGTTTAGGGTTTTAGCCAATTTTGACACAATCAAGACTTAGGGCTTTAGGCCAGAGGCCATGAATAATTACAGAGACAAGGGGAAAGAGCTTGGAACCATGGAAAAATTTTCAAGTGCTAACAGACCCTTCCTAAGGTATAATTCAATTCTCTTAGTTCTATCCAATATGAAGTACTAATTGTACCCATGGTTAATGAAGACTACTTGAAGATTTGGATTTAGCTCCAATTGAAGAAAATCAAATTATATTGTAAAGATGTAGTTCAAATTCATTGTAAAATTTGGGTTTAATTCCCATTGATGTAAACTCCCCAAGTAAAGCTTAAAGGGGGTGTTAGAATATTTAATCTTTCCTTGTATTTATTTATTTAATTAGGAGATTCCTGTGAAATTCCTACATGTAATTTGTCCTTTAGTCTAAGTGGGAGGACATGTGATATTTTGTAATTCCTTTAATAAGGAAATTAGATAATCCTCCTTAAGAGGAACTTGACACTTTGCACACACCTATTATGGATGTTGGCATTCATAAATTTATGAGTTACTTGGTAACTCCTCTCCTCGTCTCTATAAAAGAGATGTTCCTCTCTTTCATTTCTACTCTTTGGAGTCATTATAAATGACTCTCTCTCTCTCTCTCTGGCTTTTCCATCTTCGCAATATCACAAGGGGTTTTTCTTTATTTTCTCCTTTCAAAATATTCTTGTCTCCTTGTATTGTCTTTTGGGTGCTTGCTCTTAGTTCTTTTTTTCTCATGGTAACAATTCTTCTTCACATCTCTCTTGGATTATTTTCATTTCCTTTCTCTTGTTCTTTTTACTGCAATATGTACATATATATGTATATATGTACATGCACGTGTGTGTGTGTGTGTACACACACACACACACACACATGTACATATATACATGTACATATGTAGTTGTCTACTTCTACTACAATAGTGTGTCCCACTTTTTTTAACATCCTGATTTTTGTTGAAATTACACATTTTAAAAGAAAATATGACAAGTTAAGCCTTGAGAGGTCCATTTGAAGGATTAAATTGAAAATGGTTAGATCAAACTCTCTTTGTTATAATCTCTCTACTCCTCAGTTACACCTATAATCGAGTCTCCTTTGCACCCATCAAAATGTCGACAAAAAATTACTTTGACATTAACCTTTTGGGGGATCAAATGAATTCATTTGACAAACCCAAATACAGGATGATAGTACTCAGAGAAAGTATTCTAATGATTATGGTTTTTATATATATTAAGTTTATTATGACTTTGTTTTTTAAGTTTTACTAAACATAGGTTGTCTGACCATTTAGCAACTTCTTTGTTCGACACTTCTGGAAAAATAGTAAATTAGGAAAAAAATTATGAAAAATATCTAGGAAATAGGAATTTATGTTACCTTTCTATCAAAAAAAGAAAAAATGAATTTCATTATATACATATCAAGTTAGAGAGATCAAAATGAACATATGTCCAAATTAAACTTAATGTCACTTCATAACTCAATAAATTATAAAATATTCAATCAAATTGAACAAAACCAATTGGATTCCCTAGATATTGGTATTAAAAACCTAACTTCAAAAGGATTACGTTCTTACCATTTTTAGAAAAAATGTTATGTTGATCAAAGTGAGTGTCACTCTTGAAAAATCCTGATTTTTGAGACAAATCACTTTTGGAAGGAGAATGAAAAATGGATACAAATCAATTCTATTTTAAATATATATATATATATATATATATATTTATAAACTAGAAAAAAATGCAAAAATTCACTAGTGAACATCATCTTCAAATTCTTAATGGTTTGGAAGCAACAGGTATCCAAAAGTGAAGTTTTTTTACCGAATGTTCGTTTCAGTGTCAAAGTTGGCCAAAAAGAGGGACACAGTATTGTACACACACATACACGTGTGTGTGTGTGTGTGTGTGTGTGTGTGTGTGTGTGTGTGTGTCCCACTTTTTGGCCAACTTTGATACTGAAACGAACATTTTGTAAAAAACTTCACTTTCAAATACCTGTTGCTTCCAAACCATTAAGAATTTAAAGATGATGTTCACTAGTGACTTTTAGAATTTTTCTAGTTTATAAACACACACACGTGTGTGTGTGTGTGTGTGTGTGTGTGTGTGTGTAAATATAAATATAAATATGTATGTATATGTGTATGTATGTATGTATGTATGCACACACACACATACACATACACATACATATACACATACACATACACATATGTGTGTGTATGGTGCCTATTTTTTGTGTGAGAAATAATACTCATTGCACATATTTACATTTTATACGTCTCTAATAGAGAATTTACCATGAGGATAGTAGAAGAATTATCACCCAAACTCGTAGCTTATGAATGCCTGAAAATATTTAATTTAAATATTGACTACTTGTTTTAATTTGACAGACATTCTCAAATTAGATCACATACACACCAGAGTGGGGCTTAAACCTAATTATTAAAATTGAATACCCGTGTCCCTCTCTCTTACAATTTGGTCCCACTTTGACTAGATTTTCCTTTATACAATAACAAGTCCACAGTTGAAAAATATTGTTGCATGAAACTAAATTCATATAAGTAACATATCTACTCACTATCAATACTTATCACTAGAAACTAGTATTAATATTTTAAACTCCTACTCACTACCCTAGAAAAAATTCATGTGTGCATATTTTACCTAGGAAAATTTCATGCATGCTCAACCTCAAACTTTTCAATTCTAAATTTAAATTTCAATCATATTGACTCCCTTAAACTAGTTGTTATGAGCTAACCTAGTGCAGTTTGTGTGGTATTTATATTTTTAAGGATGTTTATTATTCCATTAAAAATTATGTACAAGGTCATAGACCCTATGTATCTTACAAATTTATTAAATACTCATTTTCTATATCATCAAGGAAATAATAAACATTAAATTCATAAATTATAAAATATCAAATTACAATTTTAATGCTTCAGTGCTTACTCTAGGTAATGGCGCATATACATTGAAAATATATTTTATATGTTTTAATTTTATTCCATGGTCATCAATAAATATAAATTCAATTACAATAAAAATTTAAAACAAAATAACAAGCAATATCCTTGATTGCAATGAACCCACATGGTCATCTCCAAGCTGATGATGAGAACATGGCTTAGGTTCTTTTCTACCCACTTACGAATAAATGTGTCCCTGAAGTTCTTTGTGCTTTGAAGAACACTTGACCTTGCATAAAGACTCAAACTACCTAGAAACGATTACATGATGGAAACCTTCGTGCAATCTAACACATCTACACATGATAATGTAATGCCTTATTATCAATATATGATAGGAAAACATATCGATAGATTTGCTAGGTTGATTCATTTATTTCAATAAGGAATTGGCCAAATTAATTCAAACTAGGGTCATTATTCTTTGTTTACCCATAGTAGGCACCCTTCCCAAAATTTTACCTCATATATACAAAATGATAATTTGATTTACTTCTTCAAATACAGTCATTCAAACACATGCCAAAGAGTTTAACTATTCTTTATCATGCTCATTTATGTAATATTCACCTATATCAATAACATGAAATGATTATGTAAATGATTGTTATTTATATATAGTCTTCCAATGCTAAGAAATGCATAATCTGAATACTTATTTTATGCATTGTTATTTAGATGATTTCAAGGGTCTCTATAAAAAGCTAATTTGATTTATGGGTCCAATTACTACGAGTCAACCCTTGTTATATCAAAATGAATGTCAAAGCTCTATTATTTTTGTAGGAAGAAGGTTTGCATTTCATGATGTAGCTAGCTCCCATCTTGGGAGGCTAATCCATTATGGAGTTGTCCCTTTTGAAATGGATTCATGTTTTATACAATGATCTAATGATAGGGATTTGTTATGCAAAAATAATGTTGTAGTTGCAAATATAATCACTTTTAAGTTCAATCATGTTATACTACAAATTCACAAGGCTTATTTTTATTTGAACATAATAATTACCATTGACTACATGCTTAATATTAAGAAGGTTTGAAATTAAGCATTCAAACTTTACTTTTGTTCACAAAAAATAGTTAGGGTTTGTTTAGCTCTCTTCATCCTAATGGTGGGTCACAAAGTGATTTAAAATAATGATGGTAAAATATTGCAAACAATTTAATCTAGACATTGTTATATCTTGACATCATGGATCGTAGAAATCTCTTATCATTGAATGATTACAATATTGATTACTTAATAGTTTACAATGTTGAGGTTCTATTGATAGCCCAAATTAATAGTTTGATGAAAATAGTTTGTAATATGATTATAATATGGTTTGAAACCATGCCATCAAATAGATGGCAATAAGTTTCTTATATATATATATATATATATATA
>MU227110.1:738520-758514 GCA_018584345.1 Thuja plicata
TCTACATCCTCTCTTACTTATGTGTCTATTAAGGACACTGATTGTGCCTCTCTGGGAACCATCCCTCCCATCTGACATGTTTTCCAGGGGTCATGAATCCCTGGTTTAAGGTCGACCTCGACCTTGACCTGGGTCCCCCTTTCAAATCTAGAAGTCTGTCGGCTGTCAGAGGTCATCAAAAATTCATTTCCCACTTCTAGGTCGGTTGTTTTGTGTTCCAAAGCGAAGATTCTTAAATTATATTTAATATAGGTCTTCTTCTAGGGGAATGGGTCTAATTGGAATTTAATTATCCTATGTATGCCTCTCTAGAAGATTGTTCCCTAGTTTCATGTATAAGGAATCCTTCTGCTCTCATTTTCTCTAACTAAGAAAGTGTGATCAAGCGCCTCTAAAGAAGTCATCAAGCAAAAAGTTCAAGCATCCATTGTTCTACATGTTTTCAAGCTTTCAAAGTGTTCAATTATTCCTCTCAAGCATTCTATTTTTCCATTGAAGATCAAGGATTCAAGCTTTCAAGCCTTTGAACAGATTTGATTCAAGCATTCAAGATTCATCATTCAAAACCCTAGATTTATCCATCATGGTGGTGTGATCTTCCTTCAAGATCCTTTTGTGCATCCTCAAGACTCTTTAATTCTCCCTTCAAGGTGGATTCCAAGCATACAATCATGGAGGTTTATGGTTTCTAGTTGAGTCCAAGATTTCATATTTATATACTTGTTTACATTCGAAATAAAATTACATATCTATTTGAATATCATAGCTTCATTATTAGATTTACTTCTACTACTTTCTAGCATTATTTATTTCAATTATTGATTTCAAGGTTAATTCCTAAATTGGGGTTTGACTAAGGCAAACCCCTCCCCCCCAAAAAACAAAACCATTTTTCTTGCAAGTACAGGTTCAGAACAATAGATCAGAGTGCAGATTTAGATACCCTTTTCGGCAAACTTTCGAGATCGTAAAATAGAATTTCAGTTTGAGACTTTTTAGGTCAATTATGTCGTAGGTTGAAATCAGAAATTCTAGGTCAATGGTGACATTGACTGGAGGGTACAAATAGGAACTGTGTTAGAATAGAAAAACATTTCTGGATTTTGTTCATCTCTGCGTTTCTATGCCAGATCCGATCTCAGATTTTCCAAAAACTGAGTTCAGACCCCCAAAAATAGCATTCTTTGGATCTGTAACATTTCAAGGTTAGTGTTTTTCCCCTATTCAATTCAATTAAATTTATTAATCCATCTAAATCTATCACACGCTTTTTCCTATAAAATAGGAATTTAGGGTTTTTCTCTTTATCCATATCCTTAATAGGTTGATTAATTTATACATTGATCCTTTCTTTAGGGTTAATCCATTTGGATCTTCCCTTTAATAAACTTGGGATTAAGAGGACAATCCTACCCTCCTCACACACATATTCAATACACATCTATTTAAAATGTAACATTTTTAAACCTTCTATTTCTTATGTTACATTTTGGTGAACCCACGATAGACAACTCTTTCTTTTTGGTGTTAAATGCTTTTCCTCTTTTTCTTAGAGACTAGATCTTGCATATTAAATTAGTTTTATTTTATGCTCTTGCATTTTAAAATACAAAAAAATCTACATAATCATAAAAATATAAAAATATTTCTTGCATTTCATTCACTATGAAGATCTTTAAGATGCTTTGGGGTATGGCTATTTTTCTCATTATGCTTCTTTTAGCATCTCTTTATAGTACTTATGATGTTTATGAAAGTATCATCCATTTCATTATGTTTGTTAATCTTCATGTTTCACTTGCTTATGCTATTTTGAGATTAACTAATACTAGTCTTCCTACTTTCAAAACTTTCAATAAGGATTTGTGTAGTGGACTTATTACTCTTTTGGATTATGTGAAGAATTGGGTAGATGATACCCCATTTACTAATCTTCCTAATCCTAATCCTATCATGCCTAATCTAGCTCCTAATCTTCCTAATCCTAATCCTATCAATCCTAATCCAATTCCAAATATTCCTATTTCTATTTCTCCATCTTCTTCCCACATTTATGATGGGGCTCAAGCTAAGGTTCATGATACTGATGTTCGAGAATTATTTCATTTACCTTCCCCTTCTTATCCAATCCATGATGATATTAAAGGGAGAAACAAGGAAACCTCTTGTCCACCTATCATTCCACCATATACAACATTTTCTCATGAACACCACAATCAATCTCCTCCTGTAGAAGCTTTGCAAGATATGTACACTATCGAATATACTATGGTGGATAAACAAGGCTATAAGGGTTTAGGGATTGGTATCAATGAAAAAGGCATTAAAACCCTGATTCATTCATCTCCTAAACAAGATATGCATGGTGTAGATTTCCCACCTCCTCCAGTCAAGGTATTTTATCTTAACCGTCATCCTCCTCTTCATGTTCTTCTTCCAACACCTTCTTTAGATCACCCTGATACTCCTCAAGATGTGGCTAAAAAAGTGTGTGTCCAGTTAATGAATTCTAAGAAAGAAATATTTAAACCTATTCTGAAAAATGCTCTCTCTAAATACAGATGTTCTTTTCATTATATTAATACACATTTACTTGTTGATTGTGTGCATTTCAAGCTATATGTTAGAGAAATAGCTGCTTTAGGAATTATATCTCATTCCCGTGCAATATTATAATTTCTTCATAATTTTGATATAGGGCATTCCCCTCATTCTTCTATAAATTAGATCATTTTTCTCCTCTTGTCTCTTCACTAGGGGGCAAGAGGTATTTTATTCCAGTCTTCTAGGATCCATTATGCTCTAAGCATATATTTTTGTTTTGATTTTAATCGGTTATTCTTTCTATATTCTATCCCTATAATTTTTTATTATGATTAATATTTTCTTCACTTATAATCATTCATGATATCTTTTCTAGGACATTTTTTTTGTAAAGATATCTCTTTGCTACAATATCTCTTGATATAATTTGATATATCCCTTGCTTTCATCCCTGGGGGGGGCAAGGTATTTTCCTTCTTCCTCTATCTAAGGATATACTTTCCTTAGCTTAGTGGCATTTGTTTATCATACAACATTATTTTCTTATAAAGATTTATGTTTTTGGCTATGGATACCCTCTTATGTGAGAGGTGATTATCCTAGTTCATCACCTCTTCTTTATTTTGCAAATTATTCTCTTGATAAACTCTTGCCTTTTCTTTGGGTTAGAGTTTGACTCCTTCATTCCGAGATTCCTCTTCTTCTTCATCGCAGGGGGCTTGATGATTGAATCTTTGGTCCCTCTTTTCTTTAAAAGATGATATTTTATCCTAAGTACTCCTCTACGGTGGGGGTCTTGCTGAAAAGATCTCTTCTTCCTCTTTGAGGATCCTTTTTCCATATGTGGCATATCCATTTCATGATTATCTATGTTCTTATAGGTAAGGGTCAATACTCTTTGCTAAGGATATAGTGTATATTGTTGTTAAAACTGGATATCTCCTTACCTTGTGAAGTAGGTATCATCTTTCTCTTCCTTATCCTGCCTAGTGGGTAGTCATGATAAGGAGGGAGCATATATAGGGTCTCCCTTATACTATAGTTTACATTTTACAATATTCTAAATCCTTGGAAGATAACGCACATAAGTTGCTAAATCCTGAAGAGACACACATTTCTATTTTTATTTTTATTTTTGCTAAATCCTTCGAAGGTAACGCACATAAGATGCTAAATCCTAAAGAGATACACATTTTCAATTTTAAAATATGCTAAATCCTTGGAAGGTAATGCAAATAAGTTGCTAAATCTTGAAAAGACACACATTTTATATTCCATAGTGATACAAGAATGTGGATCTATAGATGTTTCAAAAGACATCAGAAGACGCATTACAATTACAAAGCACAGTTTATGGGTGAACCTTTTGGGCTCTCCCACCTTGGTGATTCATGGTAAGGTAGGAATCTTAATAGGTGAGGTAATCAGTTTCTCTTTTCTCTCTTCTGCTTTCATGCTAGTAGGATTAGATCATGAAGCTATGTTATCTATAGTGTTGCTCTTGTCTTGCTTATGTAATCATGTATGTTTTCTATGATTAATTGTTCTTTAATTTCATATCTTTATGCATGTATGTTGAGTTAGAATCCTTGGTTTGGGGGCTCATGTCCTTGACTTAGTGATGTTCTGCCTTGTTGCGATCCACCAAAGTCTTTCTTCTAACTTTACCGCGAGTATGTTCGATTTCCATACTCCCGCTAAAGTGGGGGCTTAATTTATCATCTTAAAATGGACGCACTTCCATGTTAAGAATGTTTAGCCCTCCTTAGGGGGTGTTTTTGACCACCATCATATTGTCCCCTCATTTCTACATCTTCTCTTACTTTTGTGTCTATTTAGGACCCTGATTGGGCCTATCCGGGCACCATCCCTCCCATTTGGCATGTTTTCTAGGGGTCCTGACTCCCTAGGTCAAGGTTGACCTCAACCTTGACCTGGGTACCCCTTTCAAATCTGGAATTCTGTCGACTGTCGGAGGTCATCAAAAATTCACTTCCCACTTCCGGGTTGGTTGTTTTGGGTTCTGAAGCAACGATTCTTAAATTATATTTAATATAGGTCCTCTTCTAGGGGAATGGGTCTAATTGGAATTTAATTCTCCTGTGTAGGCCTCTCTATAAGATTGTGCCCTAGTTTCATATATAAGGAAGCCTTCTTCTCTCATTTTCTCTAACTAAGAAAGTGTGATCAAGCGCCTCTAAAGAAGTCATCAAGCAAAAATTTCAAGCATCCATTGTTCTATATGTTTTCAAGCTTTCAAAGTGTTCATGTCTTCCTCTCAAGCATTATAGTTCTCTATTAAAGATCAAGGATTCAAGCTTTCAAGCCTTTGAAGGGATTTGGTTCAAGCATTCAAGATTCATCATTCAAAACCCTAGATATATCCATCATGGTGGTGTGATCTTCCTTCAAGATCCTTTTGTGCATCCTCAAGACTCTTTCATTCTCCCTTCAAGGTGGATTCCAAGCATACAATCATGGAGGTTTATGGTTTCTAATTGAGTCCAAGCTTTCATATTTATATACTTGTTTACATTCAAAATACAATTACATATCTATTTGAATATCATAGCTTCATTATTAGATTTACTTCTACTACTTGCTAGCATTCTTTATTTCAATTATTCATTTCAAGGTTAATTCCTAAATTAGGGTTTGATTAAGGCAAACCCCTCCCCCAAAAAAAATAAATCTATTTTCCTTGCAGGTACAAGTTTGGAATAGCAGATCAAAGTACAGATTCGGATACCCTTTTCGGAAAACTTTTGGGATCCAAAAATAGAATTTCAATCTGACACTTTTTAGGTCAATTCTTCCCTAGGTTAGAATCAAAAATTCTGGTTCAATGGTGACATTGACTTGAGGGTACAAATCAAAACTATGTCAGAACAGAAAAATATTTGTGGGTTTTGTTCGTCTCTGCGTTTCTATGCCGAATTCGGTCTCAAATTTTCCATAAACTGAGTGCAGAACCTTGAAAATAGCATTCTTTAGATCTACAACATTTCTCCTATTCAATTCAATTAAAGTTATTAATCTATCTAAATCTATCACACACTCTTTCCTATAAAACAAGAATTTCGGGTTTTTCTCTTTAGCTATATCCTTAATAGGTTGATTCATTTATGCATCGATCCTTTCTTTAGGGTTAATCAATTTGGACATTCCCTTTAAGAAATTTGGGATTAAGAGGACAATCCTACCTTCCTCACACACATATTCAAAACACATCTATTTCAAATGTAACATTTTTAAACCTTCTATTTCTTATGTTACAATATGTGTGTACGCGCGTGCGTGCGCGCGCGTGTGTGTGTGTGTACACACACAGACACACACACATAATATATACATATAATATGTACATGTACATATCTATATATAGATATATATATATATAATTCCATATCCTAAATTCAAAATATTACTATTATTATTTAATATTTTGTCATAAGATGCTTATGTAGGGTGTTATTTTCCATTATATTAGATTTATTTATGTATTCACTACTATAAATTTTAGATGGGTTATATATTACCCTCGAATTATATGTGCATGCATTTATAGAAACACTAAAAGATACAAGTTCTAGATACCTACAACAAAACACGTGATGTTATTCCAATAAGAACCTTCTATCTCATGCAAATGAAAATGGAATAGAATAAATAATTTTTAATATCTATGGGTCTAAATTCAACCTAGGAGACAACACGTATCTTTTTTTAATGCTAATCTTTTTCTATGAAGCTTGATGATTATTTTTTTAGTTTCTCAACTTTCCCCTCTTAAAAATATTCTAAAAAAAAATTATTTTAATTTACATATCTAGATTGTAAATCACTATAAACCTTGCATTTCCACATAAAGTGCTTATCTAACTCAACTAATCTAATCATGCAAAAGACACACATCCTCTCATCCCATTATTCTTTTTGTTGCTTCCATCTAATTATTTCACATCAAAGACAATATGAGTTAGTCCTCATTTGGCTATGCACATCTTTGCTCTCTACGTAAAATTTGTTCCTATATAGGTCTTTCGATGGTGATGACGTGTAGTGTTAAATTCATCAAGATGTTATTTCTCATTTAACCACTCATGGTTTATCCATAACGAATATCTTTAATGTCTTTGTTATAGTTTGAGTTTTCATTCAAGTTATTATAACATTTTTATTAAATTACTGTTTTGTTTCATTCAAATACCTCTTACTTTTATTCAAAATATATTTGGTAACTACCTTAAGCCATTTAATTGCCTTGATTTATTCAACATTTGTCATGATATAATAGGAAGTGAACTATAACACTTGTCTTGATAAGGAAGGTACATGTTTTTGTTAGAAGCATCTCTTAAGAAAATAATACTTTTGAGTTTGTCTATAATTAGGCGATTTTGGATAGTCTCTATTTTTCGTCATTTTTTTTTTTATGTTTTGCAATGAAGCACCACTAGAATCACTAATAATCCAATTCCATAATTGACACTATCTCCTTTTATAATATAAAAAATATTCTCTAATGTCACAAAATTCTCTTCCTCAAATTTCATAACACTTTTTGTTTGGGTAACTAAAAGGTTGTGTTTGGGGAAACTTGATCCAGGTGGATCTAGAAGACCTGAAAATTTCACAGTCTCAAAATCTCACAAAAGAAACATCATCAAAAAGTGGTTGCTAACACGGTCATGATGCAGTTTGAATGGGCTCAAAAAGAGCTTGTGTGCAGAAGTTATGCTTAGTCAAAGGTCTGGTCAAACAAGTGAATCAGGCATTCAAAAGGTGAAAATTTGATTTTCTGCAATCCAATAACAATTTATGTCAATTCATAGTGCTCGTCGCACTGATTCTAGAACTATTTCCAGTTTCAAAAATAGAGCTTGTATGTGAAAGTTATGGTCAGTCAAAGTTGGGTTGACTAAATTGACCAAGGTTGACCCAGATGATGTCAGCATGATGTGGTAATACACTCAGCATGACAGTGGCACACTTGTTGATGTGGCTCAAGTGGATCAATCTGGTTTTGACACGTGTCACTAAACGGGCGAGTGAAAATATGCCACATGGCACCTTGGGTTGACAGGTTTGACTATGCATGTTTGACTTTTGCAGGCATTTGGAAAAATAATGCTTACCAAAGTTTGAACCAAGGACCTTCTCTACACAATTTAGCCTCCCACCACTAGACCAAGCAACATACATATGAGTTATCGGCCTTTTAGCAATTTAATTCTTAAACATAACGTTGCAATTCCCTAAAATGCAAGTCGGGTTGATTTTACCCTTGACATGCCAAATCCCATTGATTGCGCCCAACCAATGCACCAAGCAAATTTTTCGTGACAATTATAGAGAAACATTTATTCATTCTAATCCCCATAATTATTGAAATTTAGAAATCCCTTGTTGTTTTTAAGGGATATTTTCATTTTAAGAGGTTATTTGAACGGGTTAAGACTTATTTTAAAAAAAATGATAAGGATTTTGGGATTTTGGGGTGGTAATTAGGAGATATGGATATATTTGCAAAATAATATGGTTTTAACCTATATTAGAAATTATGGCTTTGAAGTACAATTTTTTGGAGGAATGTTCTTGGGGAAATAATTTCAGTGAGAATTTATGGAGAAGAAGAATTACAAGGTGTTATTATACACCAAAATTGTATATTGAGAGAGATTGTGAGGAAATTGTATGCAGGTTCTTAAAAGCTTGGATATTGTAACAAGGCATTTTTCTTGGCGATATTAATAAAGCAGTCCCATCATTGAGAAGTGACCTAGAGATGTAGTCCTTATAGGATAAACTCTGTTATCAACCTGTGTTTTATCCTTCTATCTTCTGTCTTATTTTTCTTCTATCTCCTGTCTTACATTCTCCTTAATTTATTTCAAGCATTTTAACTTCAGTTTAAGTTCTAATTACATTATTTAGTAATTAGTTAGCTCCTTAAGTTCTGTAAAAGTTTTATGAACTTAGTTTAGATTTTCAACGGTTAAGAAGCATAATCATGCAATATTGTATGCACCCTAAAATGGTCGCCTAGACTATAGGCCCCCATTCTTCAATTTATCAATTGACAGAATCAATTTATCAAATTCCTGAATCAATGCTTTGCAACATTTTCAATTCAAATCAATTTCCTTGATCAAATCGTAACTAATTTAATTATTTCAATATTTCCTAAGGTTTGATCATTTCATCAATTATCTTATTTAATTAAAAGAAAACAATTCCTTTTTGTTAAATAAAATAATCTTATTTAATTAAAATCTCTTTTAATTAAATAATCTTATCTTATTTAATTAAAATCTCTCTTAATTAAATAATATTATCTTATTTAATTAAAGACTCCCTTTTAATTAAATAAAATAATCTTATTTAATTAAAAGAAAATCCATCTTTTAATTAAATCAATAAAACCCCCACTTAAATCCCTCTTTGTGTTGAAAAAAGGAAATAAATTAAATAAAAATCAATAAAGCTCCTTTTTCTTCACGCATATTCCTAAGTGGTGGGCTTTTTACCTCTTAATCATAGCCTGTGATTTTGCCTTTTGAAGATATGAGCACATGGATCAACCAAGATTTAATCTCCACCATTGCTCATTTCTATTTACCTCTTAATTTCTACCATTCGTTTCTCTTTAAAAGGAAACCTCTCCTTCTCATTTGAAGATACACTTTTACACTGTTGTTATGTTGCAGATTTGGAGAGCGATTTTGGAGGAGAGTTTGAGCATTTGAGCTTGAACCATGCAACTTCTTCTTCTTGTCTTTTTCTCTCATGCATCCATGGAAATCCATTTAGAGTAGATTCATGTTAATTTAGATTCATATTTCCTTTCATAGATTAATCTTGCATATTTCCTTTCATAGATTAAGCTTGCACATTTCCTTTCATGCATTGTTATCATATAGAATAGTTTTCATTTGCAATGCATATTTGGTGACCATGGAGACTAGCATTCTTGCTCTTCCTCTTTGAATCTCTCATTTCATAGTGTACTTGCACGGGCATAACTAGGTCTAAACTGAGGGCCTTCATCACAAACCCTTGCACTCTATGAGTATGGAGCTATGAGTCACCATTTGAGACCTCATTCTTGAGCAATCTTGGATATAATAACTCATAGAAGTGTGTCACATTTTCAACACACATTTTTGGCGCCCACCTAAAAATAGTGTTGAATATCAATTGTTAGGAGCAATAACAACCAGGAAATAATCTCAATGACAACTCATATCATGCATTGAACCATGTGAAAAATAAGTGCAAAGCTAATCATTAAATGACTTGATCACAACCACCTGAACAGATGCCTTGACTACAAACTTTGTTTTAGTGACCAAAAACCCTCTATCTGTTGTCGCAGAAGATCAGAGACTGACTAAGACGTCCCACATTTTCATTGCTCTTAGTAGAGACAATAGTCCTTTGGGAAGTGATTCCCTTGGGATTTGAAGCTTAGTGTGCCTGAGAAGTGAGTGCACTGTAGGGAGGAGCTCATGCCTCCAAGCTTCTACGCTGTCCGCTATGAGTAGATGTGGCTAAACTTCGGTTCAAGTGGGAATTCAACAGATATTGCCCTGGCTTACCTAGGTTGTGGAGTGACTATTTTATTTACAACAAACAATCTTCTTGATGTTTCTTGCGTGATTGAAACATCAAAACATACACCAAACATCAAGACAAACATCCAAATGATCAACAAACCTACATTCTTAAGTGTCAAACTATCAACTTGCCCAATTTTCTATACTATCATTTTCAGTCTTCCTTGGTTGATCCAGATCAGATTAGGTCACTTACCCTGTTGTTAGAAGCTTGTTTACACTTTGGATTCTTGCATTTTGACATCTTGAACTAGTAATCTTTGATTTCAAAAGTGACCTTGCTTGGAGTTGGTGAGCTAGAAACCATCCTTGTTGAGAAGGTAAAATTTTAGAGTCTTTGATAACACACTTGGAGAGTTTTGGTAATCTCTTGTCCATTCACCTTCATACAAATTCAATTTCAATCAATATAACTTGGGTAAATCATCCTCTTGATCCATATGTGTTAGGGTATTCACCCGTTCATTGGGCACCTCTGTGGCAGTGTTGGTTTACACCTCTTGCAAAAGTCTATCTTATCACCTCTCTTTTGGACAAGTGAATGCCTTTGCTATCCTAGTTTGGTACCAACATTTCTTAGGGTCATCCTATTAGCTAGTACCTTTTCTTTCATGTCAGTTACAAAAAGTTATCAAGTAGATCAAGGAAAATGACCTCAATTAGTCTTTAACCAATTACCCTTAGTTCAAACTCGCCAAAAACGTAAGGGAAAAGAACCCATATTTGATCAATCACCTAGGAACAACTCAGAAGTTTGGTTTGATTCCAAGAGTCACCTTAGTGAGTTGGGTACACCCTTAGCATCTTCTTGCTCAGATATGGATATGAGTTACACAATGACTCGATGAGAGAGGGAAGACATGGATAAATGCCTTGATGACATATTTGCAAAACATAGAGATACCATTTTGTGTGGCATTTCCTCTTGTGAAAGTCGACCAGCTTCACCCCTTATCTCAACAAGATATCTAGATGCACACCAAAGGGATGAGACAGGTAAGAAGAAAGCCTATCAAGATGAGCAATCACAACATGAAAACCAAGATGAGGAACTTTATGACACTCATGTAAATGCAGCATACACCAATAATTTGTTTCGACATCAAGACCAAGTTCACCGCTCAAAACATCTTCAAGATACATGAGTGAAAGACTTAAGAGAATTGAGTGTGAAAAGAAATCATTCCTAGATGAACAAGCTGAAAAGGAAGAGCAATTTAGACTCCTAGAGTTGGAGAGACAAACCTTTTTGGAAATAGAAAATAAATCTCTCCAGGAGGAGCAAGATAGACTCTTGGCTCAATGACTTAATAACCAATTTAATAACATTCATGTTAGTGGTGGAAACAACTCTCCTCCATCCACTCCTCCTGAGACTCCACAAAGTGGAAGACATTCAAGGATGCCCTCACAATTCCCTAGCCCTGGAGGAAGAAGGGATTCAAGACATGATCATTATAGGAGACAAACACCTCCTAGGAACTCAAAACAACTTCACAACGTGCTCATCATGGTTCACAATATGGGGGTAGTAGCTCGAGTTTTGACCTCACCTCCTAGGACTTCATGAAAATGCAACAAGAACCACTCTTCTAGCAGTATGTGGAGAAATATTTAGAGAAAAACAAAGACAAGTTCCTAGAGAGTTTAATCAACAAGGGTGCTAGAGTCCCCTACAACTTTGATGTGGACAAAAAGATTAAGAAGCAAGGGCCATCTCAAGAAGAGGAGATCAAACAACTTAAGATCATGATGGAAAATATGTTAGCACCCAATAATTCATTCTCACTTGACTCAATTTGTCCTAATCCTTTTGACAAAAGTGTTAACATGAAAGACTTCCCTAGAAAGGTTCAGATCCCTCAATATGACAAGTATGATGGGAATGGAGATCCACATGATCACGTGCGCCAATTTTATACCACAATTTTTGAGTTCCATCAAGATGACTTGTACCTCATGAGATTGTTCCCAAGGAGTCTTAAGGGTCAAGCAATGGAATGGTTCACCAACATAACTCCTCCCGTTAAGACTTTCAAGGAGTTTGTCCACAGATTTTTTCAACACTTTGCATACAACCTTTCAAGATCTATCACCATGTTGGACTTATGCAACTTAAAGAAAAATCAAGGGGAATCCTTTATCACTTTCTTGCAAAGGTGGAGATGACAATGATCTCGCTACTCTAGAACCATTCCTGAAAATGAAAATATTGACATCCTTGTTAGCAACTTGGTTCCTGAAATATGGTATGAAGTTAGGAAGATGGTTTTTGATTCCTTTGACACCATGGTCGAAACTGCATGTAGGATTAAGGATGTTTTGAAAGAACAAAGAATTTTGACCAAACATGGAAACAACAACAACAATAACAATGGTAAAAAAAAAAAACAACTCTAACAAAGATAAAGGGAAGAACTCACATTGGAATAGGAACAAACAAGTGGTCCATGATGGAGTTGTGGACTCCTCCCAACCCAAAGATAAAATTGTGCTCCACTTGTCTAGTGTTTTTCAAGTCATGAAGCTCAATACATCTAATCAACAAGAGAGCAAGCCGAGATACCAAGATAGGCCTAAGAAAGAAAGACATCAATTTTCAAAACTTGGTGACTCGTATGAGGATGTATTGAAAACACTCATTTCCAACAACCTTGCACATCCTCAAGATCCCACGAAACATTATATACCTAATGTTAAGCCACATTGGTGGGATGAGAAAGCCTTTTGCAAGTTTCACAATGGCATTAGACATGACATTGAAAATTGCTGGAAACTCAAGCATAATATTCAAGATCTTATTGAGAGTGTCAAACTTAAGATAGATGGATTGAACACCAACGCCTATCATAAGGCATTCAAAGAACCGTTTCCCAAGTATGAAAAGGGGGAAACCTCGAAAGCTAAGAATGGCAAGGCTGAGATCAGTTACACTTACACAGATGCAGAGAATACTATCAACATGCTTGAAGTTGTAGAAGAATACTCCACAACCTAGGTAAGCCAAGGAAATATCTGTTGAATTCCCACTTGAACCAAAGTTCAACCACGTCTACTCATAGCGGACAACTTAGAAGCTTTGAGGCATGGGCTCCTCCTTACAGTGCACTAAATTCTTAGGCACACCACGCTTCAAATCCCAAGGGAATCACTTCCCAAAGGATCGTTGTCTCTACTAAGAGTCGTGAAAATGTGGGATGTCTTAGTCGGTCTCTGACCTTCCGCACCAACAGATAGAGGGTTTTTGGTCACTAAAACAAAATTTTTAGTCAAGGCATCCATTCAAGTGGTTGTGATCAAGTCATTTAATGATTAGATTTGCACATATTTTTCACATGGTTTAATGCATGATATGAGTTGTCATTTAGATTATTTGCTAGTTATTATTGCTCCTAACAATTGATTTTTAGATCTATTAGGGAAAACAGTAATTTAAATTAATTTACAAGTTTTGTTGTGAACATTAATTACAGATCAAAACTCCCATTATATTATAGCAAAAAAAAGGATATGTTAGAGTTTTTGTAGTAACCACATGATCAAAATGATCACACCAGAAAACAAAATGGTGTTCTTAGTAATTATTGCTTACCATCCTAGCTTATATCATTCCAAACTACTCGTAGACAATAATATAAACAGGAAAAAAACTAATCAGTTGCATGTTGCTTCCCTTTATCCACAGACAAAGACAACTCCAAACTTTCAACACCTTCATTTCCACTAGTCACGACCTAATCTCTTAACACTTTTTACTCTATATACTTTTCAAGAAACTTAGTTGAATTGATTTATCTATTTCACATTAAAAAAAATCAAAAATTTAATCATACATTAGTTAAATTCATACCTGAAATATCCCCCTAGGATATTTACTCCAGATTCAACAATTGTTACACAAAAATTTAAGAAAATATTATTCATGCAAACTAATCTCACTTTATCCAACAAATTATGTTGAAAATCATAGAGGACTGAAATTAAATATAAGGATAAATCTTTATAATCTTATTTTTAGAATAGACATGAAAAAAACCTCAAATATTGCAAGTTTGTCTTTATATATAACTTCACAAATTTGCCCAGTTGTGAACTCCATCGCGAATCCACCTCCAAAGATGAATTGGGTTTCCGTCCAATCCACTAAGAAATCCTAAAGGTTTTCATCCCCAGGTTTCAAAACTAAAATCCAAAACTTCCTGAATTCTCTAAGAGAAAACAATAATCAAGCATAAACCAAGCATGATGAGAATGAGCCTCTCAATGTTCACTTATATCACATACTCGTGACTCTTCATTTTCCTTATGTCTGTCTCATCATATTCATTTTCTCTATCTCTTTAGTACCCCTCTTTCAAATTAAAATGACTTGTCGATTATTCACTAAGATCCATTAAGTCATTTTAATACTTTATCAAATCATTAAATTAATTCATCATTAAATTTGATATAATTTGAAAACTAAAAATTTAATTATTTATTTGACTTCTAATGTCCTTAAAAGGGGACATTACAATCCTCCCTTCCAAAAGATTGGATGCCCTCAAGTAGTCTGCACTTTCATGTCGAAACCAAATGCCTAGATCCCATATCAACCTCAAGAATGTTGCTCCATCAATCCACTATACTAACCTAACATAAATAACATGTCTGGAATTGTGAAGTCACCCATCAAAAAACCCACCGACAAAATGAATCGAACATGCCAATGTAAGAATCCCAAATTATCATGTTGTCATAATCGTCAAATATGAGGAGACAATAGTATATCAAGAAGCTATCAACATTGAAAAACTATCCAACTACAAATGATCTCCCATGAGAGTGCATAAAATCCATCACAAGCACACAATAAAATATATCAACCCATCTTGAGTTGTTGATGTAAAAATTAAACTGCTCAAAGGTTGAGGTCAACAAAAATAGTGTGAAGGAACTAATGCAACAGTAATCAATCTAAAATATTATTAAATTCATATGAATTATGAGTAAGGGAGTATCTAAAAACCCATCTCCTATTCTCAAACCATATCTACATCAATTCTCAATCAATAACTACTCAACTAATGACCCACAAAATCCATCCAACTCATATGTAGATCAAAACCTGAACCCCTGTGTAAGTTGATCGAATAGCGGGTAGTAGTACTAACTCTAGAAATTGATCCACTACTCCAATCCTATAAAAAAAAATCAGCACTAAAAAATGCACATGTATCCCAAACCCTACAAGCAATTCCATTCTCATCATTGGAGTTGAAAATAACTCCCCCATCCAACACGAAAAATGGATTATCAAATGTTCAATCAACATCCACCTCAAGCCAAGAATTGTCAACCAGTTAAATATTATCCAACTTATACTGAAGTTATGGTCGATCCAAAATTTATCACTTGATTTTTTGGGACAATTATCCAAATTATAAGTTTGTTGTATGTTATCAAATTCCTCAATCACTTCCTTGATAAACTCAGCCCTTCCTTTGTCCTCCTACTCCTTGAAATGATTGGTGGCAACAATATGATTTTTTTGCTTCTTGAAGATCCATTTGCATATTCCCCAATATTTCTTGTGTATCATTAAGCTCCATGCTGAGATTATTAACCTCATCCTCCTTTCCCTTCAATTTATCGACATATACTTCAACGATCTTAAAATATGATCCCTATTTGAAAGAGAATGCATATAATTATATTTTATTGATTCCAGAGGCTCTTTGACCACCTACAAGTCTAAAAAATAAGAATCACTCCTCGTGTCTTTTTGCCTCCTCTCAATTTGAACCTTCCTACCAAGGTCTTCAATGATCTTGTGAGTGTCATCAAAATGTATTAAGACTTCAACTATTGTATCATTGGCAATCTTCAGTTGTTTATTAAATTATGTGTCACAATACCATTATCTTGGAATGCATTTTTTTATTGGTCCTTCAAATCAACCCCTTGGGAGTCAACTTCTTGGTAATTTTTAGACTCATGAGTTAGAACAACCCTTTTGTCAATAGACAATTCTCCAGATGCTATAACAATTAAAAATTCATGAAGTAGACCTTCTTCTAACAAAATGTTGATCTTATCCATTTAAAAAAATTCCATGTGGGCATCCTTAATGACATTTACACTATCACCAAATTGGGAACCTTTCAAGTTATTAGTTTTGTCATTTGAACCTGTATCATGCATAACTAAACTGCTACTATAAAGAATACATGATTCATCATACCTTTCACAGGTGTTATCAATGTCAACATAGGCCTCAAAATCCTTATTTGATTGATCTACATGCCAAGTCAAGGTTGTTGTTATGTTATCATTTTCAAACAATTTCTCATCATATGAAGATTCAAGCACTTCATTAGAAACATCTTGATACTCTAATATGCTCTCTCCTTGAGTAAGACCATCCTCATCAATTTTTTTGTCAATCACAACCTCAAAGTAACCAATATAGAGATTCATATATCCCTTACCTATAACAATAGTTCAATCCATCTCCTCACAAGCATTTGTGTTATTTTTCTAGAACTCAATCGTGACATTCCTATGTTCTTCATTACTAGTATAAACCCCTTTGGCTACACTATCTTTGATACCAAACCCACAATTTGTGATCAAGTGTCCAAGTCTCCTAACAAGTGAAACAATTTTTCTCCCTTATCATCTGGTTATTTCTTTTTTTAGAAGACCCTGCAACTTGTAAGCCCATTGAGATTAGTTCATTTTCAGTCCTGTGCTCCTTGAATCTTTTAATTTTATGCTCAATCAAGCTTTTGGAGAATTCATAAGCAATAGGTGATATATTCTACTCCTTCCTCCCAATAACCAACAATTTTGATTGCAAATTCTTATAGATATCATCATCCTCATCTAAAATAAAGACATAATGGTTTCCATACAAGCCCTCACATTGTTTGAATGATGCTTCCTGATTTCAAATTAAAAACATTGGAACATTTGATGAATTAATTTGTCACATTTAAGATCCAACATAATGATAAATGATTTGGTTCTTTCCATAGTTTCTAAAATATTATCCCTCTTACCAAAAGTAGAGGCTTTGACATCATGTAACCCACATAGGCTCTCCACAATCATCTATCAAACCTTCTTCTGTATGTTATAATTGTAGGGTGTTACAGGATTTGTTATTCTTATGATCTCACTACAACAAGAAGCAACTACAAGTCTTGCCTCTTCATAAGGATGGTCCATAAACTTGAGTTGGACCAAAGCGAGCATTGATGACTATAAGGCCCAATTTAGAAGCTTCCAATCTAACTGGTCTATTTTAGACAAATATGTGTCTAATTCCTCTAACTTAGAACGAACACCATAAAAAAAATTCAGGGACTTGAATTGTTCTAGTGACATAAATTCAATTCCCTATTTCCTTTTCTTTTGTACCATCCTAAAAAGTTAGCACCCATAATTGGATGTTGTATTAGGACGTATTAGACCCCATTTTGGTGATTTCAAGGTCAAAGCCAGGCAAAGTGTCCATTATGCTTGATCCTGGCAACCTACCCTTTTTCCTCCCGCATCTTTTCACTCCTCCCAACACCTAGTTCAAATCTGGGCCCAACCTCTAAGGAACTGAACATTTAAAAAATTCTTTTCACAGGAATATAACATTTCAAATGTTTCGTTCTCGCTTGTTTGGGCCCAAATTTGGCCTGGGGCCCTATGTCGGGGTTCTATTGGGAAATTTGATCTCGTGGTCGGCCTAGCTTATTTTTGAATCTCAAAATGTAGGATTGAGTATATAAACCCTATATCTCTCTCCTCATTTTGTATATCACAACTACATGCAATTTTTTTTGGAAATCAAGCTATTAAGTTTTCAAGTGAAATTGAGCGATTGAATTCAAGATTATAAGGAAAGCATCCAAGATCAAGCTCTCCAAGTCTCCAATTCTTCAAGATCATTCAAGTAAAAGGAAATATTATCCAATTGAAACAAGTTTCTCTCCCATGATGTCCAAGCAGAGGAATTCTCAATCAAGCAAGAAGATCCTTCTTCCATTCTTCTTCTTTGCAAGTGATTATCAAGCAAATCTACATTGAAGATCTAGGAATTGTAATCGTAGATCTACGCATTTACGAGGGCATCCTTGATTTCTAGAGTAAATTTCAACGTAAACTCCTTTATTTCAAGTAAATTTAAGTATCTTCATGGGTATAGGTGATTTCTACATCCATCCATGAGTGTTTATGCAAGGTGAATCAAACATTTACCTTTTTACATACTTTCCTTTATGTAATTTCATTTCATTTTCAAGGTTGATTCCTAAAAAAGGTTTGACCAATGCAAACCCCTTTATACAACCTTTTCCCCCATTTTCTATGTGCAGGAATAGGTTACAGAGTTGCTATTAGAAAGTTAGAAAGATCATATACTATCAAAAGTTCCCAAAAAAATTCAAGCAAACACACCTGGAAGAAAACATTTAAACATTATACATTCCTAGGTACCGAACGTTTCAAATATTATCCACCCTCCATTTTTTTTTTATCAAATTTTAGGTACTGGTTAGATCTATCTTCTAGTTTTTGTTTGTGTATGTTACAACTCTCTGTCATTTTGTATCAGCCTGTTATTCATATTTTTTCACCTACTTGTCTATTTTTCATCTACATTGCATTTCTCCTATAATTTTCATCAATTCAATATTTAGTGAAGGATCGCTTTGTTCAGTGCTTGAGTCTCCTTGGTGCAGGAGCACCCTTGAGATGCCAGCAAGTTTGGTGGTCTCTTGTCTTTTTTTTGGGTGTGTTAGTGTGTGTAAGACCCTCTTGTGGGGCAACATAAATACATAAGGTCATGTGGACCAAGAGTGATTTGCTAGGTTTTAGTTTTGCTCTCTGATTTGTGAAAATAGCTCTACTTTGGCTCCATTTAGTGAACTGTACTTGATGATGTCATCAAATGTCAGAGTGAAGTAATGGTGGTTCTTAGGGTCCTTGGATACCCTAGGTGGTCTAGCTAAGGTTATATAGGTTGAATTGGTGGTGAAACACTTAAAAAGTGTAAGTTGCAATTACAATGTAAAATGTTGCTATGCAACATTAGCAACTTTTAAAAGTTGCTGACAACATTTTGTTGTCTAGAGGGTTTCGAGGTTATAATGGTTTTTGAACCCATAGAAGGAGTGAAGCATGTGTGTGGGAAGTATATAAGGTGAAAAAAACCCTAATTTGATAGAGGAGAAGAGATTGTATGGATTTTGGATATTGGAGCAGAGAGTTTTAATGAGCAGACAGCATATTTGAAGCATTTTTGGTGTTATTTTGTTGTGCATGGATTGAAATTGAGACTGTGACTATTGGATACTGTTTTTGTACATTTTTCAAATCTTTTTCAATAGTTAGTTTGATTTGTAGTTGTTCTTGCTTTGTTGTTTGTAAATTATTTTGGTTTTGGACTGTTTGCTGTTCAGTTTTGGCCAAGGAGCAAAGATGTGGACCTAACTCCACTTCCCACCATTGGTTCTGTATGGCCACCTGGGAATGGAGACTAGGTCCATGGAGCTTCAATACTATGGTAGGAGGAGCTCTAGAAGTCCTTGCAAGTATTTTTAATAACTTGCCCTAGGCGAGCTACATGCACAGCCCGGTTAGGAAGAGCAAGTGACAGTTGGTTTTAAAGTTGCAGGGGATGTTCTCATGAGGCAAGAAGGCCATGGGTGTATTGAAGGATGTTATGTAGGTGTTCCCCAAAGTGGAGGAGTGCCCAAGAATCCAACATGCCAAGTTTTGAAGCCTAAGACCTCAAACTGGTCCAAAAGCAAGAAAGAAGCCATTTTCAAGAAGTAGGGTGTACGGACAGTACTG
>MU227110.1:763753-787986 GCA_018584345.1 Thuja plicata
GGGTCCTTGGATACCCTAGGTGGTCTAGCTAAGGTTAGATAGGTTGAATTGGTGGTGAAACACTTAAAAAGTGTAAGTTGCAATTACAATGTAAAATGTTGCTATGCAACATTAGCAACTTTTAAAAGTTGCTAACAACATTTTGTTGTCTAGAGGGTTTCGAGGTTCTAATGGTTTTTGAACCCATAGAAGGAGTGAAACATGTGTGTGGGAATTATATAAGGTGAAAAAAAACCCTAATTTGATAGAGGAGAAGAGATTGTACAGATTTTGGATATTGGAGCAGAGAGTTTTAATGTGCAGACAACATATTTTAAGGATTTTTGGTGTTATTTTGTTGTGCATGGATTGAAATTGAGACTGTGACTATTGCATACTTTTTTTGTACATGTTTCAAAGCTTTTTCAATAGTTAGTTTGATTTGTAGTTGTTCTTGCTTTTTTGTTTGTAAATTATTTTGGTTTTGGACTGTTTGTTGTCCAATTTTGGCCAAGGAGCAAAGATGTGGACCTAACTCCACTTCCCACCATTGGTTCTGTACGACCACCTGGGAATGGAGACTAGGTCCATGGAGCTTCAAGACTATGGTAGGAGGAGCTCTATAAGTGCTTGCAAGTATTTTTAATAACTTGCCCTAGGCGAGCTACATGCACAACCCGGTTAGGAAGAGCAAGTGACAGTTGGTTTTAAAGTTGTAGTGGGTGTTCTCATGAGCCAAGAAGGCCATGGGTGTACTGAAGGATGTTATGCAGGTGTTCCCTAAAGTGGAGGAGTTCCCAAGAATCCAACATGCCAATTTTTGAAGCTTAAGACCTCAAACTGGTCCAAAAGGAAGAAATAAGCCATTTTCAAGAAGTAGGGTGTACGAACAGTACTGGACCCTAAGACCTAGAAAATCCTTGTGGGTTTTTTCTTTACTTGAAGATTGTGTGAAGAAATTTGGGGTTCATTTGGAGGTTTTTCACTGAAAAAGTGTTGTCCTATAATTTAGGAGGCATATTTGGTAGAAAAGGATACAAGGCCTTAAAGATAGGAAAATTGGAACTCGATGGATAAGTGGATCAACTTGGAGATTTAAAACCCATGTTGAAATCCAAGATTCTAGTGAAATGAATCTCTCGACCTCCTGCAACTCCATTTCATGGTTAGGCTTGGAAGGTGTAGATTTGGGAAGTTCTTTTAGAACACAAGAATGGTGAATTTGACAAGATGGGTAGCTTCTTGGTTGGAGGGGAAGAGTTGATTCTTCCCAGTGGTCGAGGGTGGATTGAGGAAGCCCTAGAGGTCCTAGGAGAGGCCTAAGAAGAGTTTCAAGAAAACTCAGAAGGTTACTTCAAGGAGTCTCCCTATCACTCCTCTTGAGCCTAGTGGTGACATCTTCCTTCAAAATGTTTCCCATTCCTCATTTTACCGCTATACATTTTTTGTGAACCCACCTCTTCTTACATGCTTCTAATTTTTTATAGTTAGATCTTTTTTTCTTGTATAGATCTACTTTGTATGTGTTTCATTAAATCTTCATATTTGGTGGTTAGATGTGTTTTTCATCAAAAGTTGTTATTATACTTAGTTGATTTGCATATCTCTTTCAAATTCGCATTTGCATTAGATCTATCTTTCTTTCATTCTCTCGTGCATGAGTGTTATTACCTTAACTCCCACCTATATCATTACGGTTAGGAGAATTCATATACTTATGGGTTCCTTTGATCCTGAGTCCTCTATTTTTCCTAATAATATTGATGACACCAACATGCCTACTAAAGGAATTGCTCATATTATTGAGAAAAATCTTCCCACTCTTCTCATGATGAAGACGAAGCCTTAAGAGTCCCTCCTGATAGCCCATTTTAATGACATATTTTAGATACCTTAGAAGAACTTTTGCTAGGTCCTTTCTTATGTTTTCTTTTATTATTCCAAGACTTTATGCTCTAAAATTGTTATTATGTGGTAGTCAACCACTAAACCTATGCCATGGACATATGCTACTTAATGTGCTTTATTGGATGAATATGCTCTGTTTATTGCTATGAAATTATGATCACGTTTTATGAATGAATTGATTGTTTGAGCAATAGATAATGTATGTACTTTGAATAATTGCCATGAATGCTTTTATCCTAATGGTTTTAATGCAGTGCATTGAAGTAGCAACTATCATCTTGTTCATGTGAGCACATCTATGTGTTGGATGGTTGACTCAGTCCTACAACAGACGCACACACATGAAACATCGACATAGCAGCGGTGGAAGGTTTCTAGTTAATCTAGGTGGAGATGGTTGAGCGAAGACTTGGTGAGCGTAATAATTTCCTTGATGAAATATAGGAGAGAGTGGGAAGTTATATCTGTTGTTTACGCAGTTCTTTCCTCTCTTCTGGACCGATTCTATTTCTTTTTTTCTAGTTTTCCTTTCTGTTAGTTGGTTATAATAAAAGCTTGGCCTTTTCTTAGGGCATGTGGAGTTTAGCAGTTGGATGTTTTTCCCTTTAAATAAAGCCCCACTGCTGCGTGAGAAAGAGGGCAGTAGTTTTATTATTATAGTTGCAATATAGTTCAATTCTATTATTGAGAATTTATGTACTATGTTATTCAATTTAATGAGCAAATGAAGTTTTGAGTTTAATTCTGTGTAATTGAGTGTTTTGGGTACTCACCCAAGGGTGCCCACTTGGTGAGGAATCTGTAGTTAGATTCATTCTAGTTAGCTCACTTTCTTGCATTTCTGTTATTTCAATTCATATGCTGAACAACTCCTATAGCTAAAGCCACAGGACAACTACCACTTCCTGCGACCGAGCGAAAGAGAAACTAAGGCATTATAGTTGTTTGTGTCCACTCTTTCATTCTACAAGCAGCATTCATTTCCATCATTTACTTTCAAGCATCTACTTTCACAGCAATAGTTTAGCTTTCCTTCGAGTATTCATTTCATGCAGCAATAGTATAGTTTCCTTTCGAAAGCATTTATTTCCTACAACCATAGAGTAGTTCCTTTCCAGCATTTATTTCCTGCAACAATTATAGAATGATTGGTTGAGAAAGTGCTTGGTGAATATATTTTTCTAGCCCATTTCAAGTAACACATCCCTGGGTGTGACATATTAAATGAGTTTATTATAAAGAGGATGAAGTGCTTAGTTGGATGTCCAATCCCTGAGTTAAAGGATTATGCCTAGTATCTGAGCCTTTATAACAAGCGATCATTTTTCGCACCGCTACTAGGGACGGTGTCAAGCCTGGTTCTTATTCAACCATTCCTAGGATTTTTTTCATGATTTCAATCCCTTCTTTAAGTAAATTAAGCCTTATCTTGACAAAGCAAACCGCTATTCACATAATTCCATACTATCTGCATGCATAATAGATGAAGAGACACCCAAGGAAGGTACTTGCAAAATCCACACCACAACCTATTTGAGGAAGAAAACCAGTTTGTTGATGCTATTTTTGAGCTCCTTGAAGCCCCTTCATCATCCTCATCTTCTGAGGGTGACTTTCGTGGGTTCTTTTAGGAACAACCATAAGCCAATCTATTTGTTGAAGCCTTTGCTAATCTAGAACTCCAGAATCCTTGAGAAGAAAATCCTTGCTAGTTAGTCATCTACCAACCTCAGAACCTGCCTCAAAATCCACCTCCACAACAATGAAGGATGGCTAATCCTACTACATTTCCTTTCCACATCTCTGATCAGCGAGATAATAACAACCTAAAAAATATCCCCTCTTCTGCTCTTCCAAAATTTTACGGCCTTGTCACACAGGACCTGAATACCTTTCTCTTTGAGTTTGATATCCTTTGTAGGAGCTATGACTACACCAATGACACCCACATGCTTAATCTCTTCCCTGCAACACTTAAAGAGTCTGCATTGTGATGGTTTATGGGCTTAGGACAGGATGTTGTCCATAATTAGGATGAAATGAAGGATGCTTTCTTGCTAAAATATAAGGAGTAATGTCGAGGGAATGATATGTGAGGGGATGACATCTTTAAGATGTCATAGAAGGAGGATGGGAGTCTTGAGGATTATGTCTCAAGGTTCATGTTCAGTTTGCAGAAGAATACTCAACACGAGCTCGATGAAGAATCTTAGAAGTTGCTCTTTTTGTGAGGCATTCATGACGGATGCACAGAGGCACTAGACCTAATGGCCGGAGGAGATATCACCCAGGAATCATGGGATGATATCTGGAAGATCTGCCTTAAATACTCAAGAGCTACTGTTAAGAAAGGAAGAGGATATAGTTCCACTCTGGGGAAGTCCAATGGTGTTGGTGCTTCACGGACTGAGACAACCAATCTCTTGTCTGATTTTAAGAAAGATATCATCAACAACATGGCCACCCAATTGGACACCATGTAGGATAAGAAGAAACATGAGGAAGCAAAGGCCATGCTAGCAGAATTTTGTCTACATTGTAGATAGAAGAAGAGATACTACAAATGCAAACTAGTTGCTAACATGAAGACTATACAAATGCCGACTGATTACAAACCAGTTGAGCCAGAGGAAAATTAGTTGTTCTTCACCTCTCAATGATGACCATGGGTACAGAGACGAGGTATGCCCCAAGATCCTCTTTCATTTAGTGGTCCTTTTTATAATAATCAATGGCAACCCCCGATGAATTACCAAAATCCTCCTTGGAATAATTCCGAGAATCAGCGGCAGAATTACCCCAATCCACACTGGCCAAACCCTCAAGGAGGTTGGAAACAACCTCAAGGGGCATGGCAGCCACCGCAAGGTAATTGGTAGCAAAACCCACAATGGCGAGGTGACCAGTAATGACCAAATCAACCACAAGGACTTTTTCCACCACCTATGCAGCCTCCACACAAACAAGCTCTTTTGCCACCTCCTGCAGCTACTAATCTGCCTCCTAAGCATACTCAGTTACCTACACAGTCACATCTGAACCCTAACAATTGACCTCCTCCACCACAACAAATGTGTATGTTATAGACTAGTCGTAGTATCCCATGCAATAGCCTGCGTATGCAATTAACCTTGATTATATTCACCTGCGGTCCGGTACCACTATGCCTGCACCTGAGCCTCCTGTAATTACTAAAATGCCTCTTGAGGAGCCCAATCAACCTGACAATCCATCTAATCTAGTAGCCCATGCATCACTAGCTAAGACCAATCATCCTAACATTCCTCCTTTCCCACAAAGATTGCAGCAAAGCAATCTGAAGACCACTGATGAAGCAACTTTCAATATCCTTGACCAACTAAAGAATGTCAGCGTCCAAATTCCCCTTTTCCAGGCAATCGAAGATGTTCCCACATATGGAAAAGCCATCAAGGAAGCTTTCTTTAAAAACCCTGGCCATAAGAAGAAGGATCCCCAAACTGTCCATGTCCTGGGAAAACTCGCAGACATCATGTTAGGGAAGCTTATCATCCCAAAATATTTCAACCCTGGTAGCCCTGTTGTTGAGATCATTGTTAATGGGACTGCTATAAGAAATTCTTTGATTGATCTTGGAGCCACCATTAATTTCATGACCAAGGACATTATGCAACGCCTTGGTATCACCAACCTCCGTAATACACCTACTGTCCTGTAGCTCGCAGACAGTTAGACTGTAAAGCCTAATGGAGTGGTGGAGGACATTGTGGTTGACCTAGAGTCTTGGTCCTACCCTACCGATTTCACGATCCTCTCGCCAAAAGCTACCCTAGGAGGCTATCCAATTATTTTGGGATGTCCTTAGATGGCTACCTCTAATGCCTACATTAGTTTTCGGTCAGGAGATATGACCATTTCTAATGGCCAGCACACCAAAACTCTGGCCTTGTATCCTCCTGCTCAGTCTCACATGGAATTAGCCTCCCATATGGCCAAATGTAGGAGAGGAAGCTGAAGTTATTAATTCATTCTCCCAATTAATGATGTTAACAAGGGATCCCTTCCTACAGCTTCAGGAGGAAGATAAAGTAATCACCAACATCCTGCATAACCAGTATGGATCAAACTTGGACCCTTTGGATAGTTCCTTCCAAAACTACTCCCTGCAACCGATGTACTCTGATTACCAAATATCTTCCCCTATATCCAACCAGCTCTATTGCCAAATGCTTCCCTATGAGATCCAATTACCCTCATTGATTGATGCATCTATGGCCGATCTCACGAATTAATTGGAAGTTTCCCCTGAACGCTGCTTGAACATTAATAGCAAACTTTCTCCTTAGCAACAAACATCATTGACCAAGCTACTGAAGACCCATGCTATAGCTTTTTCTTGGGATTGCGCTGATATGAAAGGTTTGGACCCAAAGTTATGCACTCATAGGATTTTCCTAAAGGAGGATAAACCCCCAGTAAGTCAATTCCCCAGTAAGTCAATTTCAAAGATGTGTCAACCCTTCCCTTCGTGAGTTAGTAAAAGCCGAACTCCAAAAACTCCTTAAATCCAGTTTTATATATCCTATATTAGACAGCCAGTGGGTTTCCCCACTAGTCATAGTTCCTAAGAAAGGTGCCAAGTGGAGAGTGTGTGTGGACTACAGAGAGCTTAACAATGCCACCAAAAAGAACCATTTCCCTCTTCCATTCATTGAACAGGTTCTGGATTCTCTAGTAGGAAAGAAATACTTTTCTTTCTTGGATGGGTACAGTGGATACAATCAGATTCGAATTCTTCTAGAGGATCAGGAAAATACCACATTCAGCTGCCCATGGGGGACTTTTGCTTATTCAGTTTTTCCATTTGGCCTCTGCAATGCTCTTGCTACTTTTCAACAGGTGGTTATCAGCATTTTTGCTGATATTTCCAATGACTGTATGGAGATCTACATGGATGAATTTACAACTTATGGGGAAACTTATGAGGAAGCGTTGGAAAATCTACAAAAAGTCCTCACCAGATGCAAAGAAAACAACCTGTCTTTGAATAATGAGAAGTGTTTTAAGATGCAGGAAAGAGTAGTGCTTGGTCACTACATTTATGCTCTTGGCATTCAGGTAGACCCAGCCAAAAGTCATTGTGAATCTGCCTACCCTAGCCAAACAAAAGGATGTCAGAAGCTTTCTTGGTCATGCTGGGTATTACAGAAGATACATAAAGGACTTTAGCAAGATGACCAGCCCTATGTATTCACTACTCACTAAAGATGTTGACTTTATCTGGACATTAGACTGTGATGAACATTTCCTGCAACTGAAGTTTGTACTCACTCAGGCACCTGTCCTGCGAGGTCCTAATTGGGCACTTCCATTCCACATACATACAGATGCCTCTTATCATGTTGTTGGAGCATTTCTTGGATAGAAGGAAGGTACACTCGAACACGTTATTAATTTTATTAGCAAAAATATGCAAGGAGCTGAGTTGAACTACACAGTTACTGAAAATGAGCTATTGGCTGTTATCTACGCTCTGAACAAATTTCGCCATTATGTCACTAGTTACCAAATATTTGTGCATACGGACCATGCAACTATTAAGTACTTAGTTAATAAACCTGCCATAATAGGAAGGTTAGCTAGATGGTTGTTTCTACTACAAGAGTTTGATATTACCATCATAGATAAGCCAGGCAGATCAAATGTGGTGGCCAATTTTCTCTCACACCTGTTGAATGCTAATGAACCTATGGCAATAAATGACAATTTTCCTAATGACCACTTGTTCTCCATTGTAGCAAAAGCACCCTAGTATGCTGATATTGCTAACTATCTGGTTTCATAAAAGGTACCTCCACACTTCTCCAAAGGAAAAGCGGTTACTAATAGAGAAAACTTTCAATTTTTCATGGATTGCTAATTGTTTATTCTATATTGGCCCCGACATGATGAGCCCTATGGAGGACATTTTGCTGCTAAAAGGACAGCCATGAAGGTGCTTAATATTGGTTACTACTAGCCATCCCTCTACAAGGATTCAACCAACTACACCAGGAAGTGTGATCGATGCTAGAGGATGGGGCAGCCTACTAAATCTGATGAAATGCCACTCTTTCCTCAGGTTGTAGTGACTCCATTTGATAAATGGGGAATCAATTTTTTTGGTCTCATCACTCCTGCATCTGATGACAATTCATACATACTTGTATGTACTAATTATGTAACCAAGTGGGTGGAGGTTAGAGCCATGAAGCATGCCAGGGATAACAGAGTTACACAGTTTCTGTGTGAGGAGATATTCACGTGCTATGGTGCACCCTGTGAGTTATTCACTGACCAAGGAGCTTAATTTACCTCACATTGATTACAGCTCTGATGAACGAGTATAATATTCGCCACCAAAAATCAAGTCCCTATCACCCACAGGCTAATGGTCAGGCATAAATCACTAATAGGGAGATAGAATCTATCCTCACAAAGATAGTTCAGTTGCACAAGAAAGATTGGAGTAGTCACCTCCAAGAAGCAGTTTGGGCCTACCACACTACATGGAAAACCACAACAGGGTTTACCCCTTTTGAGTTGGTATATGGAAAAACAGTTGTAATGTCGATTGAGTTTAAACATAAGACTTTGTGAACGACATTGCAGCTAAACATTGATCTTACTGAGGCACAACGCGACGGGATCCAGTAGCTTAACCAGCTGGATGAGATAAGGAAGGCCACCCTAAATCACACAGAGTTGGTTCAGACACAGTAGAAAAAGTGGCATGATTCTCACATCCTTTCCAAATAGTTTTCTCGTGGCGACTGGGCTCTTTTGTATGACTCAAGATTCCAAGAAAACCAAGGTAAGCTTACAACACGTTGGCTTGACACTTATGAGATTATTCATGTTTATTCTAATGGAGCAGTTCAACTATCCACCATCGACCCTGTACATTTCAAGTTACTGGTGAAAGGTCATAGGTTTCGCCTATACCATAAACCACAGACAAAGGCCGATTTCTTGCGGCAGTTTGAGATTCTTCCTGCAGCCAAAGAACCTCCTCCTCCTGCTGACGACTTTCCTGCAGCTAAAGGACCTCCTACAACCAAAGAACCTCTTCCATTTGAAGACTTTCTTGCAGCCAAAGGACCTCTTCCTACTTAGGGCATTCCTGCAAACAACCGGAGTAATTATTTTCTCTGGTTGTCTCTTTGAAAATTTCCCGCATGCAGTCATAATAAAAATTTTTTTTCCCACGAAAATCTCTTTTCCATAATAAAAATGTCATTCCATCCACTTTTTCATCATCTTTTTCTGCCATCAATGCATTCACGTCACCTCATTATTGCGCCAGCTCAAATTTTTACTCTGCCTACATCATCAAATCTTTCCAGATTTGGGCATTTAATGGTATGATATTCCAAGGTATGCATTAATTTATTGCCTCAAAATTTATTTATTTTACTTCATTTAATATGATTATGACACATTTTAATTAATAAGAGTGATTCATCCATGATTTTGTCATACATTGCCATGTAAGTGAGGACACTTGTCACTTTTTTCGTAGGGGGTAGTAAATAGGGTTTTGTGTATAATAAATGAAATATCCCATCAGCTCAAAACTTACGTCATTTCCAAATCAGCTATCATAATTGCCAATCTTTGTCATTACTATTTTTTCTACTTGAATTGTACTGAGCCGTCATATCAGAAATTATGATTTGACAACCCCTATGTGTAAACTGTCGAAACCAGCCCTATTTTTAACTCAAAGTTTTAGCTTAACTTCACATCATTATTTCAAAATTTTATGTTGTGTCTTGTCTACCTGAAAACACTAGAAAATTTTCATTCCAAATCTGGGCACATCAGAGAGATTTTCAACAAAAATAGAATAGAGAGCATCAGTGGAGTAAGGAAATTTTTGAGTTTTTCATATATTGTTGGAATTTCAAGTAGCAAAATGGGTGGTTGTCCTATACAACATGAACCATCAAACCACTTGGTATTGTTACAAGACCAGGACAAAATTTAGGTTTTTAACAGAGTAGGGTGGCTCACCTATTTTGTTAGGTTAAATGGGTATGACGAAGATATGACACTAGAATTTTTGAGAACGTACAACAATGGAGTTGTATATGTTAAGGGGTTGCAAATTGAAGCTTTAAAAGCACGGATTACTGAAGTCTCTAGAATTCTGTCTATAGGTGAAGCATTTCCACATGGGCATGACGCACAAATAACCAGAGCGAAATTTGCATTGCCAACAAACGCCCCAATGGATTATAGTAAACAGGGAGTAAAGTGGACATCTCTTCCAGGGGAATTTCCTGAGTTGGTCGTTCATGTCATAAGGTACATTACCTGTAAGGGTCATTTTTCAATCTTGCATGTAGTTCACTTTAAATTTTTGAGCCATTTACGACATGACCGTTTACTAAATGTTCCAAATTTTCTTTACGCCCTTTTGAATTTAAGTGTTGAAGAGGTACGGAAGGGGCGGCAGAACGCAGTGACCCGCCATGGTTTAATCAAATTGTTGGTGAAAAGGTCATTGAGGGATGTCTCTCTCATGTCCTGGAATGGATTTATTGTGGCACCTCATGTTGAATTGCGTGGAGAGGGGCCACGGCTTGAGAATCAAGAAGAACAGGGAAATAACCCTGATGAGGAAGAAGAATTTGTTGAACAAGATGAACCCTTGAGGAATTCTTCTCCTTCGAGAGTTAATGAGGATAATGTGCCCTCTGACCATCAAAACCCTACCTCACGGAGAGGAGAAACTGAGGTTCCTACAGTTTCTCGACAAAAAGATAAAAAGGGCAAGGGCAAAGCAAAAATGGCAGAATATATGAGTCGGGATATTCCTATTTCTACTGTTTCTCCTACAGCCACACAGAACAAGAAAAGAAAAATTTCATAGAAGCAACCTGTAGCCTCTACAGATACCCCATTGTGTAGAAGTGTTTGGATGAACACGACACAACCAGACGACAAAAGTTCCCCTATTACAGCTGATGATTCTCATGTCTCCTTGGAGGAACCCTTACAAGAACAACCACAAACAAGCAATCCTATTGCAGAATGCCAGGGTATGATGGAAAAGGATCCTGTAGCCACTGAGGTGATTCCAGAAGTAGAGTGTGTGATACCAGAAGTAGCAGAGTCTAAAGGTGTCGAAAGAGAATCTTCTTCTCTATAGGAAGGTAGTCACGAGGAAAGGCCCCTTGTTCCAAAAAATGTGCTAGTTTGTCCAAAGAAAGAGGAAGACCCACAAGCAGTCAGGGTGGTCCCACATCGGCAACCTGAGGAGGTAACTATTCACTCTCTCTCGGTTGACTATTTTAATGCAATGCAATATAAAAAATTGATGTGGCAATTGGAAAAGACAAAATTAAGAAGTGAGCTCGAAAGAAAACAACAACAAATTGAATTCCTACATAATAAGATAAATAACATTGCAGATATAATTCTGGAATTGATAGAATGCAGACCACCCCCACGGGTTTATGCCTTATGCCTCAAGGAGCAGTTTTTCCTGTTTAAATTAATGAGAATCCTTTGGGATGTTAACTCAGGCATATAAACCCCACATGAATTTGTGGCTGCATACAACACATCACTTGATTGTGTTCAGAATCTACTATGTGAATTATACATGCACAATTATGTTGCTCCTTTAAATACTGATTGGAATCCCCTTATTTTTATTGGTGATATACATTTGTCTGCCCTTGTTTCCTGGATTCAGAATGAAATAAATTATGGTGAGAAATTACATTAGTATAGAATCTTGGAAAATTCCATTCATCCTAAAAGTCGGTCACCACGACGGCTTTACTGTGACTGGATGCAAATTATTTATGGATTTCATGATTCTGCACTGAGGAAATGGATTCTGGAAATTCATGAGGAAGTTTTCTCAACATTTGAAAAATTGTCATTATCAAACAGGGACAGGGCAGCTGAAGGGTTAAAGCAGAGATGGGAAAGACTCACCCAGGCACTTAAGAAGGTAGAGCCACACAGTCTAATTAACTTGTGGGCTACAATGCAATGTGCTAGTTGGTATATACGCCAGGGAAGACAACCACGACCTGAGCGATGGTTTCCACTCACCTTCTAGCCTCCCCTGCTTTTATGGCCATTGTGCAACTATGCGAATGATGAAATAGATGAACAACAGGAACTGAGCAGATGGGTAAAGGTGGAGTGCACAAATGGGTTCTACTGGTGAGTGGGCACCTCCATGATTGGAGAAACATAGGAAGGAGACCTTTGGGTTCTTTCCAAGATCTGGAATGCCTCAGTGCCTGAGGATTGACACTAGTCTTTGTAGGGGGTAGAATGATATGCCATTTTAATGGCATCTTTTAGATACCTTAGAAGAACTTTTTATAGGTCCTTTCTTATGTTTTCTTTTATTATTCCAAGACTCTATGCTCTAAAACTGTTATTATGTGGTAGTCAACCACTGAACCTATTCCATGGACATATGCTACTTAATGTGCTTTATCGGGATGGATATGCTTTGTTTATTGCTATGAAATTATGATCATGTTTTATGAATGAATTGATTGTTTGAGCAATAGATAATGTATGTACTTTGAATAATTGTCATGAATGCTTTTATCCTAACGGTGTTAATGTAGCGCATCAAAGTAGAAACTGTCATCTTGTTCAAGTGAGCACATCTATGTGTTGGACGCTTGACTCGGTCCTGCAGCAGACACACACACACATGAAACATCGACATAGCAGCGGTGGAAGGTTTCCAGTCAATCCAAGTGGAGACGGTTGAGCGAAGACTTGGTGAGTGCAATAATTTCCTTGATGAAATATAGGAGAGAGTGGGAAGTTAGATATGTTGTCTACGCAGTTCTTTCCTCTCTTCAGGACCGATTCTATTTCCTATTTTCTAGTTTTCCTTTATGTTAGCTGGTTGTAATAAAAGCTCTACCTTTTCTTAGGGCATGTGGAGTTTAGCAGTTAGATGTTTTTCCCTTTAAATAAATCCCCACTCCTGCGTGAGAAGGAGGGTAGTAGTATTATTATTATAGTTGCAATAGTTCAATTCTGTTATTGAGAATTTATGTACTCTGCTATTCAATTTAATGAGCAAATGAAGTTTTGAGTTTAATTCTGTATAATTGAGTGTTCTGGGTACTCACCCAAGGGGGCCCACTTGGTGAGGAATTCATAGTTAGATTCATTCTAGTTAGCTCACTTTCCTACATTTTTGTTATTTCAATTTCTATGCTGAACAACTCCTGTAGCCAAAGCCACTGGACAGCTACCGCTTCCTGCGGCCGAGCGATAGAGTAACTAAGGCATTATAGTTGTTTGTGTGCACTCTTCCATTCTGCTATCAGTATTCATTTCCATCACTTACTTTCAAGCATCTAATTTCATAGCAATAGTTTAGCTTTCCTTTAAGTATTCATTTCATGCAACAATAGTATAGTTTCCTTTCGAAAGCATTTATTTCCTACGACCATAGAGTAGTTCCTTTCCAACATTTATTTCCTGTAGCAATTATATAATGATTGGTTGAGAAAGTGCTTGGTGCATATATTTTGCTGGCCTATTTCAAGTAACACGTCCCTGGGTTTGACATATTAAATGAGTTTATTATAAAGAGGATGAAGTGCTTAGTTGGATGTCCAATCCCTGAGTTAAAGGATTATGCCTAGTTTTTGAGCCTTTATAACAAGTGATCACCTCCTATGCGAGTTCAACAGATTTTCCATGACTTAAAATTTTGAGCAATTGTTAGGACAAGAAAATTCAAATCTCGAGGTCATCTCCATTGTAGAGGGTTTGAGGAAGATAATTCATAATGATGAACATGGTGTTAATATCTTGCATAGTATCTCTCATCTCATTGATAATAATGTCAAGCCTATTAGATATTGTGATAAAGAGCTAGGTTTTACTCCACCTACCACTAGTTTTGAAACCTCCATCCTTATCTTTACCTCCATTCCTTTCGTATCCACTTATGATCCACCTATGATCACTAATTCCATTCAAAACCTTAATCCTATACATGTTAGTATTCCTAATCCTATTATTTCCACTATTTCTTTAAGTGTTCCATGTGTCTCTTTACCTTCGACCATGCCCACTTATAGTAGTGTTCCTTTTTCATTTTCTACTACTCCTTCCATTTCCCATCATGGTTAGAATATTTCACACATATCTCCTACCAATCTTTCTATCGATTCTACCATTAATAGCTTGGCTCAAACTGTGTCTTTTTTGCAACAACAAATTGCTTCTAACCCAATCCAAATTCAACATTCCTACTTATGATATTGCTAGTCCTTTGTTACTGTATATAATATGTGTTGTTATCCCTCAATACATGGAAATTCCTCACCTAGAGACTTATAATGGTAAAGGTGATCCTTTGAACCATGTAAAAAGTTTCCAAACATTGTGTAGTGATTTCTCTCATGATCATAGGTTCATGGATATATTGTTTACTATAACCTTTTGAGATAAATCCTTGCAATGGTATTATTCTTTACCTCCCCACTTCATTGATTCCCTCCAAAATCTTGCTAATGCTTTCATCCAACAATTTCAAAACAATAATGGTCCTAAGATTTCTTTAACTGATTTAATGCATTGTAAATAAGGTGTTAAAGAAAAAGTGACAAATTTTATTGGTAGATTTAAGCATTTGCATACTCATATTTCTTATGTCGGATATTGATGTGCAACACATTTTCATTTTTAATTTACAAAAAGATATTAGAGATAAGATTTTTCTTTCTGAATTTTCCTCTTTTACCCAATTGTGTGTTGCGCTTCATAATTATCAGCTTCAAGTGAGTCAGTTTGAGAGCACCACTCCAATGACTCTATTGATAAGAGTGATGTCGCATCCCAGTCCTAAAACAAGTTTCAGAAACCCCATAAATTCATCAAAATCAACAATTCATGCAACAATGTTGATGACTAAGTGGCAACAACATCCAAAGGTGTGGCTCCTTTATCATTTGTCTTTAGACCTTCTCGTAATTTTATACAAATTTATTAATCTTTGCATAATGTTATGTTGAAGTTGATTAATGCTAAAGTGTTAACTCTTCCTCCTATAAATCCAATTGACATATCCAAACATTTCTACAAATCCTTTGATCACAAAGCTTTATATCATTACCATCGTTAACCTAGTCATGATATTGAGAAGTATTTCCATTTGAAATATGTAATTCAAGACCTCATTGTTTCTAATACTATATCTATTGAGGGTGTTAATTATCAAGGAAACAAATTAGTAGCACCTCCCAACCAAAACTTTCAAATCCATACAAATCCTTTACCTTCTCATTCAACCAATACCATTGAGTCTACCAGTCCTTACCTTTTTCTTCCACTCTTGTTTTTTACTATGATGATAATTGTGTTGAAGCCAACAATATTGTTAATCTTATTGATCAATCTGGATTTGAACCTAAATCCAAACCTAAACCTGAGATATGTATTACCTTTGATCCTAGTGAGACTATTAAAGCACTTGATGGTCCTCTTTACATTGTAATAAAGGTCAATGATCTCTTTTATCATGGTGTCCTTATTGACCCTACTTGTACGGTGAATGTGATAACTGACTTGAATATATTTACACTAGATAATTGCAGAAAGATTCTATGAAAAATATGATGTGATGATCCAAACTTGCAATGGTTTCACTTATAATACCAATGGTTCTATCATTTTTCATGTATAAGTTGGTAGTAAAACTCTAGATGTCACCTTTATTTTCATCCCAACTTCCGATCAGTTTCAAGTCAAACTTGGTCTTCCTTGGCTCACCTACATGAAAGTCATGGTCTCTCCTATCCATAAGTGTTTGAAAATTCCCCATAATAGAGAAGTAATCATTGTTAATAATAGTCTTTATCAGCCTTAAGTACCTCAAGAGTCCTTTGACCTTGACTTCTTTTTGCCTTCTATGCCTCAACCCACTCAACCTCACAAGGATAATCTCTTTCCATCCTATCAAAAATACAAAATCCAAATGATTTGTGAACTTACCAGTCCTAAGGATATTCCATCTCCATTCCCTGAACCTGTACTTCTTCCTACACCTCCTATATATGCTTTTATTCCACCCCCCATATCCTATAAATGTTCAACCGATGTTATCTCTCAACCTAGAGTGGTTCCTTCATTCTTCATCCTAAAAAATAAAAGTGCCCAATGTTGATTGATCCTAAACCAAACCAAATTTCAATCAAAACCAAATGAAGTTGTTGTGCCCATGATCATTGTCATAATTGTCATGCTAGAGCGTGATCGCTGCCATAAATGTTTGTATCTCATTTCTTCTATATGTTGTTATATGTTATGTCGTGCATGTGCCACTATTTGTAAATGTGCCTTTGTGTTGTCTGATTGGGGATGATACAAAATGGTAGCTACCTATTCTTTTTGGTCTCCATGATGTCGGCCCAAAATGACTTCTTTATGACTCTTACGTTTCATTCTTCCATTGTGATTGTAGTTCTACTACCTCGGGGGAATATTGTCAATTCATTTTGATATATTATACATGTATTATCATATGATCATACTAACCCCCCGAGTTAGTATATCCCTTTCATGCTCTCTTTTGTAACGTGTTTCATGTCCCTAGGTTTTTCCTTTCTTAGCGGCATCTCATAGTGGAAATGGTTCTTGTAGGTGCATGTATGCTCCATTAAAGCCATTGCTCCCCTTAAGGCATTTGAAATCGCTTTAACATGGGGGCATACACTCCGCTCCTTGTTTCACGTTTTGAAAACACACAATGATTCAATGCAACCTCTTGTGGATGGCTAAGGAAACAATGATTTCCTTGTGTTCATTTTTTCATTGGATCCTTTAATGAAGACAATGTTTTCTATAAGGACCGATCCTCCTTTTCTAGATCCCTTAATAGAGACAATGTTTTCCTTAAAGAATGATCTTCCTTTCCTTGATCCCTTTGGAGACAATGCTTTCCTTAGGCCTGATCTCCTTTCTAGATCCCTTAATGAAGGCAATTATTTCCTTAAGGAATGATCCTCTTTGACGGGTTGACTAGCATAAGACAACTTGCTAGACCTTCAATGCCATATTTCATAGCACTTTATCTTTGCGTGATCCATAGTAAGGCAATACCTTACTAGGATAGTGGTCATGTTTCTCTTTTTATTCTCTATCTCTTTCTTCTCTCTCTTTCTAGTGACGCCTCTCTTATTTTGGTTTTGGATTCGATGAAGACTTAAGTCACTTGGGAGCTTGATGTTTCTTTGTCTCCTTGACCTTGATAAGATCATTCTTATGCATTGATCTAATTTACTATGAGCATGAGTTTGTCTCATACTCCCACTAAAGTGGGGGATAAATGTACCATCCTAAAAAGTTAGCACTCATAATTGGATGTTCTACTAGGACCTGTTAGACCCCATTTTGGTGATTTTGAGGTCAAAGTGTCCATTATGCTTGATCTTGGAAAATTTTCCTTTTTCCTCCCATATCTCTTCACTCCTCCCAACACCTAGTTCAAATTTGGGCCCAACCTCCTAGGAAGAGAACATTTCAAACATTATGTTCTTGCTTGATTGGGCCCAAATTTGGCTCGAGGCCCTGTGTTAGGGTTCTATCAGGAAATTTGATCCAGTGGTTGGCCTGGCTTATTTTTGAATCCTAAAATATATGATTGAGTATATAAACCTTATATCTCTCCTAATTTTGTAAATCACAACTACATGCAAGCATTTTGGCCATCAAGCTATCAAGTTTTCAAATGCAAATGAGCAATTGAATTCAAGATTTGAAGGCAAACATCTTGGATTAACCTCTCCAAGTCTCCAATTCTTCAAGATCATTCAAGTCAAAGGCAATATTATCCAGTTGAAACAATTTTCTCTCCCATTATGGGCAAGTAGAGGAATTCTGAATCAAGTAATAAGTTTCTTCTTCCATTCTCATCCATTCTCCTTCTTTGCAAGTGATTATCAAGCATATGTACATTGAAGATCTAGGAATTGCAATCATAGATCCATGCATTTTTTAGGGCATCCTTGGTTTCTACTCTACATTTTAAGGTAACCTCCTTGATTTCAAGTACATTCAAGCATCTTCTTGGGTATGAGCAATTTATACATATGTCCATGAGGGTTTATGCAAGGTGAATCAAACATTTATCTTTTTACATACTTTCCTTTATGCAATTTCATTTTATTTTCAGAGTTGATTCCTAAACACGGGTTTGACCAAGTCTACTATTGGAAAATCAAAAAGATCAGATACTGTCATAAGTTCCCAGAAAATTTCAGGCAAAAATACTTGGAACAAAACGTTTCAAAAATTCTATTCATAGGTGCAGAACATTTCAAATATTTTGTACCCTACATTATATTCTCATATTTTAGGTGTAGACACACTAAAATGGTTAGGCTTGCGAATCTACATTAAAAACACTAATGTTCATCTATTAATTAATGTTTTTAAATCGTTAATTAATCATCTATTTTCCTCTAAATTCGTTCCCCAAATTGTTTAATCAAATTCCCAAAATTAATTAAATAGTTAATTTTATTTAATTAATTAAACTTAATTGATTAGTTACCACTAATTAATTAATTAAATTCAATTTCCTATAGTTTAAATTAAAATATTTAAACTTACTAATTAAATTATTTTAATTTTATTCAATAAAGGAATTCTAAATAAAAAAGAATTCAATTATCTCACATGTTGAAAATGTTAATTACATAAATGAATTAAATATTTATTTATTTTCAAAGAGATAATCCTTAATCAAATCACATGGGTAACTCCACCCATCTCTCCAGTTCACATGGGTAACTCCACCCACCTCTTCAGTTCTAAAAGGTAACTCACAATTAGCTCTTTAGTCAACCAAACTCTATCTCCTCTTTACCGATTGAAGAGGTGGAGTTTACTGATGGCTTCTCCAGTTCCTTTTAATCTCAACCGTTCATCTCCCTATCTCTGGGATTGATCTCAACCGTTCATATCATCTTCAATTCCTATATAATAAACCCTTCATACCCATTTGAAGGATCCAGGATTTCAAGCTCTCGTGCACCATTACTCCATTAGTTTGGTTCTAGCATTCAAGTCATCTTATGATCACAAAGCCATTCAATTATCAAATTCTTGACACTTCTCAAGTCATAGACGCTGCCCACACCAATACTAAGCATAAAAAACAATGTTTCAGAAGGAGTAGAGAGAGACAATAGAAGCTTCAAGCACTTTGGGGTTTGCATTCATTTGTTTTCCTTTCTTTTCTTGTATATTTTAATGGTTATGTTTAAGTATTCGTATTAGTAGTTTTGTGTATTTGATTTCTATTATTACAAACCAGTGCTACTAACACTCATCGTTGGAAAGCGAAGGAACCACGAATCGCAAAAGAGGCATACATTTTGGTGAACCCGACGTGAAACAAGCAGCCTGAATATCTCTTGTAGATGACAAATAGAATCCATTAGCCACAGTCGTACGGTTGCAGACCTTAATTTTCATCATTTTCTCGATATCTGTGTAATTTTGTAATTGTTGGTATTTTGCCATAATTGACAAAAGAGTGTCGCAATTGACTGGTTTAATACTGCAATTGATTGCAGGCTTTCACATTGCTATTCTCTCATCTTCTGCCTTTCTATCTTCTTGCACTGTGTCGCAATCGTCGATATTTGACCGCAATTGACCGATCCGTGCCGTAAATGAAAGCATTTTGCCACAGAATAAAGTTATTTGCCGTAATTGCCAATATTCTACCGCAATTGACAGGAGATTACCGCAATTGAACAACCAGTGCTGCAATTGACATAAAAGACACATTTTTGGCTATTTTCTTGGTTTCTGTGCAGGGTTGACTGATGGTGAATGACAAAGAAGGTAATCAGACGCATACCAGGTGCTAGATCATTAAGAGATGCAATAAGAAGAACCACCAACTATCGATCACAACAAAGGGCTATTCTCACAATTGTAGATGAAGATCAAAGCGAAGCATACACAAGGTACATTGATTCAATCAAGAGATTTGCAAGTATAAAGTCACCATTAATTTCAGCAATCTCAATAATCCCAGAGTTTTTGGATATTCTATTGTCTTGGATTGAAAAACTTTCATTTCTTGAGATACTAAACACTTTCTTTGACAGGTTTGAATTAAGGAGACAAGATAACAATACAACATAAAATTCATTCACTTGTCGATTTGGGTTTAAAAAGAATAGTGTTTGTCACACATCTCAGATCTCACATTTCAGAATTTGGTGCTTAAAATTGACGTGGAGATTTAAAATTGAACAAAGGCAAAGAATCTCTCAATTTGGTGCACTAAAATTGAACAATAAATCAACACCTACTTTTGGGGATTAAAACTGAACAATTGTGCTTGTATGGTGGTGTAGCTTAGTTCACATTGCAAAATTCCGGAGCTTAAATGATTTACCTTGTGTCTTGAGTTTTGGGTGCACTTGCACAATCTATTAGATTAAAAACCTTTATACTTTTTTTAGAAAGACATGTTCGGGGAATGCGCTTCTTCCTCGAAGAATGACCTTAAACCAGTGATCCTTCCAATCAGTATATAAAAAAGGCATGAACCAAAGTTATCTCTTATCTAGCCAAGCTCGGGCGAGGTGTGTTGATGATAGTTTGGATCGGGTGAATATCCCTAAGGAGCCAACGTGGTCAACTAGGCTCTTAAGTGAATCACACATGTACAAACTGATTGGATAGATGTCACAAACCCTTACTACAACCTTGTTAATTAGAGGCCAACCTAATCTACTTCAAACAAATACCTTATCATAGTGCAAGGGGTTGCGGAATTTTCCCCCAAGATTCCCAACATATGTGTTCCAAGGTATTTGTGTAGTGAAAGAGAACTTCACTCCACTGCAATAATACCTAGCAACGACAAAAACATGGGTGCCTACATCGTGTACCTTCATGTCCTAGTAGTGTGACAATTGTTGTGTGAGCTAACGAACATTCAAGCATTGGGCCTATAATATTGTATTTTGAAGCCATTGACTTAGATTAATCTGATTGTTCATTGTTGAGACCTCATGATAACATTGCAAATTGAAAAAGTTGTAGAACATACATATGTCAGTCTTCATTCTTCAAAACACATTGTCTATTGTGCTTGTTCTTTGATCAATTTCCAAAACACAAAACAAACATCCAAATTGTCAAAACGAGTTAAACGTGTTAAAATCTAGGGTTGTCAACATCAAACTGTCTTGCAAATCAGAAGCCTTGTTCCAAAAAATCAAAATTATCAGACAGTGAGTCCTATCTTTGAGTCTTTTTTAGACTATTTCCCCTTGGCCATAATTGCTCACATTTTTCTGCAATTGATGAAAGTTTGCCGCAGTCATCCTTTTTATTGCTGTAATTGACCTGTTTATTACCATAGTCGATGATAGATTACCGCAATCTACCAGTCACTTTACCGCAATCGGTGGAGTTTTTCTATAATTGACCAGAGACATTTTTACACTTGTTCTAACCTAAAATCTTAAAATAATCTCCATTTTGTGTCAAAGACCAGTGTCTATCCCAGAAAAATGCGAAGAACATTGTGTGAATCTCTAAACATTAAAGATCATCCCTTCTTTGAAAGCACGATTATTGTCCAAACATTGTTAGTTCAAAAGTTCAGACTTGAAATATCTTGATCCCATTATTTCAAACATCATCATTATGTCTATCAGTGACTTTGTCCCAGGCAAAGGTCGACAAATCTTATTCTTACATCATCAAAAACTTTGAGATCAAGATAAATCAACATCTGTCCTTAGAACTACCCTTGTCCAAACATAACTCAGACTTTCCTAGAAAGGTTATCCTTTTCTATTTGTTTTATATCACTTGTTTTAGTCACAAAATTTGGACCACACTATGTCTCAAACACCTCATGAAGGGCCTTACACAAGGTCAAAGGCTAGAAAACAACCTGATGAGTCATATATCAATAGATTCCCCGCTTGGGAAATAGAGCGAGAGGACGATCCTTTCACAAATACCAGTTCTGCTCTATTTATTGAGAATCCCTGTGGGTCAGCTTTGTTCCAAAATGTCACAGAAGAGAAGCTCGAAGATATAGAGCAAGACACCTATTTTGCGCAAATGGTTGACGTTGTTGTAGAGAGGAACCCTGAACATTTCTTAGCCATGTTGATAAGGAAGGGAGTCAAACTCCCTGTTGAATTCAATGTGTCAACCATATGGCCTGAAAACTCTCTCGCAGGTCAAAACATTACTCAACCCTCTCGAACATAACCTATGGTATCTCAAATCTTCCCATCCTTGACAACAAAGACATTAGCACAGACTGTGTCCAATCAAACCAACTAATATGCTGACCCATTTCCCCCATACAAAGAAGAACAAGAACCCAACTACTATGATGACAACAACCCTCTTGTCTATTTAGAAAGTTTCCCCGAGTTGATACATGAACAATGGAAAACTAAAATACTCATGCAACAAGTGCAAGACCTACAAAATTAGCGAGAGGGTCTTCAAAGTCAAATTCAACCAAAGTCTTACACTGTAGAGGACTTATATCCCTACCCTATTGACTATATATCTCATATCACATCACATGTCAATGAACGTCCTCTTATTTTCTCAAATCCACCGATGACTTCCCAAATAAACACAATTGAAAATATGTCATCCTTGGGAGACCAATCTAAACCTTTCAAGAGTTTAATTCAAAAATTGATTCATAGTCATCATTATATTGTTAAGCAAGATCAAAATCATCTACCCATGTCTAGCAAGGGTCCATTCCAAAATAATAACATTGTTGACACATCTATCTCCTATGAAAAATTTGTCCCACAAGAAGCCTCCATGCTTCCCATTAGTCCTTCATCCCCTAAAGAGTCACAAGAGAAAGCTTTTCCATTCCTATCAAATGATATATCAAGTGATGATACATCTCAAGGGCTATCCACAATAGATTTCAATGTTAATCCCTCTTACGACCCATATATCCTAGATCCAATGCCACAATATGCTCCATTCCTAGACGAACCCACTCCAGAGAGTCCCATTCAAAATCCTTCTCCCTCGTGTCAAAACATTGAACCCTTCCAAGATTCAACCATACATATTCCAATTGATACACTATGTCGAGAGGATGATGCAAAGCATGAAGAAACAAGTCCTAAAGAAAATCAAGATCAAGATCCCAAGAATGACCAAACCTATGTAATTTTTGACCAAGATCTTATACTTCTAGAAACTCATGAAGATTCCACTATCCTTTTCCATCCTATCCAAGCTGATCCCCTTCCATCCCAATAAAATTTTTTCCTTCCAAGTCTTATGGACCTTCCACTTCCCATGCCTAAGAAAGATCATGACATCCTACCCATTCTCCCAAATGATTCTATACAATTTCATGAGAAATTCACCCTTAAAATTGAGTCAAATGTTCACTTTCAAAGTCTTATGGACCTTCCACTTCCCATTCCTAAGCAAGATCATGACATCCTTCCCATTCCTTCGAAGGATTCCATTCACAGTCAAGAGAAAATCACCCCTAAAATGGAGTCTGATGGTCCTCTTCCAAGTCAAGATCAAAGTAACCCTTCACCTTCATCTCCACCACAACATCCCACCATCCGTCCAAATCCTCCTCATGATCCTATGATTCCTTTATCTTCATGTCCTAATCCTCCATCTTCTCCACAAGATCATATCCTACCAAATGATCTTGTCACTACTCCTATTCCATGACAAGATCCTATCATTCCTCCTGATCCCCCTCATGATCCCAACACATTTATGCAAGTTGTTCATGCATTTCAAATGGATTCCTCTACTTTCATCCAATCTGGTCCACTTCATGATCCTATTATTTCTTCCATATCATATCCACCTCAAAATGGACTCGCGTCCTTTAGAAAGTATCCTACTGGTCAAAGAAAGCATTATCAAATCAAAGGGTTAGACCTCCATGAACAAAGTACATTAAAACCCTTTCATATCAAAGAAAATTATGATGGTCATGGCCTCCATAACAAAATTCATTCTCAAGATTTTGGTACCCCTTCCAAATCCAAATCCAAATGTATACCATCCCCTTCACCCCTTCCATCCATCTTAGGTCGATATATTCCTCCATCCACTAGTTCACAATCCACTTCTCCTTTCCTAAATCAAGGTTAGCAAAGGCACACATCTTGTACAACCTTCCACCCATCCAAAAACTCTCCATACCATTATTATCCATCCATGAATCACATTCCCCTTTCAAGCAATTTGGATGCCAAACATAAGTTCCATAAGTCAAGAAATCCACATGCAGTCAAGGATCAACATGTCCA
>MU227110.1:788155-837856 GCA_018584345.1 Thuja plicata
ATCCATGTGGATTCCTAAGAAGCTTCTTGAAGCATAGTATCCCAAAGAAAAATCCAAGTTGGCATCCAAAATTTCTATCCATCCATTTAAACACCTCCAACCTTCCAAATCCATTTTGGGTCCTTATATCCCAAAATTCATAAACATTCATCTATCAAGTCCAAAATCTCCTTTTCTTCCATCAAATCCAAAAGCTCTTTTTCCTCCATCACTCCATCACCCCTCAAGGTGTGTGTCAATGTTGTTCGTTCCCACATATCCATCCACTCAAAATCAATTATTCTCGCAATCCCTCCATTATCCAACACATATATTCCAGTCTTCCATCCATCCTCTTGTCCAATCCTGCGCATAAAGCATTACCCTATCCCACTTCATCCATTTTATCCCCCTTTTCCATCACCCTATCAACATCTTTGAGTATAACTTCAATAGCCATGATCTACTATAACACATATTACAAGGTTACAATCTGAAGAGCAAGATGCTTGATTCCTTCCTCCATTTCCTATCACGAGTCCATTATCTTCCAAAAAAGTTTAAAAAAAAAAAGAAAGAAAGAAAAAAGTCATCCACTAGTGAAAACCTGGCAAACAGGCACATTGGGCAAGTACCGTGATGAAAACTAGGCAAACAAACATCATGTGTAATCTATGAACCTCTTGCATTCCATACATGGGGGCATGTTCCATCCATATTTTCCTTTCATATCATATCTCTTTCATTTCCTCCATTCACCTTTATCCCTCATATCCCTTATCTTATCAGCATGCATTTTCCTTTTTTTCTAACTTTGATCTTGACAAGGCTAGGGATCTCCCTAGAAGCATCACATGTCCTATATGTTTCATGTTGTCCATATCCCTATGGTCCATATTTCCTATCTTTTCACAGTCTTGAATCCATATCCCTTCCCCTTGTCCATTCTTGATCTTGCTTTCCCTATCCATATCCTATCATTATCCTATCAAATCCCTCTCTTGGTCTTGATAGAAAATACAGATAAAAAAATGCAAAACCTATTTTCAGCATCCTCTTGACATGTCCACTCTTTTCAACCACATTTCAATCAATGCACCATGTCTTTATCTTATCTTGTCATGATCAGTCCCTTATCTTGCAAGGAAACATGTTATCCCATCCCATGGATATCCCTTGGCATCCAAACAACTTAAAGATACACTAAGAGACCTTTGACCTTCATCCATCAATCCATAATTTCCTCGCATTGCTAGAATGGAGGCAATCTAAAAAACTTCTATGTGGGGATTTGACCTAGTGGGCAAGATTACACTATCTTCAGCTAATGGACATAAATACATCATAGCAACAACATAATACTTCACTAAATGGGTGGAAGCAATTACCCTCAGTTACATCACTAGAAAACAGATCTCAAAGTTCATACTCAACAACATCATCTGTCGGTATGGAATTCCTCAAACCATCCTGAAAGATCACAGTACACCTTTCCAAAACAAAGATGTTGAAGATCTCTGTGAACATTTCCATATCAAACAAGGTTTCTCTTCATTCTATTATCCTCAAGGGAACGACCAGGCTGAAGCGACAAAACAAAACCATTTTGAAAATCTTGAAGAAAGTAGTGAATAAATCATGGAGAGACTGACATTTACAGCTCAATCCCGCATTATGGGCATATAGAACTAGCATGAGAACAACTACATGAACCACTCCTTTCTCCCTAGTATATGGATTAGAGGCGGTCCTACCCCTCGAAGTGGAAATCCCATCCCTAAGGATATCATTGAAGAGACTGATTTTAGATGAAGACTACAGAGTAGTAAGGCTCAGTGAACTAGAACTACTAGACGAAAGAAGACAAAATGCATTCAACCACTTACAAGGCTATTATCAGAATCACCTTTGAAGGAACTATCACAAGAAGGTGAGGCCACAAAAATTTGAGTTAGGAGACCTTTTCCTTATGGAAAATCAAAAGAACCAAGTAGAGCGAGTCAAACTAGGAAAGTTTGAGCCTAACTGGCTAGGACCATATGTCATTGTCAACTCTACCCAGAGTGGGGTATACCAACTAGCAACACCAGAAGGAGATAAACTCCCCAGATACATAAACAACATGAACCTCAAGAGGTTCTATGCTTGAGGTCTCAATGGTTAAGACAACTATCTACATATCTAGAAAATACCAAAAAAATAAAAAAATACAAAAGGTTACCTTGGTAAAAACCTGGCAAGCAGGCGCCTTGGCGACAAAAAAAGAAGAAGTAAAAAGAAAAAAAGTAAAGAGAAAAAAAATCGCTCTCTCAGTGAAAACCTAGAAAATAGGTGCTATTGAGGAGGTACCTTGGTGAAAACCTGGAAAATAGGCGTCAAGTATTCAAATCCAGCTTCACCATCAATGAATCCAAGATCAAAAGCTTGAGCAAACTTTGCATGCAAGGTGGCCTACCCAAGATGTTTCCAGAAGCACAAACCCCTCTGAGCACCAACACTTATCCATGGTTATTACTGGTCTACCATACTAGGGGACTATTCTAAATGTCCTGAAAAAATCCCTAAAAAAATCAGAAAACTCATCAAAAATCCTAAAAAGATCAAATGTCTTGAAAAAATCAATCTTCGTAAAAAAATAATAAAAAAAAAAAAATGCAAAATACCAAGCAATAAAACCAACTTGGTTATCAACAAAGCAAAGGGTGACCATGCCAAGTCAGTCATTGTCAAAACCATGAGCTTTGCGAATCAACCTTGGGCTCATATGACATAGCTTTATCAATCTATCAAACCTATTAGCAAGCAAACTAGCGACCAAGCCAATTTATCAAATGTCACAATCATGAGCTTTGTGAATCAACCTTGGGCCCATCTGACACAACTTGATTAGCCACCAAAAAATGAACAAAATCAATTAATCAATCATATCAATTATCTTATACAGTGATGGATATGCTAAAAAACAGACAGGTCAGTCTTACACGAGTCATCTATTACAGAACCCAGACACAATCAAAGAAATCAAGCCATTCAAGCCTATAAGAAGAGTCAAGCCAATCAAGTGAATCACTGAATCAAGGAACAATCAAAATGTTGACTAGGTCAGTCAGTCGGTCAGATGTCAGTCTATATTTCAAGGTTATGTTCTTATGCTACTCTAGGATCCACCAAGTGAGGAGAGTAGCTATGATGGAACATGACTTATTTCCTTTGATTGTTGTCTGTTGAATGTTCACTTTGATTCTAGGGCCATGATGATTTAGGATAAATGCGGTAGGCATTGTCACTTATCTAGCATCCACACAGCTCCACGATCTGAGCTTAACCCTGGAAAAGAATTGGACATTCCTTCTCTATTATATGTTTGTTTATTTACCAATAGAATCATAGCGGTATCCAGATGGACTCTGGGTGCATTGGATTTCTATCTTGGTTTTATGGGCTTTCTTCTTAAAATAAAGAGTTCACAGTGTTATCCAGATGGACTCTGGGTGCATTGGAATCCTATCTTGGTTTTTTGGTCTTTCTTTTCAAAATCAAGAGCTCACAGTACTATCTAGATGGACTCTGGGTGCGTTGGAGTTCTATCTTGGTTTTCTTTTTTTCTTTTATTCGGTTTTTTCAGAGGGAAAAGCGGTATCCAGATGGTCAATATCTGGGTGCATTTGGCTCTCTTTCTTTTCAAATAGGGAACATAGCTGAACCCATATGGTCAATATTTGGGTGCACTAAGTTCTCTTTCTATTCAATCTATCTACTCCTTTTGGTTATCAAGAGGTCGTGGCTGTATCCAGATGGTATGTGAACTGGATGCATTGGATACTCTTTGGAATTTCATAAAAGGATGCAATGATGACAAAAATTGGAGACACGACAGCGACTTGGGCCACTCATCCATTCTATCAATTCATATCTATGAAAAATCCAAAATCCTTTCTATCATTCCATATCTATCAAATCAAATCCCATAGAACACATTTCCACTGACTATTCTTCTAACTAACACATGCATTTACTCAGATATTTTGTGCATAGTAGATTGCATTCATTTATTGCATAAGAAATATCCAAAATATGTGCATAGCAGATCATATAATCAATGCATCCATCATCAATAACATCATAACTAACATAGGAATGCATTCATCATCATCATATAATGATTCACATTTTCAACAAATTAATGCTCATCTAACGCATTTTCTATGCTTAATTTGTTGAGGGGGCATATAGTGTACCTGCTGTCACTGGGGCAAGCTGGGGCTGGATCAAATCTAAAAATTCTTTGACACAACATGATGAATCACATTGTATCAAAGATGGACAAATGTAGACACCCTAAAATGGACAGGCTTGCGACTCTACATTAAAAACACTAATGTTCATCTATTAATTAATGGTTTTTTAATCGTTAATTAATCATCTATCTTCCTCTAAATTCATTCCCCAAATCGTTTAATTAATTAATTAATTAAATTCAATTTCCTATAGTTTAAATTGAAAGATTTAAACTTACTAATTAAATTTTTCCAATTAAATTAATTTTATTCAATAAAGCAATTCTAAATAAAAAAGAAATCAATTATCTCACATGTTGAAAACTTTCATTACATAAATGAATTAAATATTTATTTATTTTCAAAGAGATAATCCTTAATCATATCACATGGGTAACTCCACCCATCTCTCCAGTTCACATGGGTAACTCCACCCACCTCTTCAATTCTAAAAGGTAACTCACAATTAGCAATTCAGTCAACCAAACTCTATCTCCTCTTTACCGATTGAAGAGGTGGAGTTTACTGATGGTTTCTCCAGTTCCTTTTAATCTCAACCGTTCATCTTCCTATCTCTGGAATTGATCTCAACTGTTCATATCATCCTCAATTCCTATATAATAAACCCTTCATACCCATTTGAAGGATCCAGGATTTCAAGCTCTCGTGCGCCATTACTCCGTCAGTTTGGTTCTAACATTCAAGCCATCTTACGATCACAAAGCCATTCAATTATCAAATTCTCAAAAATTTTCAAGTCATAGACGCTGCCCACACCAATACTGAGCATCAAAAACAACGTTTCGAAAGGAGTAGAGAGAGACAATAGAAGCTTCAAGCACTTTGGTGTTTGCTTTCATTTGTTTTCCTTTCTTTACTTGTATATTTTATTGGTTACATTTAAGTATTCGTGTTAGTAGTTTTGTGTATTTTATTTCTATCATTGCAAACCGGTGCTACTAACCCTTGTCGTTGGAAAGCGAAGGAACCACAAATCACAAAAGAGGCTTACATTAGGTACATGATAGATCTATCTTCTGATTTCCATTTCTATCAGTTACAACTCTCTGTCATTCTGTATCAGTCTGTTATTAAATTTTTTTCACCTACTTGTCTATTTTGTCATCTACATTGCATTTCTCCTATCATTTTCTTCAATTCCATATTCAATAAAGGATCACTTCTCCGTTCAGTGCTTGAGTCTCCTCTTGAGCCTAGTGGTGGCATCTTCCTTCCAAATGTGCAATTAACGAGGATAAGAAATAATCACCTAATTGAATTGTTTCCCATACATCACATTCGATATGTACACTTTTTGTAAGTCCCTTAGACGTTCACCATTAAAAGTGTCATTAAATTCTTCTAAGAAAAAAATACTTTTCTGATTTGCCATCATCTTCATTTTGATTTTCCAAAGTAAATTACCTCAAATCTTATGCACATTTCCACTATAAGATGTTGCCCCTGTTTTGACCCAAATTTTTCAAACCACAACTACTGGAACATTTTGTCAAACAATTTCTTGCAAGTTGATCATTGAGTTTCCTATTTTTTTCTTTGAACTTTTAAATTTGAAATGCAAGATGTCTTGTTTTTTTCTGAGTGTGTCCGTTTTGGAAGGTTTACATTGAATAATTCTTTGTGTCAAAACTCATAAATATATGATGAGTAAACAGTGATACCACTCCAAATTGAACTACATATTTTTTAGACTTCTATCATCTACTTAGCTTTGAAGGTATCTTGTCAAACTTTTGACACCCTTACTATTTTGCATCCTTTACTAGGTCATTTAACAAATATTGGGATTGCAAGCTTGAATGCTTAGTTTCAAATTTGCAAGCAATGAAATTTGTGACTTGAATGGAGATAAGAAAGTTGAATAACATCAAATTTTTGCAAATGTTAAAAATGAACAGTGAATATAAGAGAATGTTATTCATCTATTTTTTTTACCCCGATTGTCATGTAATAGTGAACAACAAACATTAGTTTTACGTCCTCCAATATATATGAAATTATGAAGATACAATGATAGTGAACGACAACAACAAGAAAATTCCTTAAATCCCAATAACATTTAGAATCTCATCCCCCTACATTAAATATATTGTATATTGCTGAGAAGAAGGTAGATTTTTCTTATATAGAATAGTGACGTGCAACGACAAGTATGACATCTGAAAAACATTCATTCATTTGTCTAGCTTACCTAAATAGTTAATTACCTCTGGTTTGTATCATATCCTTGGACCTATTAGATTCCTATCTTTATCAGTTAAGCTTGTATATTGGTATTTAGCATGTTGTCACCACATAGAGCCTTAGTCTAACCACACCGTAAATACCTTTACAACAATATGGAAATTGCTCTCAATCAAATGAATGTCATTAACAAAATAATTTCCTTTGGATGTTATCAACTTCAATACAAATTGAATAATAAAATTGCTCAGCAACACTCTTCGATTTCTCACATTCAACTGATTGTCGTAGGCAAACTCAAATTGGCAAACTCAAGAAGTAGGCAGCTCGTGGAGACTGTCAAGAATAGAAGAATAAGCTTACAAAGTCTCTCTTTAACTTGTGCATTGATGAAAGAGAGAATATATATTTATGAGTTTGCACATCAACAATAGAAGGAACTTAGGTTGCCAGAGAAAAACCCACAATCCCAAGTTTCCTTGTGTTCTTCTTTGATTTTCAGCGTTAGTTCCCAGGCGGTTGAATGAAGATGAATATATTATAATAAAATGTTGAAGCACTATTTCTAAAGTTCGCAGGAGCAGGGGTTTTCCATACAGGAGCATAACGACTTAAACAACAGTTATGAGCTATGGAAGGGTACCAAGACGATAATTCCTTTAGGCACGACCTACATTGGTGGTTGTATATTGCTCACACAACAATCCCTTTAGTCACGATTTGCACTGGGTGGCTATACTTTGCTCTACACCGAGGAAAGCTTCTCATGGCGTTTACTAGTTATGCTTCCCACGACACTTACTAGACATAAATCAAAAGTCACAATATCCGTACGATGACCCTAAATGACTCTAAACCAAATATTTGAATAAAATATTTGTGTATTCAAATCAAATAGACTGAATAGAAAATAGGAGTGACACCCCTCAAAATCCTTTGTTATCATTTAGAGTTGATTTCGTCCATATTAAAACTTTCGCAGTAATAAAATATTAACGACACCATATTTTTACTAAGAAACTCTCACTAATAATTTTTGCCAATTTTAGAGAGAGACCAACCAAACTTAAGAAAGACGATTATACATTAATATAAAACCTCAACATATTAACACAAATTAATATGATATAATTCGGTAAATCTTATATAAACCCGATATTTTTCTAACCATTGCAATTCCAAACTATACTCCAATGCCAAAGTAAATGGTTTTCAGACTCTTTTAAAGTCTCCACGATACTATTAAATGCTGGCTTTGCCTTAAATAAATTAAATTCCACCATTACTTTTGATATGGAAGACAACAATAATATTAATTTTTAGACATAAACCGACCATTATCCATGACAAGATCTTCCAAATAAAAGTCCATTAATTTTCTGAATAAAATTACAATATGTCCTCCAAAGAAACTTGGAACTGGTTTTTTTTCAGCTCCTTGAATTTAATTTAAAAAATGATTTCTTCAATGTTAACCTTTTAGACTGACAAGATACATTGTTATGATACCATTGAAATATCCCCCCAATATATTTACTCCATATTTAACAAATGTTACACATAAATTTAAGCAAACAATATTCATGTAATCTGATCTCACTTTATCCAACAGATTATGCTGAAAATCATAGAAGTTTGAAATTAAATATGAAGATGAATATTTAAAAGCTTTTTTTAGAACATATATGAAAAAACCTCAAATACTGCAAGTCTGTCTTCAGATTATAACTTCACAAATTTGTTCACTTGTGAATTCTGTCGCAAATCCATCTCCAAAGATGAATTGGGTTTCTGTGCAATCCACCAAAAAATCTTGAAGGTTTCCCTCCTCAAGTTTCAAAACTGAAAGCTAAAGCTTCCTGAATTCTCCAAGAGAAAACAATAATTAAGCATAAACCAAGCATAATGAGAATGCGCCTCTCAATATTCATTTATAGCACATTCCGGTGATGCCCGTCTCTTCTATTTATTTTCTCTCTCTTCATTTTTCCTCTTTTAAATTAAAATAACTTATTAATTATTCACCAAGTTCCATTAAATCATTTTAATACTTTATCTACTGGTAAGTTGATTGGCTCACAACGAGCCCACCAGGGATCAAGTCTTGCCGAGTGCAAGGTTCCGACACCATAAGGGATGAGGGTGGGATCGTGCCCCAGGGGAATTTGGCAGCGTGGATGTTCCTCAGTCCTTGGCTCTAAGCCGAAGAGGTTTCAGGCACAAGTGGGCCCATATTGGGTTTCTAAAACGTCTCTGGTGGCCTTCGTTGGTTGGTAGCTCGCAGGCTTCGTACCTCATTGGGTTGCCTCGCAGATCTGAATCCTCCAACAAAAAAAAACAATTAAATTAAATCATCATTAAATTTGCTATAAATTGACAACTTAGAATTTAATTATTTAATTGACATGTAATGTCCCAAAAAAAAAAACACTACAATACCTACCTCATTGAAAAATACTTATTTATTTATTTTGGTCTCTTCCGATATAGAATGAACATTATAATAGATGGGAACTACCCTTCCTTGCCCCATAAACCAAAAAAAAAAATCCCTTAAAACAAATTGAAAGAACAGACGATACCCTCTCATACTCACGAGGTAGTGGGAGGAAGAGAATTATCGCGGATTGGTGTCTTCGTTGGATTGGAAAGGGACGGAGTAGTGTCTTCCCCGACTCGTTGCGAGTAGCATAGCATCAACCAACAAACAGTTGTTGGACTAACAACAGCCAAGAGCGCGCTTTCAAGCTTGAATTTTTTTAACAAAGATGAGTGTGATTGTTAGTGTTGAGAGTAGGAGGAAGACAAACGTGACGCGCAACGCCAACTTACACTTGCACTTGCACTTGCCCTTCCCCTTCCCCTAGTCCGCTTGTATACCCCCTTCTGCTGCCCTTGACTGTTACCTTACATTGCATGCGCTCCCGGCCCAGGGAGTCTGCCTTACTCGATAATGGCGAAGGAAGATCCAGCATAGCAGACGGTAGATAGGAAAAGTAATGGAGAGCGCTATGATGAGAGGAGGGGCCAAGTGGCGGCTTGTGCGGCCACAGAGGCAAAGGAAGCGAATGGCAATGCGAATGACAGTGGCAATGCCAGCAGAGTCTTTGAGGATGAAGGTTTTCTTCTTGAGGAAGAGTGAGGAGGAGTTGAAAAAGAGGGCCGCAGTTTGCGTATCCTGCATGAAGCCGACTGTGGTGGAGAGGGAGGGAGACAATAATGCAAATAATAACAATGTGTTGCTGATGAAGGAAGGAGTAGGAGGAGCTTGGGATGCCCCACCGCGCTCTCGCCCTCGCACCGCCAAAACCCGCGCAATGCAACCCTTCACATCGGCCCGGTATCTCTCCACTCCTCTTATTTTATTTTCGCTCTCTTAGGGTTGTCACTTTCAGTGAACACCTCAGGAAGGCCCTGCCTTTAACCAACACTTTGCTTCACCTTTTATTTTGGAATTTCATACAAATTATTATCACATTCGCATCAAAATCCATGATACGTTTCAGGCTTACTTTATTCAACTCCTTTTTATGAGCACCGAGTCAGCTCTTATTGCGCGGCCTTTATCAGTCAAAGCTGGCTCTTACTCTGGGGCCTAATCAGTCAAAGCCAGATAATTGTCCCCTGAAACCATGGCTGTTGAAATCTGCCACTCTTCAAATAATTCTCAGTTAAGAATATTATATCTCGTTTTGTTGATCGATAAAACAACGGTTTCAATGGGACCACCACCCCTAAAGGAAACTTCAGGCCAAATATTCTTCAACAGAAACAAGAAACCAAAGATCTTAAGGCCAGATTCACCATGAAGAACAGATCTGCAATATTACAGTCAACTGAATTCAACTCTAAGGCGACAGAGAGCTTGAACAAAGATCAGTCATAACACAGATTACAAAAGCATCTCATTTCCATTGACACAACCAGAAACTCAATATATTCTAGAGACCAACCTACCAATCATACAAATTTGAGACCACAGTTATACAGGAACCAAATCAAACCCGCAAGTACCATCTCAGCTTATGATCACGATAAAATTTTAGCTCAATCTACTGGGTCCACTTTCATCCAACACACACTAACATCAAGCAGAAAAAAGTTTTTTTTCCATGTTCAGTCTATTGCTGCTGCTAATTGAAGTTGTGCAAACAGAAAGAGTTAGATACATGCAAGCCATCCACAGCTCCAGTAAGTGCAGCATCCCAAACTCCATTAATAATCTTCTCAAGAGATCCTTTTGTTGTTTTAAACTGTGACGCTTTACTTTCCTCAGAAATGATAATCTTGAAACCAATGAAAAAACTAGACAATCCAAGCTTTTTATAAAATCTGTCATACGATTAGTGATCAAACATATGCATCATACACGCTCAGGGGTACATTCCACATATTTTTAAGCAGGGTACCTAGATACAAATGACATCCGGAAGAGAACCAAAACATCAGTACAGGAGCTAGCAACAGCATAGATAACATGAGGTCAGTGTTGTTATAATTAAAGCACAATAGAAAATTTTAATAAATAGAGGAGACGCAAAAAATAGGAGAACGGGCCATGCCACTAAAAGCTCTAATGTACAGATGGTCAGGCCTTTCCAGACCAACAATCAAGTTCCGTGGAAGCTGGAGCCCTTGGATTTCCTTTTTTCCAAACCCATCTTTATGACCACTTATAACTCTTAAAACTTGAAAAATGTTAATAAAACCTCTAGTTAGAGGCTGGGAAACATACCAATTTATTTTTTGGGTAGCTTTTGGATCTTCCAACTGAAGCTGGAACAGTTTTCTTTTTGTTCCCTGGGCCCTACCTTAACAACCTCTTAAAATAATGCTGAATGAACTTGTTGATATCGATTGATAAAAATAGAAGTGTCTTCGTGAATATCTTCATTTCTTAATTCCAATGCATAGAACATACAAGTACCAATAGCTTGTCAGCTTAATCATTAACTCAAGAGAATCGTGAGAAGCATTTATCAAATAGGGCAAGTACTGTGATAATCCTGACAGAAATTGGCAAGCCCACTATTGCGTTGAATCTTAAATAATGGCATCATCTCTCATGGTACAATGGCTTAATCAAATGATCATATCAAACTTCACAAATATTTAATAGGTTTTAACTTTTTAAAAAAAAAATTGAGTGTCTGGTAAACTTTTTAATGTGACTGGTGACGCTGGCACGACACGCCCTCCAGCGCCACGTGAAACACTTTTGACCTGGAGCTATGAACCAGTGAGGCCAAAAATGGGGGACCTCATCCCCTTATTACAAAGCTGAGACCCAAACCCGTGAGCACATTGGATCGGCAAAGGCACGAGCCCACTATCCAACGGAGATTTGAACCTAGGTGGCGACAACAACAACACCACCACTTAATCAGCACACTAAGTGGTGAACCCCAATAAGTTTTAACTTTTAATCTAGAACAGATTATGCCATAATTATTACATCCTTTGCTTTTATCAAATCGTGTACAATTGAAATATTTCATATATAGGTGTAATGCCCACTCATATATCATTTATGGAACATTGCATACATAGATTTTATGGAACATTGCATACTTTTTTTTGACTTATTTCTAACTTGCAGCCCTAAAAATATTCAATTTGAGATGCAAAAGTCACGTCTAGAATCCGAGTGGGTGATTGAGTTTCAATAAAATCATCAAATAGAAGCTACATGAATGCCACCCTTCCCTACGACAGCTGCAATTTCTTGAGTTCTTGTGCTTTGTTCGACAAGTAAGAGATTTGGCAGGAAGAGACTTGGAAATTGCATTTTTGGGCTTTACCAATACTGTTTTTGGCATCTTAAAAATTCAAGAAAATGATGCATGCTATGGAGTTTTATATGGTTCTCAAGGTGCTAATTTGGTCTTGTTGGCGGGGGCGCTGCTCCTCAGCCCCGCAAAGGGCTCTGCCCCTTGATCCCACGAGGGGCACTGCCCCTCGATCTCGCTGGGGGTGCTGCCCCCAGACCCCCATAAGGGGTGCTGCCCCTTGACCCCCGCAAGGGATTCTGCTCCTTGACCTCGCTGGGAGTGTTGCCCCTGAACTCCCATTTTATTTTTGAAGTACACTACAACTTTGAGTTTGCGTAGCACGAGTCATTATCTACACTCTTGTCATTAGTCTTCCCGGATATTACTTGATGTATACTTGTCATCTGGAAGACGACTTTTTCTTTTTGGGGGGATGATGTAGTCGGCATAAAATGCCTATTGTTGTGTTTGATAATATTGGTTATTTGTTAATGTATTAATTGTCGTCAATGTATTAATTTGCGTTTGTATTTATGTGGTTGATGTATATTTATGTATTTGATCAAATTAGCTTCTATTTGATGATGTTATTTGTGTCTTTAAGCTTTATTCAATAATGGGTGCATGAAATAAGTTTTAAATCCTTAAAAATCTCTAAATTTCAAGGGTTTTTCACTTTGCCGAGTCACGAGTCGAGTTGGCTTTGCCAAGTCTGAGCCGAGTCCGAGTCTGGGAACTTTGTTGCATAGCAATTTTTTTCCTTAGTATTTTAGCTTGTACTTTTTTTGAGTTTTTATTCAAATCAGACTTGATCATTTGGTTGTTGTTGAATGATTAATATGTATATGATTGATTGATTGATTGAATGAGTTCCTTTGATTGAATGATTTGAGGTATTGGTGAGTGGTGATTAAGTGATTGTTCATTAGATGATTGATGAGTGACGATGTAATGAATGCTGGTTTGATATAATGGTGAGTGATGATTGAATGAATGTTGATTTGATAAACGACGATTTCTTTGGTGGATTCATGAGTGATGATTGATAAGTGATCCTTGAATGATTGGAATGATCTCTTTGGTACTTCATTGGTGAAAAGGTCACGACCTTTCATAAGACTCAAGTCACCGTCCTCCATTGCTGTTCTTTTTGAATGAAACACTATTTTCCAAATTGATCTCTTTTAGATATCCTCCTCAAATCAAACCTTCTCTCCTTTATATCTTCCAACGTGAGGGAGAGTCACACCTCTTCATTATGTTTGCCCTTTGCAAGGGTCACAACCTTTAATATTTGCCATCCTTTGAAAGAGTACAACCCTTCATAAGTTCTGCCCTTCTAAAGAGTCACAACATTTCACAATTACCACCCTTTGAAAGAACACGACCCTTCGTCATTTCTGCCCTTTGAAAGAGTCACAACCTTTCATAGCTACCACCCTTTGAAATAGTTACAACCCTTCATCATTCCTACCCTTTGAAAGAGTCACTTCCTTATTTTCTTCCCATTCCTTTTTTCTTCCATTTATCCTTCATTAATTGTCGTACTCCATCCATCCATCCTTCCTCCATATCCCCCTTCAAGTGAACTCTTCTCCCTTTTATATCTCATGTTTGATTGAGTCATAGCTCTTCATTTCATGCCTTTTGACCTTTCATTAAACTTAATCAAATTTTGATTATATTATATTTTAATTTAATTATTATTAAATTGCATTTCAAAAATAGGGATATTACGTCACCTAATCCAACAAAACCTCAACCAATCCCTTTGGTGTCTACTTCTCATCGACTTGGGCAATGTCTTTGGGATCAACAGCCCAACGTAAAGCTAGAGTCTGCCAATACTCTAGAATTTGACAATCCTGAAGTTGATGGGCACATGCACGACCACTAGCTTCTCCACTCATCTAGAGGTAAGTCTATTCCTCTTGATGGAGTGGACAAAGCCATATGTGGACCAATTCCTCTCTACACGAGAGGAACTGACAGCTTGTGCAAGGAATCAAGTGGCAATAATCTTCAATTGTGGTGTATCCCTCCCGTGCCATGTCCACCATCCAACAAGGTTAGTTTGAGCTAATATAGATCTACCCAACTTGGCATGCGGTCTACTGAATGTTGGACCACTAAGTTTTGCAAAGTCAAGGAATTGTGTGCAAAGAAAGTATTTAAGACTCCTTCCCTGAATACAAATACATGAGCTCATATAAATCTATCCAACCATGCTTGTGGTCTACTGAATGTTGGACCACAAAGATTTGCAAAGTCAAGGATTGTGTGTGAAGTATTGAAGACTCCTCCCCTGAATACATCTTATTAAAGGCCTGTGTTAGCCCATCTAGAACCTTTTCATCACCACACGAAGACACTCTTCCATCCCTTGGTGCATATCATTTGGGATTTAGAGAAAAGGCTGCTATAGGAAGTGGGCTGTTCATCGTGTTCCACCTCCCCATCACAATGGGGTGAATATGTTGCGCTATACTCTTAAAGTAGGATTCTTGGCTAAAATTGTTTGCTTTATCTTCCCAAGCATGCTCTGAAATGTTTCATATCTCTCTTGAAGACTAGGAGAGTCTGTAGCAGCATATCTAATGACATCTACAATAGGTGAGATGAAATAGCGAACATGATTGAAAATGCAATCAAAAAGCTCAAAATAATTAATTGACATGATAGAAACTTGAAGGTACAGTAAAATTGGAATGAAAAAATCAGAAATTTAAGATGGAAATGAGCAATCTAATTTTAATTTTTAATAAAATCAGCAATTTAATAATAAAATTGGCAATGTCTTACCTCACAGTGGACCACCAATCATAATAAAAAATCTTTTGTTTGATGGATTTTCCTTTAGTAGAGCTTGAATTAGTTCATCTAGTACACTTTGAATTCACCATCATCAATTGTAGAGGCTCATGCACCTCAATCATCCTCTCTATCAAAATTGTTGTGCATATAATCTTAAAGTAGGATTCTTGGCTAAAATTGTTTGCTTTATCTTCCCAAGCATGCTCTGAAATGTTTCATATCTCTCTTGAAGACTAGGAGAGTCTGTAGTAGCATATCTAATGACATCTACAATAGGTGAGATGAAATAGTGAACTTAATTAAAAATGCAATCCAGAAGCTCAAACGAATTAATTGACATGCTAGAAACTTAAAGGTACAATAAAATTGGATGTAAAAATCAGAAATTTAATATGGAAATGAGCAATCTAATTTTAATTTTTAATAAAATCAGCATTTTAATAATAAAATTGGCAATGTCTTACCTCATAGTGGACCACCAAATCATCATAAAAAATCTTTTGCTTGATGGATTTTCCTTTAGTGTTGCTTGAATTAGGTCATCTAGTACACTTTGAATTCACCATCATCGATTGTAGAGGTTCATGCACCTCAATCATCCTCTCTATCAAAATGAAGTAAGGGGCATACCTTGTCTCAACTGGTTTGAGAAACTCTTTCTTTGAAAATCTCGTGAAGGGAGCAAGTGAGGTGTTGTGGTTGAAGATGAACATTCAAATGCTTGTACCTTCTGCCATCACTTGCTTCAAATAATCTATTCTCCCTATGTCTTTCAATGCATGAACACAACATGGGGTCCAAAAGATGTGCTTGTAAGAAACCTCCACCATCAAACTAGCCAACTTGCACACACGTGTTGGATCAGTGATTACTTGTACAACATTTGTGTAATATTCCCAGCTATTCTTCGCTGTGTTTTTACTATTTCTTCTCTATGCTTTTCGTCAAACACTTGGCATTGTACAAAATCCAGACTAATTCTTTCTCTAATTTGACAATGCTTAATTTAATTCCAGACTTTGAATTTTTGCTAGGCTTTTATCAGATCACAGTTTTGGCGTTCAGGTTTAGGAATATTTGATATAGTAATATGAGCAGAAAAATAACATATACTTGGGATTTAATATTTTAAGGACGATATACAATCAACAATAGTCTAGGATGAAATACTTAAATCTGTAATACAATCAGATGTTCAATAGCAACAGCAGATAAGTATCCCTTTTCAATATTAGTCAGAGACAAGAAGAGTTCAATGAACACCTGGAACTGAAGAAGCCTCTGTTCATGAAATCCAACCACCAATCTCCATCAGTTGATATAGACGTGGCTGCTTCCAGAAGTAACAGAGGAAGTTTGTCTTCAATCCAACTAGAAGGGGAATCTGATTGGTCATCCTTAATTGTGCCCAGCCTGCAAATTACCAGAAGAGACAAATTGAATGCAGAGTTCCTCTCCAGAAAATGGCGGTTCCTTTCCAAAATATATTGCCAGCAAAAGAGGTCTTCCACGGGTGTTGGCAATACTTCTGTCTGTCCCAAAAACAAAAACGGCAGCCCAGATCAATCTTCTTTAATTCTTAGTAATGCCTAGCTCATCCAAAGCTTCCAGAGCCAGCCACACATGCACCAGTAATTGGCAATAAATTTCCGTAAACAAGAGAGGTATTATTTTTTTGTCTATCGATTCATGACTTAGTAATTTCCAATGATAGATGTAAATATCTGAGACGGCTGTAGCTTGTCTTGTCACAGAAATGATTGATTGTTTCCTTATGCCAACCTTAGGAGAATCACGGCATACAAGAAAGCCATTCGATTTGCAATGAAACACATTCACAGCTCAGCAGATGCTCTCACGGCACTCTTAGAGCTCGGACCCAAGTGAAAATTCACTGCATAAGGATTTCAATAGTTTGCGAAATAAATTTTTCAAACATTATATGTTAACCCATGCATCTTCATAATACTTCTCATGCCAAATAAGAATAGGGCCCACGAATATTTGCCAAAAACTTTGCAAACATAAATTCAATATAATATTTCCAGCCAATTATTAAAATTCATTTCCAACACAAGTGCCACACAAAATTCTCCTTGAAATAAATATATCAGTCCACCCATCCATCACAATAAAGCAACCTGTCCTCATCCAACTTTGAATCATATCTTCCATTGACAAATTAAGAGTGCATTACTTTTTTGTCTAGGAGGGTAGTGCGTAGTTTATGATTTCCAATGGGTACGAATGGGGGACCAATAGTGGTTACATCTATGATCATTTGTTTGAACACTTTGAAGTTAAGGGAATGGACTACATGACATGGGATGGCATGACAAAAGAAGAATTTGACAATGGAAGACTGTAGTATCTTGTGCTTGCACACTAAACATAGCTTCAACAAAATCTGGCTTCTCATCACCATTCATGTTCCTCTTCCCTCTTATGACAACTTCATTACTACCAACCATGGATGGCATAGGCATAGATGATTATGCACTTGCAAAAGGCGTCGACATTGTCACACCTTGGGCCTCCATTTCCGCCTCCATGTGCAATCTATGGCAGTCTATCTTCCCATCTTTTATTTTTGGACACATTTTCACTCCACGACCTGTAACACACAAAAATGAGACTGTACCCTTGTGTAGCTGCCTCTAAAGTCTTTCTTGCAGATGTAACAAGTTGGAGAAGAGGATTTTTTTGCCTCTATTAAAAGGGCCCTTTGCAATTTTCCCAAGGTTTTTGAAGAGCACTTAAATGGATCTGGTTTCTGTTCTACCACCCTCAACACTTGTATTTCTTCCAATTTCATCCACTTCATTGTCACTACTTCTATTGTTCTCACTGCTGGGTCATGTTTTTTGAGATTCAATGCAACTTTAAATTGAAAAAATGCCAAAAAACAAAAGATCGGACAAAAAATTTAAATGAAATAAAATGAAAGGCTAAAAGACTTCTTTGAAGAATTTGCAGCATCACTGCCCTAGATTGAATCTCTTTCCATCTGGCTCCTATTCCTGCTCAAAAGAAGTTCTCTGTTCAAACCCTGCTGCTCCACTTTTTTTTCACACACAAATGTTGAAATGAAAGAAAATGAACACCTATTCTCCATTAGGGAGAGCTGGGAGGTAAGGGCCCACACAAACATTTAAAAATGTTTTTTTTTAAAAGGTAAGAGTGTTTAATTTTTAAAAGGGAGGCATAACACCGAGGATGTCTGGCAGTCCCTGGGATAGTTTTGGGATGTCCTAGACAAGTTGTCCTTGGCGTTTCTTGGTTTCGAGGATGTTTCATGTGATTTCTTGTAAAATGGAGACAGCCCAAGGACATTATCAAGACGCCCTTGCATCCCCAGGTTGGGGCTTTTAGGCCTAGGGACGCGTCCCTAGGTAACGTAGATTGAAACGATGCTTCTTTCACTCTTTTGGATTTTTTGCTAAGTTGCCTTTTTCGATTCAAGTTTGCCAGCACAGCAAAAAATTGAAATGGTGTTTGGGTTTGTTTGGTTCGTTAGCAAAAACATGTAAAAATTATAAATATATATATTTTTATGCAGCCTAGAGGCATGAATTAAGATTACAATGCCACATAGTATCATATAAACAACAAAAACACTATAAACTAGTAATCATAGCATCACGATCATACCATCATAGCATCATAACAACATCAAAGTATTAAAATAATAATATTGAGTTCATGTATCATTGTTTCAACTTTCAGCAATTGGAACTTTATACTAAGTTTCAATCATCTAATGAATTATCTAAATATTCTTCTTCATCAATGGCATTAGTTGATTCACAAACAGTGCCAATGCCAATGGGATCAGCTGCACCAATAACGTTCTTGATTTCCAGTTTTTCTGTTAACAAGGGTTAGTGACATAATTTTACTAGTTCTGTTTTTTTACCATCTGAATACTATTAGTCCTGTTATGGATTGCAAGTCAGGTCTAATGTAATTTATGTGTTTACTGTATTTTTAATATTGAGTTAAAAATCTTCATACGTTGTGGTTGATGAACATCATTAATCCATGAACACTACTTGCAAAGAAACTGTATTCATTCCAATACAAAATTTATAAGGTGGTAAAATTAGACCAGCCTATGCAAAGGAATGGGCTAGGATGCTTAATGGCAGATGTGATGGGCTAAATATAATTTATTTTATTAAATTCCAATGGGCTAATTATTGTTATGGTAAATCAATGTTTTATTAAACAGAGGAGATGAAAGCTCCTTATATAGATTTACGAAGACGATGTTTCTAAAAGAAACAATCATGAACTAAAGACAAAAATAGAAACTACCTAGTAAACTTAAGACTAAGATGACTAAGATGACCATTAAAGAAACATTACATTATTTTAATACCCTCCCTTAATGGTCATCGTTCTTACTACCCTATAGAAGACAATCTGCAGGTCTTTTGGTCACAAATGCATAGAAGGCTCCCTCCTTCCGGTCACTGATGCATAGAGAAGGCTGCCCCTTCTCGTCAGAACGCTCTGCAAAATGAGCCTACTGCTGAGATCATCCCTGATTCTGCAAAACTTGTGCAAATGACCAACATAACCGAACTCTATCTAGCCTAATGTTGTGAAACAAAGGTATCACTCTCTGTAGCCAGAGATATTTGTATGAAACTGAAATCACGATTTTGAGGAAAATCGCCAAACCCTTTTGTAGATGAGCACTACGCCCCAAAATAGATTGCAAGATACCACGATTTGCCAAGAACTATTGTAGATGAGCGCTAGGACTCAAAATAGACTACAAGAAGCCACAACAAAACCTTGAATTTGAAGTTTACAAAGCATTGCTTTTCTTTAGAAAAAAAGGGTAAAAACCCTAAATCAGGATCAAAACAACCAAGGATGAATCTTAGAACAAAAACCCTCGATGCGCAAGCTCTAAAAAACGTGACCCAAAAACTTCAAATTTGCTCTCTAGAAAAAACCCACGAATTTTTCAAGACCTCACGAATTTTTATTAAAAAATTCGTCCAAAAGCAAGAGGCCACACATTTTTTTTTAAAAATCGCCAAATTCTAAAAAACCCCATCAATTGGCTCTGATCCATGTTTTAAGGAAAAAACAGTAAAGCCTTTCTAGAAATCTGAGAGCCCTCCCCGATCGGAGCAAACCCTTAATTTGAGGAAAAAATTATAAACCCAATTTTTTTTTTCAAGGGACAAAATTATTAAAACCCACCAGAACTTTTTTTATAAAAGCACATCAACAACATTTTAAAGGGAAAAAATTATGAAAGACCATATTCATCGGGAGATGCTTGTCCCGCCCTCCGAGACGTGTCTCGGAGACAAAGATGCGTCTGCGAGACCTTGCACAACTTCAGAGTCTTCAAAATTGAGTGGAGACTTTGACACAGTCTCCCTCTCTCTCGCCACGAAATTTGAAGTCTCCAGTCTGTCTCCGAAGGAAAAAGCACATTAAAAAACAAAATATTTCATTTTTGAGTCTTTGATCATTGTTTTAGGCCTGACAACTTTGCTATTAGAAACAATATTAACATTAGAAACAATATTAAGTGAGTAAATGCCATTACTATTAGACAATAGACTATATGGTATATCATGTTTTGATTCAATGGTTTTAAATTTTTAATGTTATTAAAAACTTTCCATTGTTCTTGTTTTTTGATTTCAAAGCTCTATGTTATGATATTTCTTGGAAATTATTAAATATATTAAAAAAACAATTGCTGTCTCCAAGTACCCCCGTTCCCTATTTTTGAAAAATTACGGTACTAGTAACGATACCAGTACCGGAGAGCTCTAAGTCTCCCCATCTCCAGGTGACTGTGAAAACCCATCGGAATTTTTTTAAGGGAAAAAATTATGAAAACCCATCAAAATTTTTTAAAGGAAAAAATATGAAAACCCATTAGAAACTTTTTAAGGGAGAAAATTATGAAAACCCATAAAAAAACCTTCATGTGGCAAAACTTGAGACTTTGTGTGGTAAACAACATATGCAAGCATCATGCAACTCACAAAAAGCACATGCAAGTATATGCAACAAACATGCAAGTACATGCAACCTTCGAAAATCAGAGATTTTTGCTCAAACCAGGAAATCGCGCAATCAAAACCCTTGACCAGGCTAGCGATTTTCAGCAAAAATCTTCAAAGACGAACCCCAAATTTTTCATAAAATACCTCCAACAATTTTTATTTTAAAAATCGAAAAACAAATTTCTGAAAAAAAAATTCTAGATCAAAAGAGGTTCGATTTTTTCTTAAAAAATTCACCAAATTTTATTAAATCCCATCGACCCACTTTGATACCATGTTATGGTAAATCGATGTTGTATTAAACAAAGGAGATGAAAGCTCCTTATATAGATTTACAAAGACGATGTTTCTAAAAGAAACAATCGTGAACTAAAGACGAAAATAAAACCTACCTAATAAACTAAATACTAAGTAAGATGACTAAGTGACCATTAAACAAACATTACACTATTTTAATAATTATATGGCACATGTGATGAGATAGTCCAATGGGCTTAAAAACAATTAAATTTGCAAAAAAAAAAGGTCGTACCACTATTTTATTCTGCTTGGTTTGCCCTTGATCCACCCGGTTCCGCCTGGGTTCGACTTGGGTTTGGCCCAAACAAACCAGCCCGCCTGGGAACAAACCCTTGTCGAACCCAGAGGCTAACCGAACCTAGACCTAGTTCAAACCAAACCAGTACCTAGGCCTTGTACCCCACGAACCCTACAACATAGATTTTTTATATATACCTTTTTCTTATAGACATAACTACTCATGTTGCTCCTTGACTTTTGATAAAACTAAACTTCAATGGAAGTTGCATGGACATAGATACTAATATAGATACATATACAATATTGGATATTTGGCACGGTTGGAAAATTGTCATATGTCTTGCCTAATTTCTCCCCGATCATCTATAAAGAAAGACATTAAACCACATTGATAAATCCATTAAGTCTGTCATGCATCCAACTGGTCATGTAATGCGGCTATCATTCTAAATAGAAGACAACATGTGAAATAAAGCAACAATTAGCTATTACACGGCGATAGTTTATGGGCAGCGATCATCTCAAATAAAGACTATGAGTCAACTAATGCAGCAATGATTAATAATTACAGGGTAACAATGCAGCAATTAAAAGATGGTTAAAATCATAGAAGCAGAAATCTGCAAAAAATCCCAATTATACTTGATTAATCTTGAATCCTAGAGCCAGTCGATTTTTTTCCTGAAAAAATCCTGATTCATGAAAAAATTGTTGACTAGTCGGTGACCTGATTTTCAATGACCTTTTTGAATTTAAAGCGCATTAAAACCATATTAAAATCATTATAAATGTCAAAAAGCATAAAAAATCATTGCAAAAACCTACCAAACCCTACAAAAACCTCACGAAATTGACGAATCACTAAAAAGTAGGGTTGATTCCAAGACGAAAGCGAAGTTAATGCGGAATCAGCGTGGAAATTTTAATTTTGTCCCTTTAGTTTTCTTTCCAATCTCTGGAAAACTTTAAACAGAGGAGTGGAGGAGCAATGACAGTCATCAACGGAATTTGGAAGGGCCTCAATCATCCTAAATTGTGGGGGGCATGTGAGGTATTGCCAAAGCAGCTAATGAATTTGGTCTAAATCGTGGTTTCAATATGACCCGAGTCCTCTGCGTGCCTTGCCCCGTGGATTTTGATGAGATCAAATCTATAAATAATATTATACACTAATTTTAAAATTATAACTATTATGCACTATTCTAGATGGCCCTTTAATGATGAAGTAACGAATACCATAGTTTATAATTAATATTATTAAGTAGTTTCAAAATTAAATTATTATTGACTATTATTATATATTATATTTTTGGTCAACGACTTTTAATGCCTTTTTTTGTGATTTTTTTGGTGATTAATTGGCAAAAAGCGATAAAAAAATGGCAAAAAAATTGTGGGAATCTAGTAGAAACCCTGAAAGCAAGGTTGACAAGAAAAACCCGCCAAAATGTGATGTGATTCTCTACGAAACCGACTTGCGATGCTAAAGACGTGCCAAGAAATTTAGCTTGATTGATACTATTTCTTTTTTAACATTGATTTTGTTTGTATAAATTTTAAATAATTAAATTGTTGCAATATGAAATAAAAGAAGACTGTAACAAAGCTGCCTTATTTATCTATTGTGATATAATCTAAAATAGCAGGGTAACAAAGTTTTGCCTTATTTATTTTGGAGAAAACAAAGAACCCTACAATAATCATTATAATCACTTTTGGCTTCTCAATTATGACATATAAGTTCTTATGATTAATCAAATTGCTAGATATTTAAAACCCTACTAAAAATTAAATTAAATAATTCATTTAATTCAGTCTCTAAGTTCAACATATGTAAAGTTGTTTTGGTATATACATGTGTATATATCACTTCACATATGCGTATTGATATGCCAACTTTGTATAAAATTGTTTGTTGAGTATATATAATTAAAGGAACTTGAGAGAATTCTAGAAAATAAATTCTACTTATATGAATATGAAGATTTTCTTTTAATGCCAATATTTTGCGAAGAAAGCTTCATTCTGATTTGGAAAAATAAGAAAGCCCACATTATATTTTGGTGCTACTTCGAATCATATCTTGATTGAAATTTATACAAACAAAATTAATGTTAAAACTTTGAGCCCTCCAAGTTAAAAATAAATCAGGAGCAAGTGCTTTGAATCATTTATATAAGTCCTTAATCATCTATGCTATGGAAATGTCCTTTAATTTTTAAAAAAGTATTTATTGACTTTTTTTCTTCATTTTTTTGTAAATCCTATTTTTTCAAAAAACCCACTCCTCTAGTTTGCCAATTTATTCCCAAACAATTTATGCTTCTATGGTTAAAATACATTACAATGATTCCAATTAAGAAGCAAGTCGATGATGAAGGAGGGGTGCGATACTATAGTTGGTGTAACACAAAGCTTGTTTAACCAAATATATTAAGGATGCTGGCAAATTCAGATCTAAGTAATTTAATTAATGAACAATATAAAAGTCAGAAATAATAAAGTATGTTTTGGTAAGAAAGCATTGTATTTTGTTACACCCAAAAGATGTGATCTAAAAGGTGTGAAAAAGTGAAGAGATGTGACTTGGTATAGAGTTGTGGCTCTCCCCTCATGAAGAGATAAATAGGGGAGGGAGTCATTAGTTGAAGACATTAAACAAGGAAGAGAGCATCGGGCATTAGTGAGTAATCCGATAAGAATACAGATCCAAAAAACACACATATTAAGTCTGCAGTTTCTATACTTGTCCAATTCGGTGGTATGATGTACATTGTAATAAATTGCATGATAATCATTGAACTTGCATCTGGTATATAATAACTCCTTGCTATCAATATACATATTATATGTTGTTAACTTGCATTATCTCTGCCTGTGTATACTATGTCACATATGAAGATTTCTTTAATGATTCTCATCCATTGGGTCATCTCATTTTGGAGGGGAGGTATAGTACATACGAAGGATGTAAGTAGCTAGGAAGCCACATCGGTAGAGACACCCCAAGTGGGGTTGGGAGGCCGAAGGCAGGTTGTCATTGTGCTCCTAGGCTGGGTGGAACGACTTGAGACACCTTGTATGATCAAATAATTGGTGCTCCATAATGATGATGAGTTTGTTGAATAGAACTTTTGAGGAATCTCATATGCACATTTGGAATATTACAAAGTGAATTATATCTGTACAATGTTGGCTTATATGTTTGGTTGCAGGACCTACATCAGGATTATAATGTGACAATTCCTAGTCCCAAGCAGATTGAGTTAAGTCCTGTTGATGTGAGTTTTGTTTAAGATGAAATACCAAATCTCCAACTCTCCCTTGAATAAGGATGCTCATATGCTAAACAATGTAGACAGATTGTGTGATCAAATGTAACAACTTCAAGGTTCCTTGTTAATGTGGACTTCACTCAGTTTTATGATGTGATATGCTGGTTATCACAAAGGGACTTAAGCTGATCATTCAATCGACATCAACTTGACTTTAACAACCTCAAACTTCTTACAGTCAAATATCTTCAAGGAAAGGGTTTAGAGAATCTAATCTACTCCTAGAATGCAAGAAATCATGGATATCTTTGTGACTCTACTAGACTCAGTTTAGCCATCGACATCAACCAAGCTAGTGCAATCTCCTAAGGTAAATGTAAGATGTTCAAACTACCACCATTCCATTAACACCATCCATCGATGCATATCAATGTGCAAGCAAGAATCAGAGTTAAGTTCATATAAATGCCATTCGACCACGCAAGGCGTACCTACAATCAACAAGAAGCTAGTGGTTTGGTCTAAGCGAGTTCACCAAAGAAACATCCAAAATTACATTCACCCAACTAAACTCTACTTCTAATCAACATGAAATGAAATCTACTCTAAGTGAGGAATTAAAGAAACCATGCAACACTTCAAAGCAACACTAAGTAATCCATCATGAAGACCAACAATGAATAATCAATCAATTTGATAGCATTATGGCAACAACTTCATCAAGTCTCTCCCTTAGCTAGCCTAATCTAATGAGTTACAAATGAGAAGGCCTTGGCCTTTTATAGTTGTTCAATCACAATGAAGGGCCAAGATCAATTCAAGATCAAGGGCCAAGATTTATCCCTACAAACCCTAATTAGGGTTGCCACCCTATCAACCAATTACAAGAAGGCACCACTCTATGGGCCAATAAGAAATTTACAATGCCCTTGAGAGCCAATGAGAAAATTGTACACTTGGCATAATATGATTGACTGTGCTGTGTAACTTAAATTTCTAATTGGTAGAAGACAAGTGGGCGCCACCTCAACATCCTTATCTTGTAGAATTGATCAATTCTTTGGTGATGAGAAAATATCTCTTGACATTCAACATTATCAAACATTCAATTGTGATGGCATATTCCCAGATTGCTTCATCCTCTCAAATTTTCTCCATCTTTAGAAAATCTTCTCATTGTCATGATTTTGAACTTGCTTGTATTTGCAAACTTGATGTCTCTTTTGATGCCTTGACTTTGATCTTTTGAAGTGATGAAGCCTTCTTGCACTTGGATCCTTCAAAGAGAAATTGAACTTCTTGGGGAAATTCAAGTTGGTGATGATTTCTTTCACTTTTATATTTATCCCCTTTTCCCTCATAACTTGTTCTCCAAATTCCACTTGGATCTTGGTCTTGGATTGGGATTCTTCATTTTAGCCTTTATCCTTGAACTATCTTGCTTGCCTTGAAGTCCAGAACTTGATTTCACCATAGTCTTTTTATCCACTAGCATCTTTAAATTCTCCATCTTCTGGTTCACCTTGCAAAATAAGAAAGAGATTGACATTAAAAGCTCGGATTTCACTCGTCTTCATAAAATCAAAATTCAATGCCAATAATTGAAATTTAAGAGGAAAACAGTCTACTTAGACAATTTCTATGAATATTTCACCTAATTTAACATGACGGATTGAATTTCTCCATCTTTAAAATTTGATCACACCTCGCCATGAAATACTGAATTTATAATTTCAGATCTGCAAGTATTTGATTTTGTCTTATGAAATTCTAATCTTCCATGATTTCCCATGCCTTGCTTGCTGCTACAGAATTTCTGGGTTTTATTCCCTGAGTTTTGCAAGAAATATATGATTTTGCCCAAAAGAACTTAAGTTTTTTACTCTCAAGAAGTCTGATTTTTCTCCCATCTTAATAATGTTTTGATGATGCTAAGAATAGCTCCAAGAATCTCCCAAAATTTGCCCTCAATTGATGAAAATCACTGCCTTTAGAAGTCGGCTCTGCGTTTCCTTTTTAGGCGCTTTGTTTGTTTGAATGAGTTAGTTTGATTTTTTTTTTGTGTGTTTGTAAGTGGGAAGATGAGAGTCGGAATCCGACATTGTCTTAATCCCACTGGAATGAGGGAAGGTCGGAATCCGACCTCTCAATCCCTCATAACTTCACTCTCAGATTTTTGTTTTCCACTTCCCAAAACAAGGATCCTCTTTCTTTTAGGTGATTTCCAGCCTCATGCTTAGATTTTAATGAATGCAAGTATAAATCAGACCAAATCAGACTTTATAAAGGGGAGGAATAAAATTTATTTTGTCTTGGAGAACTTGTTTTTAATCGCCAAAAAAATGCTCAAGCAATTCTGAAAATGGTTCAAGGCAAGGGTCGAATTTCCTTGTGGTTGATGTTCTAAGTGTGGGAATGAGAGAGGGTCGGAATCCGACCTTGTCTCAATCCCACTGGAATGAGGGAAGGTCGGAATCCGACCTTCTTTCAATCCCCTTAAAATTTTTTTTTTTGTAGTGAATACATCCTTTTCACATTCGTCTGATTTTCATGCCCAGAGTTGCTTTGTTGGTGAATTAAGTTTGATTGACATTCAGATCGTGGTCAACTTTCAGGTCTGATTTTCGTTTTCATTGAGGAGCTGGTCTTTAAATTGCTTTGAATCTGATTATGTTTAGGAGAAAACTGATTTTTCTGTCCTTAATTCCAAGACCATGAAATGATGTTTTTTCCTTAATGTGAAGGGGGCTTAGGTTGGCTCTTATATTTGGGAACAAGACAAGGTTGAAATCCGACCTAGTCTCAATCCCACTGGAATGAGGGAAAGTTGGAATCCAACCTGCTCTCAATCTCTTAGAAAGAAAATTGATTTGCACCTTTAGTCCTCATTTCCAAACCACAAAAATCATTTGAGATGAAGAAAAAGTCCAAATGGAAGGGGTGGAAACTCGAGATGGAAGTCTCAGCTGGAACGAGAGAGGGTCGGAATCCGACTTGCTCTCAATCTGGCTGGAAGGAGGGAAGGTCGGATTCCGACCTTCTCTCAATCCCATGTTTCATTTGTCGATTCTCAAACTAATTAAGCACTCTTAGGACGATTTTTTATATATAAAATATAACATTTAAGTATAAGTTACAACTTATCATAAGGGGATAAAGGGGGCCATAGCATTTTGAGGGCAGTTCTAGGTCCCCTACTCTCTATAGGGTTGCCACCTACCCTAATGGCATGTACGCCTGCTAGAGGTTGTGGGCCCACTATTCCAAGGGGAATCTCCTTTTCGATAGTGAAGGTGAGGCCCACCTGGTGCAGGTGTTCTCCTTATAGTTGCTAGGCCCCTACCATTTTATAGGACGTATAGATCCTGATTAGCATCTTGCCCGAGGTTCACCGGGGTGATTGTATTGTAGCCCGACAGGATGGGTAGGGTCCCTACTATTCTATGGTAGTCGGGCCCTACAATTTTGAGGGTGTTCATGAGGATAAAAGGCGAGTCCCCACTACTAATCTACTGGGAATTGACTACGGGTGGGAAACACTGTCAGGATGTTTGAGAGTGGTTCCATGTTCATAGGAGTTATAATAAAGATTTTGGGAGTTTCTAAAAAATTCCACAATCTTTCTTGACTTCTGAAGACTAGTTTGATATTGGAACAACGGATTTTCCAAGGATTCTCACTCATTTCATCACAAATCCTTTGATTTCAACTTCACCTCCTTGTCTAGCTTAGCTTAGCTCAACTCTCACTCACACCCCTTGACTGACTTGACAACCCAACAAGCCAAAGTTGCTCAAACTCATCGCCTGGACTTGGAGACTTGAAAATTGCTACCACCTAAGGCCACCTAAGACCACTACTCTTGCTAAAGCAAAAAGAAGGGGTCCCCATTTGCAATGGGGCGATGGTGTGAAAACCTCACAACAAGTCCCAGTAGGGGACAATACAAAAATTGAGGTTTTTTGGGCATGTGTGGGTACGGTATCCAACAAGTATCCGTATTGTATCGTATACATATCCATATCAGGTAGGGGCATACACACGCCTAGGAAGAGCTAGAGACATATCCAGCTACTCTGACTTTAATCTAATTATATTTTATTGTAAATTAATCACACTTTAATGAAATTGCAGGTACCGCCCCTTTTAAATTCAAGTGCTATATTTAATTATTCTGTTTTATAATTTTATAATTTTTCGCATTACATTAAGTACCTGGCAGAATATCTTTCCTATGTCAGAACTGATGCTGCTGTAGGATACCACTTCAGCTGTCACAGAAATCAGCCTGCCAATAGAAAAAATATTTGTTTCTACTCAATACAATCACTCGATGAGATTGCTCATAAGAACCAAAAGGGGTTCATCCTCTGATCTCAGGATCCAAATTTCTTTTTCTTGAAGTTGGTGGATGGATGTTGTCTGATGTAGCCAGCCTCTCAAGGTTTGAGATAACATTGTTATCCTTAATATAAGATTAATAGATCTGACATGACACTAGTATTTCTTAATAATCAAGAAGGACATAAGATGGCACTAGTGTAATAACATTAAATTGCCCAAGTAGCGAATTCACATTGTCCACTTGTTAGTGAATCAACCATAACTTGAGAACTTGAGAATGAATCACTAGAAAGACTTGAGATAAAGCATTATGAACATCTGATTCACACCTCAATCCAACACTAGGCTGGATGACATGTTCTGGTCACCATAGTCATACAAAAGCCCTTAGATTTTGCCTCGGGAGCTTAGAACAAATATGTACACTTTAAAATATCCAAGGGCATGAACAATGTCAATAGTGGGTAATTCCTCCATGAGGAGACTAATGGTGAGGGCCTCATCTCCAACTGAGTTACTAAATTTTGGCACAAAAGTGTAAAAAATACTAGGGACAAATGAATGGAACCAATCCCCACCAGTATATACATCTCTAGCAATTACCCCTTATCCATTGAGAAGCATATAAATGGGCATAAATTGATAAAACAAAGAGTATGAGGCTTCAATCAACAAATTCAGTCATTCATCTTCGACTCATACATCATTACTTTTAGTGGCTTCATGAAGCCTTTCAACTTGAGTCTTGAATTACCCAACAAATAACTAACAACTAACTAACTACCGACTAATAACTAATCTTCACATTATTTATTTATTATTTACTAACCTATTGTTATGAACTAATTCCTAAACCTCCCTTTAGTGCTAGGATAAGAAATATTATTTGAGTGCTGTGATTTATAAACAATTGGCCTTGGTTGTTATCCGCATCTTTTAAATTGTCATTTGGCAAAGCCAATTGGTTGGATCATTTCCATCAAACTTCCGCATATCCAGCCCAGGTATGAATTGCCTAGGAATATGATTATGAAAGAGATGATGCTTATTGAGATCTGAGTCAAACCCACCAAATGGATGTCCCGTAAAGGAATTATCTTCAATCTTATTAGAAGAATCTTACCCCATATACGTCATCCCTCGAATAAGCGTCCAACTTCTTTGTTAAGTTATGCATGTCATCTTTCACTGATGAAATTCCTTCACTCACCTTTTTCCTTACTGAAGCAATATCACCTTTGAGTTTATTTATCTCCTCATTGGAGGTAATATTCTCACTTTCTACATCCTCCTTATCTGAGGATTTTCCAGGTGTGGTGACATTCCTTTTGACTCTTATTGATCCAACATGATGGAAAATAATGATTTTGCAATAAATCACACAAATGAAATCTAAACATTGCAAAATCGCACAAATGAAATCTAAACTATCTGAATTTTTTTCTATAATTTAAGAGGGGGTCAAAATAACAGTTTCCCAGAAAAATCTCCATGAGATTAGCAGAATTGCAGCCTTTAGAGTGAAGTTCTTAGAAACCCTAGTCCCTTATTGCTGCTCCAATTTCTTTAAGTTTGGGCTGTAGACTCTTCAATACCTCCTCAAAAGTCCTTTAAAAATTGGACAGAAATTCACTCAGATATGTGAGACATGTTCTTTACAAAAATTTAGGGCAGAAACCCTTTGAAAATTGGACAGAAATTCACTCAGATCTGTGAGATATGTTCTTTACAAAAATTAAGGGCAGAAACTCTAATTTTGCAATAGCCCTTTAAAAATTGGAGAAATTCACTGAGATCTGTGAGATATGTTCTTTACAAAAATTTAAGGCAGAAACCCTAATTTTGCAATAACTAGCACAATTCCTTTGAAAACTGGATTGATGAATCTTCAATATGTTATTTAAAAATCTTTAAATCAGAAAAAATTTTGCTCAAAATTTGAAAGATATGCGACTTCCAAAATGACCTGCAAAATTGAAGAAAATGGGTTGCCTTCACGGTGCCAATATCATGCTCTACTACCACTTGTAATGAAGTAACTTGCACAAATGAGGAAGATAATATGTTGTAAGTGATATATGATAACTGAAAGTAATAGGCCACTTCAAGGGGGTGAACCTCTAAATCATTCCAATGAGAACATGCTTCACCATATGATGATAAAATAAGACCCACGGTATTCTATGTACCCTACTTATGCCTAGGATATCATCCAGGCCAACCTAAATATGACCTTATAGGCCCAAGGCCAACCTAACTAATTAAATAGCAATGTAGTAATGATAATATGACTCAACTAGGAGTTAAGGTAGCTGCAAGCCAACTACTCATAACCATATGTATACTCTAGGATTAAGGGCGTAGCATTGTTTGAGAGATTATGACAATTATTAACATAACATTAACTCCATATTTTCGAATATTGATAACAGCTCCAAATATTAAAAACATTGCATAATATAATGCGTAGAAAATTTTCTTTAATTACATATGTTCTACTGTTACAAAAATACAGTCATTAGACCACAAAAACATCAATATTCTATATTCTAAATGGTTGATCTACTTGAGCTGCTTGATGTGCCCGAATTGCTTGAGGTGCTTGACCTCCTTGCAGTTTGACTTGCTCTTGGTGCTTGACCCTGGCAACAAATTATTTAATATTAAATACCAGTAATAATCCTTATTGCTTCAATCAACGGCTGATTCCTTATTTAAATCTGTACTGCACCCTACTTGGACTATACTGCAAGCTTGAAATAAGTACAATATCATATATACATGGTACAGCAGCTCACTTATGTTGTACGATAACTTCAATCATTGTATGACAATTCCTTAAGGGGCTGCAATCCCTCCTTTTGACTGCTCCGTCAAGTTTACATGCCGGTTTTTAAGCTGCAATAGGATTTATTAAGGCTTTCAAGCCTTCTTCATGCTTTTACCACTTAATAAGTAAAGTAAAAAACTTTTGGAGTGTAGTGGCTAGTGAAGAACAAGCCAATGAAGGCTACACAAGGATTATTAACCTCCAAAATATGCTTCAATCCTCCCTTGGAAGTTATGTTAAAGATGTATGACTTTTTTAAAGCTGAAAATGGTACGGTTGGGATTAAAAATAGCTGGTCTCAATTTTTTTTTTTCGATATTTTTACCCTTGAACACACCGTTGAAGAAAATCACAAATTCCTCTGAAAATTTATTTCTAGAGCAAACTTATACAAATTTGTCTTTGCCAATACCCTAACTGTGAATCTCTCAAGCACAAATGTGAACCTTGCGTGAATTTGTCTCTGAATGTGCACCTACAAATGAGGGTTTTCATCCTTGAATAACACCTTCAACACTCTGTTGATCCTTGTATGGAATCGCTCTGATGAAGACAAAGAGTTTTCATCCTTAGCTTTAAAAACTTGGGTTTTCGTCCTGCTGGTAATAGTTTGGCCATAGGCACAAATCTCTGAATCTCCCCAGAAAAGTAATCAGGCTTCTGTATCTTCTGTATGTATCAATTGAGATCCCAACCTTTTCTTATAGCCATACCGAAAACTTTCTGAAAAGTATAATGTAAAATCATTTTATAATATAAATAACCTTTGTATCCTGAAAAGTGATTTATTTTATCATTTATAAACATTCCCAGCAGCAGAAGTCACTTTATCAGTGTTGACCATTTAAAACTTTCAATTCTTAGTCCAATGAGCTTTCGTACTAAGGTGCCTTTGAATTATTTTAATAAAAAGTAGCAACTTTAGTAAAATTAATTAAAATATAGCTCATTAAAACACCTGACTTGTGGAAATTGTTAAAAAGCATTGGAAGCGAAATCTGACTTTGTTGTAATGATACGAATGATAAATAATGAGAATTAGAACTTACTATAAATAGATGCCCTCTCCAAAAATCTTGGAGAACACGAGAAGCAAATAACATCGGAAATTGACATGTGAGTCCTTCAGTTCATTTGGTCTCACAGGTAACATCCAACAACCCCTTTAATAAGGCTAAAACACATTGAAAAGATCCTAGCCAACTGCAACGCAAGAAAACCCAATAATGGGACATTACAGTACATTATGCATATCAGTCACAGAAGGAAAGCAAGTAGTTAGTTATGAGTTTATTTAAAAAAGACAGTTATTTGAAGGCTTAATAGTTTTAGTTATCAACTGGATAGGGTTGTGGTTCAATCTTGAGACATTGATGATAGCTAACTCAAAATTAGAGCTTGAGTTTCTTCAGCAGGGTGTGAGCAGAGAATATTCCAGTTGTTCAATACTGCAAAAGCCTTCCCTTAATTAGTCCTGGTGAAACACCCTTTCTAGGGACCATGTCCATCAAGGTACTGCTTTGACAACGATCTTAAAATCCATATGTTAATATGTCTATCTAGATATGGCTCCTATTTTTTGGTAGAAACAGGAAGAGTAGTATTTAGGTCTTTGGCAAGTTATTGGAGAGAATTATAGATACTGCTTGCCGCATTTGAATTTTTTTAGAGGGCTAAACGCTTTTGACTCGGAGCTATGAACCAGTGAGTTCACAAACAGGGACCTCATCCCCATTTAAATATTCAACGATAGCAACCCAATGAGGTTTTAACAACATCACAACTTAACCATCACAACATGCCAATGCAGGCAAGCTGTAGCATTTGAATTTACAGTTTGAGCAGTTTTGCCATTCATTCATTCAGAAGTGCAATGTGTATTGGGGCTCCATAACAAGCAAAATTCTCATAAGCCACCCCTGCTTCTTAGTGTTTAGTAAATTTGTGCTCCATTTCATATTTGTTGTGGAGTGTTTAGTAGATTTTTGATCTTTGCTTCCATTACTGTTGTCTCCTGGATCAACAAAATATCTGGTCTTCCTAATTTAATTTGGCATCTAAGCAACCTCTGTTAGGAATTTAAACCTTTAGCATTTCCAGATAGGCACTTAAGAGGGCACTTCACCCTTAGCCTTGAGAATGCAATTGCTACTGTTTGTTGGGTTCCTACCCTATTTGCTTCGAGTGCAACTCACAAGAAAATTTCCCATTCAGATTGTGTGATGGATACCCTTGACTTTTCTTTGAATTTGTTGCGTACTTTGTGAATGAAAGCTTTCAATGAGATAACAAATAGTTTTGTTGATTGGAGTAATTTTCAGGTTTCATTCATTTTCTTTTTGTGAGCATTTGCAATCACAATGCATAAAGTAATGATAAACAAGTACATTCAGCAACCAATGATATCATTGTTTATTCACTGTTTCACATTGAATAAAACATAAATGGGACAATTTTATTGTCACGACAAACCTTACAGCAACAGTGTCACTCCTGTTAGCAGCCAGCTATGATTTGGAGCTCCTGTTTGGTTAATCCTTGTACCAAAACTAAGGGTTGAGGTATAAATGCTCTCCACTCAAAGCCAAACTCCTTGTAAAGTTTCAAACTTGGAAAAACATACTCCACAGATTGTTTGGGCACTTAATAGACTGAAAATGATGCTCAGAAGTTATGTTCCAGCAAACTGATTCTCTCAGGAATACAAGGGTGATTCAGAAAATGTTTCTAATACACTTTATTTACCCCCAAACTGCCAAAGAAACACTTCAGTTTGCCTAAATGCTCAAATGCTTTAGAAAAATATATTTTGCAATAAATGATAGCAGGTAAAACTGTAGAAAAATTCCCATGTGCCAAGCTCAAGGTGGCTGCTAGCCAAGAAGGGGTAATTTCATCGTAGAAATTCAAATGTTCACCAAAAAATACAAATAACAAATGGATTCTTATTGCCCAGCTGAGAGAAATGCTTTAGAAAATACCTAGAATTAAAAAAAATTCCTCCAAGAGCCATGAACTAAAAAGTGGGTCTCTGTGTAGCTGAAAATGTACGTCCAGATTGGAAATTTCACCAAAAGTCTCAAAATACAAACAGCACTCCAAAAGCCATCTTACCACATTAAAAACCCTGAAGGGAACTCAAAAGATTTCATAACTCTTCATGTTTTGCAAACCAAAATCACCAAATGGAAAATCTCAGTCAAACCTGTGTATTCTGTGATCAAAACAATAACCCTAATAGGGTGGGTCTTTCACTACTAAAACCAAACAAATCGCAAAGGGTTTTTGTCCTCAACAATCCCAATAACTCCAAAGTTCAATTCGACAACATCTCAATATGTGTGCAAACTCAGAATTCCAAAATGAGAGCCCAGACCCCAATGTATAGAGTTTGGAGTGAAAAATTAGGGCAATTCAAATATTATATTCCCTCGAAAAAAGCCCCCATATAACTTTTTAAAAACAACTTATGTCTCCCTTAGCCTAGATGTCCCATTTGGAGACACTTTTCGAAACAGTAATCACTTAAGTTACTTTTAAAACACTTACTTGGAAAATATAAAATATAATTTTCATCACTTAGAGAATTTTTTCATGGCATAAAAAAAGAGAACACTTCACATTGGAGTGAAAATGGAACTGAAGCAGATTCCAACTGCCCAAAATAACACTTACTAAAAATAACATGTACTTAAAAAGCACCGCTATTGAAATCCATTGAAACTAAAAAACCGAGCTCTCCACAGAACACCAAGTCTACTAACCAACTCCGAATAGCCTACGGGAAGCCAAGAATAGGCTAACAAAAAGTAAAGCTGACGAGGTCCGAGAAGGGGACATTATAGATTGCTTCACCCTTCGCTTTTTGTCATCTTGAGTCTGATTTCCTGTTTTTAGCTCAGAGATTTGTGAAGGTTATCTAGGTTCTTGGTCTACCCCTGAATCATTTGGGTTTATCTTATTGGGACTCTTTTTTATTCTTCAATTACCCTAGATTTGGCATTGGTAGTTGGTTTGCCTCTAGCTATTCAGCCCCTGTGGACTGTTCCAGTGCCTAAGTTGCAAACCCCAAATCATGTGAATGGATGGAAAATGAGAAATCATGCATAGAAGTTAGAGCCATCCATGAGTTTTCAATAAATAATGTTGATTTGAAGGATGCAAAAGGGCTAGAAGGATGTGAAATCAATGTGGGAACTATCGATGCTAAAATGGGGCTGAAAATGAGCACCTATTAAGGGTGCTTACTTTTTAGGATGGTACATTTAGCCCCCACTTAAGCGGGAGTATGAGTCCGCCTCATGCTCACGGTAAAGTAGCAAAATGAGAGAGAGAGATGAAGATCATGGGCAAACTCCAAATCGATAAGGCATTGCTCAGGTTAAGGACATAAGCCCCCAAACCAAGGATCTTAACTCGTACATCCATATACAAGGATATAGAAAACAACAACAAATGCCTAGAGCTTACTAAGATTCCAAGTCAACTAGTTGAAGAGACCTCGCTAGAGAAAATGTCTCAACCACTAATAACATGCGTAGAAAGCTATTGCAAGAGCACAAGTGGTCCCCTGAAAAGAGCAAGAGCATACATCAAGGATAAGATAAGATTCCATGATCTAATCCAATAGCAAAGTGTGTTGTGCTATGGAATCATGGAGGAGAGATCAAGACAATCATGAATGACACAGGCTAGGAAAATATGTTGCTCTAGGTGGTCCATGAGAGATAGATGAAAGAGAGAGAAGAGGGAAATAGTCTTGCAAATTGTGTTATGCCAGTTCCATCCATCAAAGAGAGGAGGCGGTCAGTCAAAGGACCAAATGTGTGTGGTTAGTCAAAGGACCAAGAGTTGATGGTCTAGCAAATTGTGTTATGCTAGTCAACCAATCCCGAATATGTGAAAAGGAGAGTGACTGGCCCTAGCAAATTGTGTTATGCTAGTGTACTCTCTGTCATGCTTAAAATGAACAAGACATGCAATAAGGAGGCTATGTATGCCCCCCCTTAAGATGGAAAAATAAGTACTATTTTGTCTTCTTAAGGAAATGATGAACAAGGATAAAGCAGTTTTTACACCAAGACAATATCCACAAGCAACACCCAGTCCAAACCAAAGAGGTAACAATTCCTATGAGGATACCATGCAAGAAGTGTAAAAGGGATCCTTGTGAAGGTTGACACACTGTTTAGTCTCCAAGATAAGGGACTTGCTTACCATGGAAAACCAATGGTGGACAATGAAAAAGGTTATGATCAAGGATGCATATCGTTAATGTAAACCAATATTTCTATGTAAGATTGGATGTCATGATATGCAAATACTGCTTAATAAAGGGAAAAGTGGATCCTTGAGGAGAATGAGAGAGAATGAAATAATACCCTTGCCCCCCCAAGTGTGGAGACAAGGATAAAGATGACCTATTATGCTACTCGCAAAGTGTGATCACACCATGCATGACAGTAAGCCCTCAAGAATTGGCTAACAATGTTACATAGTGTGTAGTAACATAATAGGAACTTAGATGTTATTTAAAGAAATCGGGATTGAAAATACCTCATCGTGACAAGATATGTGAATAATGTCATTATCAACGAGTTGTTGAATTTTGTAATGTAAGGCTTGACATTCATGAGTAGAGTGGTCATGATATCAGTGATACATGCAGAAATGAAGATTCATAAGATGTTGACTACACTTCTTTTTTTGTTTAGGCCTAGTAAGCACCTTAGCATGAATAAGGTTGGGCAAAAGCATTTCTTGATTAAAGGTAGATATAGGAGAAGTGTTAGGTGATGAAGGAGAGGATGCTTCAATAGGTTTCTGACTATTCTCCACGCTTTGTTGCATACATCGTGAACCATGTTGGGTTTGTGATTCACGATAGTGTTAACGTTGAGAGTAACTGTTTTTTGCTGCTTGTAAGATTAAATCTTAGTCCATAAAAATGTTCGTGCCCCTCATTTCCTAAAGGCACTTGAATTCCTTGTCCATGTTTTCCACATCCGTTCCCATTGAATCCACGTTTCGCTAATAAATTATAATCAGTGCCATAACGAGAAGCCATATCAGAAAGAGTTAATGGGGCCTCACAGGTCACTATGCCATCATAATCAGGTTTGATAGTATCTAAAGATTCGTTAGGAGTGGAAGCAACAACAAAATTGTTACCAAGCTCATCAAAACAAGGATTTGTTGTGTTGGATTCTTTATTAGGTTATTATTGTTTAAGTTCCAATGTTGAGACTTTGTATTCTCCAATATAAGTTGGGTTGAAATCTAAGGATCCCCAATCGTCATCCGAAAGGACACTTGTAGAAGGACGGTCATCATCAGTGTCTTGATGTTGTTCTTCTTCAATAGACACAAGTTTATTGCTTGACTCAGTATTCAAACAACTATTCGACCTATCATCTTCCATAAGTGTATACATCAGATTGTTGTAGATAAACTTGACTTTTCGATGGAGAGTAGAATGAACAACATGCATAGTGTTATAATTAAGAGGTCTAGGCATCACATGAATAGGAGTATCTAGAATAACCGGTCCTACATGAATAGGTAATGTGATAATGCCCAATGTTTTCTTAGCAATATTGTCAAAGCCACAAATAGGAATATAATTAGGTTTAACAGTTGAAACATCAACTTTGATCTCTTTCAACATGTCCATACTACAAACATTTTGTCCGGAGCCATTATCAGTTAATATCCTACGAATGCGATTACTATTGATAAGGACGACCACCATAAGGGCATCATGTTGATCTTGAACTTCTTTAGAAGCTAAATCATCGTTGGTAAAGACAATTTGAGTCTTGACAAGCGTAGCATGCATACATTCCGAAAAGGAATTGATATTATCTTGGTTAGGTGGTGGAGTTGGAAGAGTGGTTAAATCTTTTTGCAAGGCTTCATGATATGTAGGAGAAGTTTGAAGAAGGTCCCAAAGAGAAATCTTAGCCAGAATAGCACATAATTGCTCTACCAAATCATACTCCTTTCCAAGAAGTTGAGGAAGACGGGGTGGAGGAGGAAGCACAGGTTTAGAAGGTGGGGGAGAAGTAGGAATAACCGGATTAGTAGGTTGAGGATTGTTTCTTGTACGATAGGTATGAGTCACCACATGATATTCCTTAATAAAATCCAAAGGATTCCTATATTTTCCTTTGACGGTGATAATTGGCTTATTCGGAGTTTGAAAAGAACTTTGTTGATTATATTCTTTAACTGTAATCATAGGTGTAGTAAGAGTTTGAGAATGTTGAGGATAACCCTTAATAGTAACCACAAGTTTGTTAGGTGTTTGGAATGAATTCGATTGATTGCATCCTTTGACAGTTATCACAGGCTTGTTGGCTACCGTAGGTTGAGCGTGGACAATAACATTGACGTGATCAAGTTCTTTACTATTCATGGGTTGTTCACTAGAAGGGAGAGCATTAAGGAAATTAGTAATGATATGATCCTCCTCTTCCAAAAACTCCTTAGAATTGTTAATGTTTTTCAGATTATAGCAAGGAATGTTCAAACTATAGAGATCTTTCAATTAACTAAGCACATGAATCAAAATAAGCATATAAATGAGTAAGATAATACCCAGAATAATTTCTGGTCTGCAACTTGAAGTACTCCAATTTGATACCTTCTTGGACAATTTGATTCTGCTTGTAGCATGCAGATGTGACAATGTAGGTCAAACCCTCGATTACCAATATCGTAACTAAATAGATAAACGCTGGTCAAATTTTGTACTCCAAAGTCAGATGTATATCTGAGCCTTATTTGCAATAATTTTCCTTCGATATCTAATGAATGTCTAGCTCGATATTTCTCGACTAAATTGTATAAATAATCTGAACCAATTCCAGCGATATATGATTGTTTCCAGCGATATAATGTATCGCAATCCTCAATACATGTTCTTTTCAACTAGTATATCTTCCAGCGAATGGCAGAGGTAAGTTTGCAGATCAAGGCAGCAAGAATTTGCACCAGCTAGGAGGGAGAATCCGATCTAGGTTATCGCTCCTTAATATTCCAAAATGCCAATTCAAATACACACTAATGGCAGGTTTGAATGTTTGAACTCCTTGAACTCGCACACCAAGGTTGGAGAAGAAGAAATGCAGATATAGATCCTTGAGGAAGATAGCATGTTATGTTTTTGATACTTCTTTCCTCAAGGATCGAAACAATATATATAAGTCTTTTGATAAACTCTACCACCCCAAGGGTGGTCAACATGGGCCCTCCCAAGTAAAATAATAAAAAACCTTTTATTTATTATTTATTTAAATTGTCACATATATATATATGTAATTAATATCGATCAAACAATAAATAATAAATATCACCAATATTTATTATTATTGTTTATATTGTTTTACAATAATAAATATATATATCCTATATATATATTTATTATTATTGCCTTTAATTGTTCAAGATGGTTGATCTATATGCCGTAAAGGCCATAATATCAACACTCCCTCTTGGACTTGAGGCAAAGATCAACTCATAGATCTTTAATCACAAAACATAACCAAAATGGATTTCTTATCCAATGACATCATAGATCTCACATCTATGAAGGTTGATCTCTATCTACCAGATATAATGATAACACATATGTTCTTCATCATTCCCAACCATTCATCTCATATCCATATGAGAATTATCTTTCCACGGTAGCATCAAGTCATATGATGCTTACCAACCGGATGTGGATTTCCTAGATCCACGAGTTTCCACGACTCAAGAGATAGAATATCAAATCCATGATATTCAAGGTAACATCAATTCTATGATGTTTACCAACCATAAGTTATCATGACTTAAGTGTCCAAAAAAAAAACATCAAGTCCATGATGTTTTCTATCCAATTTGTGGATAACTTAGATCCATGAGTCACCTTGACTCAGCCAATAGAATATCAAGTCCATGACATCAAAACAACATCAAGTCCATGATGTTAAGAGCATTGGTCTAACGAATATCAAGTCCATGATATTCACCAAATGCTCAGAGCAATGGTCTCCAAACATCAAGTCTATGATGTCCACCAAATGCTCAACAATGGATCCCTGATCCATGAAAAGAATATCAAATCCATGATATTCTCCGAGTATCCAATTCATAAGAAACAACTTAGCCATAAGCATAAGTGTAACCAAATGAATAAGCATAACCAAATAAATCTCATAAACATCTCATCTCATGAATCCACATAAGTATAAGAGTAACAATTATGAAATTAAGTGCAATGTAAAGGAAAATGTGTTCACACATAGAATCACATATAATCTCAGCCATATGAAAGAAGGTATGATCCATACATACACAATAAGCCAATAAAGTATGCTCCATACATGCATGCTAAAGTATACAAATGACGTATGCTCCATACATTCATATTAAGTATACTAAATGTAACCAAATGCAATAACCAATGTTCAAATGTAGTTCTCTCATAGAACAAGCATGATTCATTCATGAAAACATATGCCAATATGTAGCCAATGTTACATAAAGTCAATGTATGTGCCTATACATCAAAAAAACTAACAATCTGCAGTGAATGTAGCGTAAAAGATAACATATGCCTGGGCAGAGTATGCATTCACAATGCAAGGTATGCTACTGACATAATCAGCTATGCAAAAAAAAGGAATATGACAATTTGCTGTGCCAATCAGCTAGGTATGTACCACACATAAGGTATGTTCCTCATACTCATACATAAAACCAGTTAATGCTCCCATACACGACATACTAAACATAATGAAGGTATGCTGAAGTATGCTTCCCATCTAGATATGCAAGGTATTAGTATGACATTAACCAGCTATGCTAATAAGATTTTTACTATAACAGAAATATGTTCTTAAATAACCATGAATACATGCCAAAGAAGGTATATAAATTAATGCTAACATATTCCAATGCTAACAATACCAAGAGATGTATTCACTCATATAGTTTCCTACTATAAAAGAAATGTGTTCACACATGTACACAACATAAGCAAGGTAATGTAAAACATAACATATGCCAATGTGAGGTATGCTCCCATGCATACACAGTCAGAATATCACAATGTATGTTTCCACACATAAAATATGCCAAATATGCCAAATATGCCAATATCTATGCTGAATAGATAGTTATGTATGTTGCCACCCATACATCAATGTAAAATAGTTAATTAGTTATGCTAGTGACCAACTGTATATAACAGTGTAAAGTACATACATAACAGAAATATGTCAGTGCTGCAACATAATGAAAAGTATGCTTCTCATACATACACAAATATGTTAACTAACCAATTATGCTAATGACAGATAATCAGCAATAGGGTATGTTCCCACACATACATATATAACAAAATATGTTAAGGTAAGGCATGCCAATTAACAATTAACCAGCTATGTCAATCAGCCATGCTACTAGGGTATGATCTAACTCATACTTATATATAACCAGAATGCAAAAGGGAAGGAGTTTATAACTTAGAAAGTTTCCCAATCGAGCCCACATATAAACTCCCTCTCAATATGCAAGATCCATTTAAAATGCAAGGTGCTCAGATACAAGTTCTTTCACCTCTACAAAGGATGCTTGAAAGTTGTTCCTCTCAAGACAATTTATGGCTATGTGACCAAACTTCTTACAGTTATAGCACTGTGTTTTGGAGAAGTCCCTCTTGAAAGGTTTCTTCTTCTTAGGATTCCTCCGTCTTCCTTCCTTGTCCTTTGAACTTCCTTCCGTTTCAAACCATTTGTCTGTTTCCTTTCCTTGGAAATCTCTCTTCTTTTTGAACTTGCCTTTCCCTTTCTTGAAGGTTTGAGAATATAGAACTTGAATGTCTTCCTTGAAGATTGAACCTCTAGATATCAACCTTGACTCTTCTTGAAGGCAGTCTGTTTTCAACTTGTCAAGTGAAGGTAATTCAGGGCGGGCACTTATTCCTTGAATGAACGCATCCCAAGCAAGTTGTAGCCCATTTAGAGCTGTAATTGCAAGCTCTTTATCATCATAAGTAAATCCAATAGATGATAATTGATTTCTTAGCTCTGTGATCCTCATGAAGTAGGATGTGATCGAGTCTCCTTGAGTCATCTTGATCCAAGAGAGATTGTTTTTGAGAGCTAGAACCCTGTAAGTGTTGTTGATCTGAAACATTCCAGTTAATGAAGTGAACATTTCATGTGCAGTCTCCAAAATGGCAATTGTAGGCACAATGTGATCTTTAACACTATCAACAATAATTCTCATTGCCTTATTGTTGTTTTTGTTCCATGCCTTCTTCTCATCCGCATCCATATTAGCTTGAGGAGGATTTTCAATAATTGAGGTAATTTCCAATTCCCTTAAAATGATCAAGATCCTCATTTTCCAGGATGTATAATTAATGTCTCCTTCAAGCCTATCTTCGGGTCTAATCCCGGTTGACATGATAACTTAGTTTGAATTCCTAGATCTGAAAATTGATCTTTTTCTCTACCTAGGCTTTGATACCATGTTAATGTTTTTCAGATTATAGCAAGGAATGTTCAAACTATAGAGATCTTTCAATTAACTAAGCACATGAATCAAAATAAGCATATAAATGAGTAAGATAATACCCGGAATAATTTCTGGTCTGCAACTTGAAGTACTCAAGTTTAGCCCCTCTAATTAGCCACTTAGTACCTTCTTGGACAATTTGATTCTGCTTGTAGCATACAGAAGTGACAATGCAGCTCAAACCCTTGATACCAATATCGTAACTATTTAGATAAATGCTGGTCAAATTTCGTAATCCAAAGTCAGATGTATATCTGAGCCTTATTTGCAATATTTTTCCTTAGATATCTAATGATTATCTAGCTCGATATTTCTGGACTAAATTGCATAAATAATCTGAACTGATTCCAGCGATATATGATTGTTTCCAGCGATATAATGTATCACAATCCTCAATAAATGTTCTTTTCAACTAGTATATCTTCCAGTGAATGGCAGAGGTAAATTCGCAGATCAAGGTAGCAAGAATTTGCACTAGCTAGGAGGGAGAATCCGATCTAGGTTATCACTCCTTAATATTTCAAAATGCCAATCCAAATACACACTAATGGCAGGTTTGAATGTTTGAACTCCTTGAACTCGCACACCAAGGTTGGAGAAGAAGAAATGCAGATATAGATCCTTGAGGAAGATAGCATGTTATGTTTTTGATACTTCTTTCCTCAAGGATCGAAACAATATATAAGAGCCTTTTGATAAACTCTACCACCCCAAGGGTGGCCGACTTGGGCCCTCCCAAGTAAAATAATGAATAACCTTTTATTTATTATTTATTTAAATTGCCACTTATATATATGTAATTAATATCGATCAAACAATAAATAATAAATATCACCTATATTTATTATTATTATTTTTATCATTTTACAATAATAAATATATATATATACTATATATATATTTATTATTATTGCCTTTAATTGTTCAAGATGGTTGATCTATATGCCGTAAAGGCCATAATATCAACAAGAATACGGACTAGGGACTTCCTTTAATGCTACATCTCTAGAAGGACTAGCAAATGAAGGCAAGCTGATATTAAGAAAAGTATTTATAATGTCCTTGTGCTAAGATATCCTCATAAAGGGGTTTATCATAGGAGAAGGATCATTACTCATTAAGTCATTATTAGTAGAGGGGAAATGATTGAGATGAATATAAGGTAAAGTGTCCTTAAGGGGGTGAATGACATCCTCACAGGGAAGATGCATATTAAGAGAATAATTGACATTATCTTGTATGACTCATCCCAAATAGGGAGATCATGAAGATAAGGATTATTGTCATGGCTTAATACGTCCACACGAGGAGGGTCCTTAGGAGAACAAAAGGAGATTAACCTATAGAAAATATTCATGATGGCCTATGCAAAATGTATGGAATTATATGCTTATTATTCCATGCAAGTGCATAAAAAAGAAATGAAATAATCTTATGTGAATTGCAATGATTACTATTTAATGCAGGAAATGAAATATTTTTGTATTTTTTGTGATGTAAACATGAAATGCAAGAATGCAATGAATGTATCTAAGAATGCAACATTGTAATGCATGCATGCAAAGTAAATTTAGACAGGGAGGATCTAACCACCAAAATATCCAAATTTATAGTTTGTAGCAATATGATGTAAATGCATACAAAATAGATCTAGATATCTAAATGCATAGAAAGGGAATCTACCACCAAAATCAGAATGGAAATGTTATAAGTCGGTTTCACCAAAATGTACAATAGCAAATGGTGACCAATGCTAGGACGAAGATCACTCACCAAATGATATTGTGCATTGGAATACAAACCCACCCTTAAACCAATCTGATTAGCACAACCTAAAAAGGATGAAGGGTTGCTAATGCAAGATCTAGGTAAAAGGGGGAGTTGGGTATTCCTTATGGAATAGTGTGATAATGATATGTAAATGTATGAAAGACACATATGCTATGATGAAGGAAATGACTACTAGCAAAATATGATATTAGATCTGATGCATAAAAGTAAATACAAGATGAAAAGAAGAAGAATGAACTCACCTTGAAGCTAGGAGAGGAGGAACAAACTTCAAATCTGGAAATGATTGTCACAGAACTGTCGGAATCAAAAATTGTTATGGATCTGGAACTCTGATACCTGTATCTTCCGACTGTGAAATTTGCAGATTCCCAGGATAATGCAGACTCAAGTCAGCCTTGTCCAAGAAATTCGACCTTGTCTTGGAGACTCAAAATCTTACAAATTCTGTAGAGGTTCAGCCACTGGTTTTGTAACTTTGAAATTCCGGATCCGAGACTGTGCCACCTCTTCCTGCACACAAAAAAGAAGGGGAAATTGTTGTGGAAAGGGGCTTACCTTGATCAAGCCCCTGTATAGGAATTAACCCTGAAATGAATTTGAAGTTGCATAAGGAAATGTAATCGAGATCGGAAACACAAATCACCTTATACCTTAATGTTGCAATGCCTCTTTGGAGATGATCATAAATGTTGATGCAATAGCTTGGACTCCACAAAAACCTGATAGGAAATCATGAATCCAAACCCTTGAATGATGAATGATGTAGTTTGCCTTAATGTTGGATTGAGGAAGAAAGAGAAGAAGAAGACTTGAATGGATGAATGTAGATCTCCTCCCTTGATTGCAAACTCCTTTGCTTGGCCTCCAATGGGAAAAGACGTTAGGTCTATGGAAGGAAATGCCTTGAATGCATGATGGAAATGATGGAATGAAGACTTGAAATGCTCGATGGCTTTCTTGCACTTGAATTTTTGATAATGGATGCCTTCACTAATGGATGCTTGCTTGAATGCACAATAGCTTACTTCATAATGCTTGCACGAATATGTCTCTTGATCATGAATTATAGGTACGTAATGGATGTGAAAATGAGAGGGATAGGTCTCCCTTTATACACATTTTGGGCCCCAGATTTTGCAAGGCTGACCCCGATTAAGCACCTAGGAGAAACAACCTTGCATCGGGCCCGAAGCCCACTAAAAAGTAGTGCCCTAGGACAAGGCCAACCTAAGTCGGCCTTGTCCAGGCATGCTTTTTTTAAAGTTAGCCTAGGACAAAAGGGTGTGTGCTAAAAGGGGGTTGGAAACCATAGCACACTTGAAAATCTGGGCAAATTCTGAGATCTGAAAATGCATGTAAAGGACCTAGATGGAAGATGAATCATGTGAATGGATGGAAAATGGGAAATCATGCATAGAAGTTAGAGGCATCCTCGAGTTTTGAACAAATAATGTTGATTTGAAGGATGCTAAAGGGCTAGAAGGACGTGAAATCAATGTGGGAACCCATAGATGCTAAAATGGGGCTAAAAATGGGCACCTAATAAGGGTGCTTACTTTTTAGGACGGTACACAAAGATTGAGTATTGGACTCCTGTCGTCAGTTTGATATGCAACTTTCTTTAGCTGTCCAAATTTGGGAATACCGTAGCGTATTTAATACAACGTCTTTATTTTTATGCCCTCCACTTGTGTCGAATAAATTTTTGAATACATTCGGCTTCTGGATTCCAACTATCTCGTCCTCAACAGTCTCACAGGGTATTCGAATGGTACCAAATTTGATCAGAGATTATTATTAACTGCTATATTTAGAATCACCATTGACCAAAGAAACGCTGCCTCATCATTCAATCCACAGGCAATTGAAGAGTCGATGAGATTGACCCACAAACTAAAGACCCCACGAAATTGCCCCAAGGCTATGCTAACCGGTGTGCAGACTTACGAGATAAATATCTTATTTTTTCCAATCAGTTCAATTCTAATAAGGAATTAATGCTGTCACCTGTGGAATAGACAATGAAGATCCACAGCCAATATGAACTTGGATGCATGAGAAGTAACAAAGGATCAATGTGCTGCTTGGAAATCAGCCTAAGGTGTGAATCCCTTGATGTAGACTATCCACACCGCAAAGACCCCTCCGGTGGTGCTCCAGATCTAATGGTGCTGATGCTCTGCATGAACTATGAACAAAATTATGGCGTCTTCAGAGTACTACGCCTGCCAATAGTTTGATCGCCTAATATGTAGGAGATTGCGAGCAGATCAAACATGCATTTAGCAAACCTAAATGCTGGAAAGAAATGCTGTCCGAGAAATTGGTAATTGGTATGCCAAAATGAAGCTAATTATCATTGGCAGAAAATAAGTTGCCTGCTAAAAAAACACGATCCTTATGTTAGACATAAGTGGAGCTGGGACTCACTGGCCTTTGTCCCACAAAAGAGCGGGCACACTACGTGTTATGGCTTTGATACCATATTCAAAATATGGGCAGAGATAAAAACTGCAAATAATTCAACAAATAATATCCTGTTTTCTCAATCAAATACATACATATTTATAGGATTCATAAATCCTATTTTTGAGGAAACAACATTCCTAAATAGACTGACTTGTTTTAACAACTCTACATACGACCACTAATCAGATAACCTATTAAACAACCTATATGACTAATAATAATATTAAGTTGTTTAACAACTTAATATTACTATGACACTTATTTATCACTCATTTATCACCACCCACATAAACTCTTATTTATATTACCTATGTGAACACTGATTCCCAACATTTCCTGCTTTAGAAAACTGCGATTAGGAGGAATTCTGTTTGAATTCCCTTTAGCTTGTGTCCTATTTCTAGGTGCCATCAATCAAAAGGGAATGACTTGACACCTATAGCTATTCAGCCATGAGACTCCTATGGCTTCTTCTCTTCTTCTGCATCACTTCTCTCTGGTTATTCTTTTTATACGTCCATTTCATTTCTACATCTCACCCACCAAGAAATGTAAATATTAATATTTTAGTATTTTAGTCATTTATATGCTTTATGCCATAATAGCTCTGCTTGGTCTGTTTGAGCATTCTTTTCAACCTATGAAGATAACAACAACTTATCAATCAAATGTCACATGTTGCTGGTAAGACTCACGCTTTAGAATGTTCATAAAACTGATGTTTCACTCATTGGAAGACAACTTTTGGTTTAAACTTTTTTGATATGATATACACTGTTATTGAGATCATTTGACATACATAGTCGTTGGAGTTATAGTTTTCTTCATCAAGTGGTAAATTTGGATAATGAATACCTTGGAATTCGATATATAAACTTTCAATCACAAATACCTATAAAATTTGTAAAAACACAACTGCTGTTCAAATGACATTTGCTTCCATCAGGTATTGAAAGAAGGAAAGAAAGAAATTATACTAATATTCATGAATGACCAAAAGTAGTTCAACGGGATTCAGGAGTACAATAGTTTACAATAGAACATTCTAGGAAGAGCTCCTAGAAAGATCCCTCAAAGGGGGGAAACAGAAACAAAGAAATATAAAACAACGCAAATGTTCAAAAAACTAGTACCCATAACCATGAAGGGGGAAGAAGAACCCCAAAGAGCAAATGCTGAGGAAAATCAAAGATCATTAAGTATCATTGTTTCTACTAGAATCAGTGTAGTCACTGTTGCCGTTGTCAATCATTGTCAAGGTACTGATACAAGATCTGATAATGTTCATTGAGGAGTGCCAAGGGCCAAGAGGGTTAAGCAAGACACTTCCCCTAGGATGATATCTAGCATCGAAGGCCGAAGTGACCCTTTTATTGGTGAAAAAAAGGTTGTAATATTCATCTGCTCCTATTGCTGGGTTGGTGGCTGGAGAGTAGCTCTATGCAGTGAGAAGAAGCTGGATCGTGTTGATGGGAAGAATTGGGACTATGATGCTAATTGCTAACATGTCGAGGTAGAAGCTGTGAGAGATGTTTTCTTGCAGGTCTGTCCACCTCTTTAAGAGAAGTAGTGGTCTCTAATTTTTTTTAGAGTTGTTGGGCTCTAGATGTGTTGGAAGGATGTGATCAGCCCTAAGGGCCCGTTTGGTGCCAAGCATTAACCTAGAATAATTTAATTCTCTGTTTGTGGCATTTTTTGAATTCTCGAATTAGAAAACTAATCCCCATTTTGGGGCCAATGCTTGCATTAGTTAATTCTAAAAAAAAGCTGGAATTCATTTCTTATTCG
>MU227110.1:838141-874055 GCA_018584345.1 Thuja plicata
ATAATCCTTATTCCAATTCTACAATATGGGATCCAAACGCAGAATAGCTTATTCCAGCTTTCATTTTTAGGATTAATTAATCCGAGAATAGGTCCTTATTCTGGATAAGTTAATGCCATGCACCAAACGGGCCCTAAGGGCTCTAGGATCCCTGGAGGCTTCATGTATGGATTTGTGTCTAAGGGTGATGGCGTCTTGAAGTTAAAGAGCTAAACATTACTAGTGCATGAATATCTAAAGAAAAGTTAAGAAATTGTTTCCCGAGTCCCTATAGAACCAGTAATATCTCTTGTGAATCTCATAGTAAATGTAGTGTTTGAAGGAGAAATACTCCTTGGTCTCAATCTTGGAGAGAGCAATGTTGATAGATCCAGATAGGGCAAGGAATATGATGGTTCATTTTCACTTGTAGTTGTTGGGAGCAGACTGTCATTTGGCCAAAGGGAAATATCAAGCCTTGTGGCCAATGATGCTCGAGATAGTGAGGACAAGTCAATATGCAATTGTCAACTTGTAAGAAATGCTCAACATAAAAAAGCAAGCTTCGAGCTGAGTGGTAGAGAAGAGGAGGATGAGGTAATTTGTACGTATTACTTGTAGATGTCCCATCGAAGGAATGAGTTGAGGAGGAGCATCTAAGGAATACATGAAAGGATATAGTCTATGAATTGATATTTCAATAGAATGAATGAGCACCATATTACCAACAAGGATGGTGTCGAAATGGGCCTAATGAAGCAATCCTTGCAGAAGAATGATGACAAATTATGGATATCTTCCATGAATAGAAATGAAATCCCCAATGGATTTGAGTTTCTGTATGTAGAAAGTAAACTGGAAGATAGTTTAGAGACATAGTTGTTTGGCAGCAAACTTAGCTTGGACAAGGCTTTTAAGAACAGTTCACTCATATTTGATAATATGCTTCAACATGATAGTATGGATCCTCTCAATATAAGCCCAATCAAAGGATCTCTGGCGAGGGCCCCAAAACTTAGAGCCATGCAAAATTGGAAGCTTGATGATGTTATCAAAAAGGCATCTTTGAAGGGATATCTTTGATGTGGATCTAGAAATGTTGATGTTCTGAGATAGAGTGAGAGACATATTACTTGCAACTACATAAATGCGAGGTAGGTTTCACGCTAAAGGAGGGTCTAGAAACTTTGACCTCAAAGTATGTCTAAGTAGATGTGATCTCCAATCCAAGGCTCCCCTTTAATAAAAGAACTGGAATTTGGCAAGTAGACATTTGGAGATGTTGAAGATCACGACCTTAGATTTACTAAGCTTGATTATAAAATTCACAAACAAGGGCATAAAGCTTCTATTGTAGCCCTTTGGTAAAATGAGAGAGCAAAACAACATGATCAACTGAAAGTAGGATGGCAATAACCACCTCATGTAAAATGCAACCATCATCATCCACTAAGTATGTTGTCAAGGAAACCACTCCAACTCATCAATGTAGATGTTAGAGGTTGGAGAGAGAGAACACCTTATTTGACCCCAATGATATTTCTGACAAAGTCAGAAAGACTATGACAGTTACAAATCTACCCAATAATTGTCTCATAAATTCTCCAACCAGTGGTAATGAGAGAATAGAAAATGTTTAATCACACATCTGCTTGAAAAGTAGAGGTCTTGGAATTGAGCCAAAGACCTTTTTGTAGACTATGAAACAATGGAAGATTGTGGAAGATTGGTGGCAAGCCTCCTCATTAATAGCTTGGAATGTAAAGATGTGGTCAATGGTTTGATAATCTTACTTGAAGTTGGCTTGCTCAAGAGCTCAAAGATGACCATTCTCCAGTTACTCAAAACTACATGTTTAACATTGCTGCATAAAGTTTGGCAAATGCATCCTCAATTATCATAGTTCTGTAGTTGCCAGGATTGGAGAGATCCTTGGTCTTACAAATAGGATGAATTAACCAAGACTAAGGAAAGCCTAAGCCAAAACCTCATTTAAAAGGAATCTACTCCATATTTGATAACTTTAGTCCTTACAAATCAGCTGCCTTGTTGGTACTTAATTTCAGAACAGCTCTTTTGATTTTACTTGTGGAGAAGAGAACATGAGAGAAGTTGGTTGTGAAGTAGGGACCATGAGAATATGTTGGTTTGGGCACATCATAAAGAGATCTTCATCTAACACTTCGTATAACTTTCCTTGAGAAAGATTGGATGAAAAGGGTTTGAAGGAATGGTCAAGATCTACATGGAGGGCAAGTTGATGAAAAGCAAGAAACTCTTACTTCTTGTGATATAGAAGACATGACATTCTGTATAGATGAAGGGCAAAGAGGGAGGGTCACGTGTTAGTGAAAAATGGAGCCTTAGATAAAGAAATCTGCATTGATTATTAAACCACTTTTTCATAGGGTATGATCCATGAAGGTGAGGAGGTTGAGGATAATGTAAAGTGTAAGGACATGATTCGGCAACATTATCCAAAGGGCTTGCTGAAGGAATTCATCACGGAGTCGATGATGGGAAGGGGAAGTTGAAATTGGTCAAAAGAAAGGAGAGAGGCAAAATAGTCAAGGGTAGAGTAAAATTTGGCCAAACAGAGAGATGGGCAGAATAGACAAGGGTAGAATCACCAACAAAGTGGATAGTGGTATGTTTAGTGACAGGAGACATGATTGGAGAGGGTGGTTGCAAGGAGTGAGAATCAGCAAGAAGGGTGAACTCATTGTAACATGATCAATGAGTGAAAGCTAAGGGGAAATAAGGAACCCATGGATGTGGGGGATGCAGGACTTATAGGTAAGAGCATAGTCAGCAACACTCGCACACACCACCACTATGGAGTAAGCGAGTGTATCTATTAGAATTGAGGAAACAAGGGAGTCTATTGAGAATGTGGAGGCTTTGAGACTCCTCTAATCAGAAAAGATGTCTCTTTGTGGGCCATGGAAGCAATGTTTCCATTAGTAGAAACTCTCGTTAAAATTTAAACCAAACTCCTATGGATCCATTTGTCCAAAAGCACAATCGTTAGAAAGGTTCAACTCAATTTCCAAATTCTTTCTCAATAATCTTCTTGCAAGTGGATGGCATCTTGCATAACTGTAATAATAGCAATTTGACCACTTTGGAACCTTCATTGACTGACAAGCAAGAATATTCACTTGAAGTCTTAGAAGACTAAAATTAGTGCGATTCTGTGCATGAAACATGTACAGTATTTGCAAACATTAACAAGAAACAAGCACAAGATTTTGACCCAATTTATATCAATGTGTTTACTACAGAAAGTCAATCTGCAGCAATGTCCCAGTTTTCTATGGAAAGTTAATTTGTTCTACAACTTAGTTGCTATAGAGAGCCAATCTGCAATCAAAATCCTGTTCACCGCAAAAGTGTCAATTTGTATTGTCACAGTTGCTATGGAAATTTAATTTGCAGCGACAATTCAAATTACTATCAATAGTGCTTTCTGGTACACATTGATCATTTAAACAAATTAACTCACTAATGAAATTTTTATATCAGGTTAGGAGCAGGTAAGGGATGCAATCATACAATCTGACATCATGAATTGCACAAAGCCTATCCTGTGCATGGTGGGTGGCTGTGATTATCTGAACATTATTTACCTTAATATGTTATTTTTCTTCAGTTCTACCTTATACGTAGAACATTGATAACAATTATTGTCTCTCCATCTCCCATTGACGTGACTCACAAAAACTATCCTCTCTTCTTCTTTCACAATTGAAATCCACAAAAGTCTTCTATCCATCTTCCAAATTTGAAACTTTAAAAATTATATCTATATCTTCCATAAATGAGAGGCATAAATAACTCTTTCTACATCTTTGTAGGTGGTAGGCACAATATTATTGATGATTTGAGGCTCAAGATCCATGGGATTGATTTCAGCTCACCCATGGATTAGGCCAATCAAGGTGGTGAGCGTTGTACTCATTTTCCTCTCACATGCACTACTTCTACATTGTTCAGAACATAGTTGGAAAACTCTGACATGGCAAACACTTAGCAGACCCATTTTTTTTGACTCAACAACTTAAACAATTGCATAAATTTCATTAGAAACACATTTGTTTTGCAAAATTCAATGACAAGAAGTATCCAATGAGTACAAAAGTGTTTTCTATTGAATTTGATTGATTTAAATGTAAATTGAGAGTACAAAATGACATCATCATGTGGAATCTTGATCACTGATAGCCTGATACAATAGATCGCTGATAAAATGGAAATAGTAAAACTAAAAGCAAATGCAACATTTTACATCTTTCTCTTACCTAATCTACTGATAACTGTTGGAGAGGTAGAGGTTCTAGTCCTTGGAGTCTGTTATGGCTTCTTGCTTGCCATGGAAGTCCACCTTAGCTTCGTCAATGCAGTCGAATCCTACATCTGTTGTTGTTTCCAATCCTACATCCTGCAATGCTTGCCTCTCAAAGTCAAGAATCTCATCTTCAATAAAGAATGTTTCCAGTCCTACATCCTGCAATGCTTGCCTCTCAAAGTCAAGAATCTCATCTTCAATAAAGAATGAAGGTTGACCTTCCTCCCTGTCCTATCACTATAAGGATCTATCTCATCCAAATCAATGGGATCCCCTGATTTGTCTTTTTTACCCTTCTTGTGCACAACTGATAGTTGTATAGCACAAGGATAAGGTTGTTGAGGCGTTTTTGAGCTGATTTGTTCCTCTTTATAATTTTTATGATGCTTGTGAAATAAAGATTCCAAATTATATACATGTCTATGTGGTTCTTCTTTAGGTAACTAGCTCCAAGGAAAAGAGCCTACTCCTATTCCTTTAACTTTCCAAATCTTGGACAATGATGTCTCTCACCTCAACTTCGGGTGTTATCCTTTGAACACATGTTGTGAGACCCTCCATAACTTCACTAGGATTTTAGAAGGAATTGGATAGAATAAACAAGGGTCAAGAGGAATTCCTTTTAGAATGAATGGGTTGGAGAAGTTGATTGTTCCACCTCCTATCCATAATGTCCCATATGGGATCAAATTTGAGGCTTTCCAAATGGACACTTTTTTAATGTCCCCTTTTTAGGGCACATTATTTCTGTGCCTCGTTAGCTGTTTTAGCTTGGCCCGATAGGCTAACCAGGGCTTGACTGGGGTCAGTATGATATTTGGCCTAGGGAATTCTAGCTTCAGGCCAATCAGAGTAGTTTCTATAGGGTTTCTAGATACTATTTATAGTAAGTCGACAGAGTTCAGTCTTCGTGACATTTCAGTATTGGACTTGGAGTGTATCGCCAAGAGCTTTCCGACAAGCTATCACATGTCTTATTCCGAGTTCGTTTGGTCATCCATTTTAATGCTAGAAGATTTCATATTTTATTATTAAATGGATGTAGTATTACTTTAAAGTGACAAAAAGTGAGAATATGAAAAGAAAGAGAAGGGGAACTGAAGAGCCACAACTATTGCTTTAAAAGAAGGAATGGAGACTCATTTGGGATATGCTTAGTTTATGAATTTATTTCTCTTGGAGAATCCATGAAGCTTCAACTTTCAATTTTGAAACCTGAGGACGGAAACCTTCAGGCTTTCTCGGTGGATTGGACGGAAACCCAGTTCATCTCGGGGGTGGATTCACATCAGAGTTCACCATTGCATTTCCAGGTTCATTTTGTTATTTGATATTCTGTTGCATAAGATCCCACTGTTATTGTATTGCTATTGTATAATGCAATAATATTTGCTAAGGGTTTTCATGGAATATATTGCTAGTTATTGTTGTTGAATCATTGGTTTATTGCATGCATTTATTTGTTTAAATTTGCATGAGATATATTTGTGGAAAAATCGAAAAATATCGGTTTGGGACATTTTAGTGGTATCAGAGCTGGTTTTTCTTGCTAGCTAGTGGAGTTTTAATAGAGACATTTACAAAAGGGTATTTTTATGACTAACACAGAAGTGCAGCTCGATTGTCTAGAATCGGAGGAAACTATTACAGGTTTATCAAATATCATTTATGGTTAAACCAAGCTTAGCATTGGAAATCGTGGACTGCTGCTGTTGAAAATATCCTAACACTGAGATTGGTGGTTCATTTCTAATTGTATGCACCCGTGAGTTTATGTATTGAACTACACTGGTGATTGCATTCTTAATACGGGTCAAGGGGAGGTTTACTCCATACGCTGTATGTGGTCTCCACATATAGAGGGACTCGCAGGTATATGTATTGGTCTGCACTCCTGGTGAAACACAGATACTGCCGTCACATTCTCCCTAGCACGTTGAGAAGCAACAAAACTATTGCCAGGAAGCATCACGGGAATTCGCAGGGTTCAAAGATATCGTGTTCCTTATTATTGCAGGTGTTGTTTGGCTTCGTTACTCAAATCATAAGAAGATATATTAAAGCAGAGGCCTTGGCAAGTTAATAGAAGGCAGGAGAAAATTATTGATAGTTTGTCGTCAACTTTTGAGAATTTTTTGGGAGTATATGATAAAGTTCTAAAACTTTATTTTTTGTTGGAAATAATAATGTCGTGTGAGCAATTATTTTGGTTTCGTGAGAATAAGGTTAAATTGTGAATAATAGTCTCCTATGGTCCCGTTAAATGCTTTGGTGTTTTTCTATATAACCCAACGATTATTATTTGTAATGTTCTAGTCAGCAGACAAGTTAAATATTTCGGGCTACTTTGGCACGATTATGAAATAAATTGAATATCTCAGCAGCTTAATGGTTGGGACCCGGTTTGTGGCTTTCGCTACAGGTGGCATGAATAATTTTTACATTTCTAATGTTTATGAATAAACATTACCGTCTAAAGGTGAAACACATTATTAGCTAGCATCAAGATTGGACAATCAAATTCTTTTTCGTAAGGGAGACTATCCGCTGAGTGTAGCTAAATGTTTGGGTGCTTGTGCCTATCAAAACGTATCATTGGGATCCCCGCGTGGAAAGAAGTCCGAGACTTCACACTTGCTCTAGTTGCATTTCGGGTGGAGGTATTAATGTATATACCGTCTGGAATAGTGTTACAACGACTGGGTTGGGTTTAAATAACCGTGGCTCTTAGATGTTGGTTGGGCAACAAAAGAGTTGACAGCCATGGTGTTAGGGAAAGTCACGCATACTACACAGGGACTCCCTGCTCGTAGCATACGCAAAGGTATATATGCACGTGATAGCTGCCAGCGACGGTTGGCATTAATGTATGTCGCGTGGACTAGCTATTAGCCACAAGTGATGCTGGTGTAGTCGTGTGGGGTGAACAACCAGCTACGGGCTCGAGTCTTGACTGGGCGTATGCGGAGAGAGCTGCTACAGCAGTGTTGCGAGGTGTTTTCGTGGTCCCAGCAGGAAGGTTGAGAAAGATGTCAGCTCCAACATCCAAGCACCAGCGCAGACCTTCTTAGTGTGCAACAAGTACATCATTCTCTCATTTATTGTTCAGCCATATTAATTCATCGCAGTATTGTCTCCTTAAAGGACGCGTGCCAAGTGTTTGTTGTAATTTTAGTTTCAGCCTTGCTGTCATTTCATAGTTGTTAAAATATCGTGTTTAGCCTCTTGCTACGTTTGAAGCTATAATGCCACTGCATGAAGTGAATCGTTTTAAATGTAATGGTTGTATAAAATTTTGACAAATGATTGGATAAATGGGGTGGTCTGCCAAGTGTCTATTTTAAACAAAAAAATAAGTGTTTATTTATATGCGCATTTGTAATCTGGGAGACTTATTTTAAGTTGGCACTCAAAGACCCAATCAAAATCAGCTACTAGAGACTCAGAAAAAAACAAACTAGATCAGACCTTGCATATGAATTGTTTGACGAAATGTCTATGACATAAAACACAAGAATCTAGAACATCTGAGACAAGGGATGTTACAACGGTAATTAGGTGGAATTGTTGTTACTTGCTGGAAAACCACTCCTTTATATTATGATCATACGATGAATGATACTCAGAATTAGTGGATTTGCTTTTTGGGCATTAATGTATTTCCTCCCATATTCTGAGAAAGTGAACAAACATTCTGAGAGAATTGAACAAAGGGAAGGTACCTCTTTGTATCTTGCAAGGGTCAGAAGGTTTCGTTTTTCCAGAATTCAGAAATTTTGCAATCCCTTTTACAAACAGCCAGTTAGAACCATTACATAGGGGAAAGATGCATGGTTTGGAAAAAGTCTCGAAGGATCTTGTTAAGGTACAACAACAGTTAGCCCAGATTTTACAACCTGATAAAAGGATGGAAATTCTCGGCATGTACGATGAGTATAACACACTTCCTCCACAGTTTCATGGACTTTCATCCAAAGCTACAACACAAGACTTTAATGGCAAAGAAGCAGTGTCATGATTTGGCTCGAGATCTAGTTGCACAAGATAGGTGCAAAAATTTATATGAAGAGTTTCCACTTGTCATTAATCAACCCATAAGTGAACAAAAAACTAAACTAGTTATTGAAGAAAGGCCTTATGTGGTTGTCATTGAAGCAGAGCATTGCAAAACAAATATTGAATCAAATGCATGTAGGAGAGGCTAAAGAAGAGGCAACAAATATAGAGGCTACCGGATGGTATACTAGAGAAGAGCAACCAACTTCCATTGATTCTCAGCCTTCACTTGATCAAAGAAAAGATGGAGAAGATTTGGATGACCCATTAGATAATGCATCCCAAAATGACAATGATGAGAAGCATGCCTTGAAGAGTCAGCTGAAAGTCAATAACAATGCCATTATTGCAGCTCTGGTTCACCATGGTAGCACTCACCAGATTATTGAGGATCTTTACAGGAAAGCTCAGAAAGAGAAAGGACAAGGTGGTATAAGGCTTGGATCTTATGTTACAGATTTACAGGGGGTCAAAACAACTTTTGAGGATTGGAAATCAGAATATCTGTGTTTACTTTCAGACCGTGACTACCTGTTACAGGTTGCTGGAAAATATGCTTAGTTGAGGGAAAAGGAGGATGAGGTTAATAAGCTCAATAGAGAGCTTAGTGTCACTCATGGTACATTGGAACACACACGTATTGCTCTTCAGGAAGCAAGAAATCAGATTGTTGCCACTAGCCAGTACAGGGAACAAGACGACAGGGAATGCTCCGAATTCTTTCAGGAGGTGATTCAGGAACTTGATAGCATACAACAGACCTATGACTTAGATAGCTATCCCAAAAGATCTTTGGATCATCCAGAGTTTCTTTATGAGTTAGATAACTTTCAGGCGGTTGACAATTCCTTGTTTGAGATGGATGCTGATTTGACATTTGATAATCCCCTTTTTGAGCTAGATGAGGAAGGTATTTCCTATCCCCATGATGAGGATGAGGTTGGTTGTAGGATTTGGGACCCAGGTTCAGTTACTAGAGGTGAGTCTTGGTCACCAGATTGGAGTAACGAGGTGAGTTCAGTTGTTGAGCAGTTTGGTTTCCACATCAGCGGTTCAGGATGGGCAGTTGTGACTTATTGCATGATGGGTGATACGCTTTTCATTTCTTTATCTCTCACTGATGGAGAGATGTCTAGTATTGATGGCATCTTGGAGGTAGCTGCCTTGTCACTTTTGACAGATGGACATAATGCTGATTTCAAATCAGCCTTGGATAAAGACTTGGTAATCAGTATGACCAAGGGGTACCTAAGGAAAGAAGATAGTGTTGATGAGTATCCCTTGATACGAGCCCCTCTTCACACAGCTTGGACTCAACCACATTACCGTACCGATTCATCCAGTGCCTATGGTAACTCTATCATCACAGATTTTGAACATGATGATGATGTTTAGGTAGAGTCTATTATGTATGGGATGGATAGCAGGTTTGATACACTTCCCTTCAGGACAAAGGAAGCCATGTCCTGCAGTTCAGGTAGTTTGCTTCTTCAGTACAGTTTCTGGTTTGGGTTACATATTGGAGGGACAATGTTGTGGCAATTGGACATTTTGGGTAATTTACTCATTATGGGCATGGATCGACAAGATATTTCAGACAGCTGGGGAGATGGGTGGCCCTTTTGTTTGTGGGACCCAGGAGGAGCTTTCTCTTGGTTAGCGATAATTCGGGGAGCTGGTTGGGCATTAGTTCCCCACCTTCATTTGACCTTAGTAGTGCTTATCATTTCAGTTGGAGTGAGGCTCCCAGTTGGATTGAGGATCTGCTCACAGATGATGGCAGCACAGGGCAGGTTGATTCGACTGATCAGACACATGGGGAGATTTGGGACCCTGACATTAGTTTGATTAATGCATTATTGCTGTGTGGTCTTGATGATTGGCTTCACAAGTCTGGACAAATTGTTCATGTCAGTTTTGCGCAACAGATTGGTGGAGCAGTTTCCTTGAGGTTGGTATGGGATCCAGGCATTGTGGTCTCAACATGTAGATATCGATTGCTTGAGGGCAAGCAATCTTCGAGAAGGGAGGATTTGTAATGTCCCCTTTTTAGGGCACATTGTTTTTGCGCCTTGTTAGCCGTTTTATCTTGGCTTGATAGGCTAACCAGGGCTTGATTGGGGTCAGTATGATATTTAGCCTAGGGAATTCCAGTTTTAGGCCAATCAAAGTAGTTTCCGTAGGGTTTCCAAATACTTACTATAGTATTTATAGTAAGTCGACAGAGTCCAGTCTTCGTGGCATTTCAGTATTGGACTTGGAGTGTATCGTCGAGAGCTTTCCGGCAAGCTATCACACATCTTATTCCGAGTTCATTTGGTCATCCATTTTAATGCCAAAAGATTTCATACTTTATTATTATGTCACTTTATTATTAAATGGATGTATTACTTTAAAGTGACAAAACGTGAGAATATGAAAAGACAGAGAAGGGAAAATGAAGAGCCACAACTATTGCTTTAAAAGAAGGAATGTAGACTCATTTGGGATATGCTTAGTTTATGAATTTATTTCTCTTGGAGAATCCAAGAAGCTTCAGCTTTCGATTCTGAAACCTGAGGGTGGAAACCTTTAGGCTTTCTCGATGGATTGGACAGAAACCTAGTTCATCTCGAGGGTGGATTCACAACAGAGTTCACCATTCCATTTCCAGGTTCTTTTTGTTATCTGATATTCTGTTGCATATTCTAGCTCGGATTTGGATTGTGAGAAATCCCATTGTTATTGTATTGCTATTGTATAATGCAATAATATTTGCTAAGGGTTTTCATGGAATATATTGGTGGTTATTGTTGTTGAATCATTGGTTTATTGCATGCATTTATTTGTTTAAATCTGCATGAGATATATTTGTGGAAAAATCGGGAAAAATACCGGTTTGGGACATTTCAACTCCGAGCCTATTCATGGCCTCTTAAATGTGCTCCATTGGATTAAAGGAGAACTCTAACCGACGGCTTTGACAATTGCCGACTACAATTTACAAATATGTAAGGATTAAAGATGCGAATTTATAATGAAAGACTTAAATTAAAAAAGGTAAAATGTTCAATTTGTATTTAATTAAAAAGTTTTGAGTTTACCTTCACGATCTCTAGAGCTCTTTGTGTGGAAAGGTTGTTAAAGGCTATGTTTGCAACCTATTCTCCTTCAAGCTTCTTTGAATAAGGTGGATTTAGCCATGCTTGACTTACAAACATTAGTTTCACAACAATCAATGAACTAATAATGCTTTGCAACGTTAGGACAATCATTGCAAACCTTGTGGGACCTAATCTTATGAACTATTTTGCTTGGGTGTGTACTCATCAAATTTAGAACCCAAGGATGATTGTAGAAATATTATATGATACTCCTTTCATCATCTACTACAAGTGTCACCCAATCAGGTTCACTTGTGTCCTCCATAAGAAGATCAGGGCAATGTGTTGCACAAGGTGTTCAAAAAAGTGTCTTATGTTTGTTTTGGAGCAATCTCCCATTGTTAATGTTTATACTAGGAATAAAGATAATCAACAAAAGATGAAAATAAGGAACAATAAGACACAACATCTATCCTGGGAAAACCCTCCAACTTGAGGGGAAAAATCCAGCCACACAAAAACATCACTTTTATTATGCAAATACAAAAGTCTGAATTATAATTTGGCCAAACACACGTCCATTCAATCTGTTTATATTATGTCCCCTTTTTATTATAATTGAGACACTACTTGATTTATATAATTCCTCCTTGAAATGTTTGTTCAATTGATTAACAAGCAATAAATAATGCTATGTAAATGCAATTACAATGATGATCACAAAGGTATATGTATTACTGGTAATTCCAAATGCATACGCAAAACATCAATGTGCTTCAAGAATGCAGTTTACAATATTCTGGAATTGTATATGCAAAGTCTTTGACATATGAGCCGTCTCTGATATATCAATAATGATGTATGCTCCTCAAATAAGATGCCGTCTTTGATATGTAAATGAAATGCCTGCACCAGCAGTTGCTATCGCAACCTTCTATGCTCTAAGTCGAGCATTTTCCACATGGGAATATATAAGTGTATAAAATATCAATTCTTCAATATCCATTTGGTGAGCTGACCGGCTTGTATAAATATGTACTTTGAAGCATGAAGAGGCATGGTTGGAAAGTCGTCACCGTTCATAACTAGTTATTTTTTATTCATGATAATCATTTATGATTATTATGAATTAATCATGGATGATTACCGATGACAACATAATCATCATGAATCATTAAGTACAATTGTTAATGCAAGCCCGGTAATGCCTTTGGCTTGAATATAATCTATTGCATGATTATTATTACTCGGATAGCCCGGAAATACTGTTGGCTAGACTGATAGCACAATAATATGTATATCCCGATCCATGAATTGGAAGTGATGCCTGATCATGGTGATGTATGGTAATATCAGGCCCGATGATGCATATTCTCATCGTCTTTATTATCAGACAAAGATATATGTGAATATTGTGCTTAATGCAATGTCATGAACGTATATGCAATAATGATGCTATGATTATATCTATATGAACGCACCTATGTATGACATGATGTTCCATATGTATGTGAATGTGCATGGAATGCTATGTCATGGATGGATGCGTTCATGTGGATGACCATGTATGTGAGATGTGATGCAATGATACGAATGTTGTGGCAATGACAATATGATGTCATCTATATGAGTGCATATAATGGAGTATCATACATATGCATATCTGTGTGATGGTAATCTCATGATGATGGCTGTGACGAGTCTTCAAGCCATTGGACCATATCTAACTACTATGCAAAATGCAGGAAACCCTGATATTGTACAAGACAAGGTATGCGTATTCCCCTTGGCCTTATTTACATGTTTAATTTTTTTGAAATAATGGGATATCACAGTGTCCCCTCCAAAAATGCCTGCCTACAAGCATTTGATTTTTCAGATCTTATGGGTCTCTTTTTGTAGTTGATGCAGACTCTGAATGTTCCATCATTCCTTTTGATTATCTCTATCCTTGAACGAATTTTGTTCCTTGAACCTTGAAGGGAGAGAAACTCCTCGAGGCTGCAAGGTGGTGGCTGGCTGATCAAGTCCATTGTGGAGTGGGGAGTAAGTGTATCTTGAACATGTGAGTCTACCCCGGTTGGGAATCCATGTATTTCTTATTTCCTTCCTTGAAAGTAAATGTCTGTTTGCTAACATCTTGTTTAAATGGTCCTATGGTCTTCATCCATGGTAGTCCTAAAATGAGATCAATATTTCCTAACTCAAGGATGTGGAATTGAGTGGAATAAGTGTAATCTCGTATTTTTAAGGTGAGAGTAGTAATTATGGTGTCACTATGCATGAGTGCTCCATTGGATAGTTTAATCTTGAGGCCCTTGTACTTAATTTTGGGTATGTTGTGTTCTTGAATCCGGTTTTGACTGATGAAATTGTTAGTAGAACCACTGTCTAAAAGCACCCTTATGCTTATTTCACCAATCTGCTCTTGTATTTGAAATGTTTTATGAGTGGGTCCTTCTAGGCTGGCTAGAGTTCCTTCTTCCTCTGAATCTTTCTTATTATTGTTTTGTGTGGTTGGTTGTCTTTCAAATTCTTCTTCGATATGTAAGAAGGGGTTGTCGTAGATCACGTGCTCCTTGAGTTCATAGATAATTTTTTGGTAGGAAGGAAAGTATCTGTCGAGTGTAAGTTTCCTTTGGGCGGTAACTCATTTCTCTGCTCTTCCCGGAGTCTATCTTTTTGGTGCATGACCCTTGTGAGGAGATAGGGAATTCATTGCACCCCCTTTCAAGACTTTCGTTGATCCCTTTTATGCTGTTTTCCCTTCGAGGAGAAGAGGTTTGCACTTGAGGTCTTGCAGAGTTTGGTTGATATTTCATCCTTAGCTCTAGATACTCCTTCAGGGATAGTTCTTATAAATTACCGTTCTCCCAATCCCTTTTGAATTGTTCTTGCAGACATATGAAGTTTGTTGTTTGGAATGTATTGGTGGAATCAGTAAACGTTGGGATTCTGGGTCTTGAGCTCTTGCTTGCCGAGTGAGAGGTGTCCTTCAGTGGTGGTTTGAGGGAGGCTTGGGTGAGGGCTCTAATAAGCTGGTCCATGGAATCCTGCATCTTCTTTTGCTCGTCGAGGAACTGATTGAGTTTATCATTAACTTTTTTTTATCATTGTCCATTATACGAATGTGACTCTGTTACCACTTGTATTTTCCCCTTTTTACTATAATTGAGACACTACTTGATTTATATAATTCCTTCTTGAAATGCTTATTCAATTGATTAACAAGCAATAAATAATGCAATGTAAATGCAATTACAATGATGATCACAAAGGTATATGTATTACTGGTAATTCCAAATGCATACGCAAAACATCAATATGCTTCAAGAATACAGTTTACAAAATTAGGTTGTTTCTAATATAACAATGTGATATATGCACAATACCCTGTATGACTGTATTTGATCCCTTGAATGTGATGTATGCTGCAATTACAGGATGCTATAGGATCTCAGGCAGAGATATGTTGTCTCTAATATTCCGGAATTGTATATGCAAAGTCTTTGATATATGAGCCGTCTCTGATATATCAATAATGATGTATGCTTGTCAATTAAAATGCCGTCTTTAAAATTCCTTGTCAATTAAAATGCCGTCTTTAAAATTCCTATATATATTCAGAGATATATCAATAATGATGTATGCTTGTCAATTAAAATGCAGAGATATGTTGTCTTTAAAAACTTATATATTCCTTCAAAACTTGAGAACCTCCTCTCCAAGGCTGCAAGACGCAAATTCCAGATGATAAAATCACCGTACAAGTGCTCAGAATTGTACAACTACCATGACACTGAAATGTAATCAAGATTCAAAATGGGCATTGCAGCAGTTAAAGATTCTGATTTAGCTTTCCAGAAATATTGTGTTGGAATCACAGACTTGCAGGGATATTGTCTGTATATTTCCAGCAACTGAAGGGATTAATATGATGTTCAACGTCCCTTGACTCATTCATGCCTCTCCTGCGCTAATTAAAATCTCATGAAAGTACGACTAACATCAAGAAATGAAACTTCATTCATCTGCAGCCACCTTGTATTTTTATCGGTACCAATCTCTTGAACTTATCTTGACATCTCTGTTACAGAACTTATATCTGTCACCACACACATCAAATACTTCAATTTGATTAATACATCAGTCAGAAAAAAATATTTTTCTCATTATAAAAGATTATGTTAAAAAAAAAATAGAAGGGCAACGAAAACAGGAAAGAAACTTATCAACGGCAGGTAGCTGATGAGACCAACTAGGCTGAAACAAGAGTCCAGCACTACTTCAGCTACGACTACAGTACCGATCTCTTCAGAACAGAACTCCTTTTACTTGTCACCATACCGAAACTGCCCAATTTGAAATATGCAAGACATTATTTATTATATTGAACAGATTCTCTGAGCTGCGGCAAGGAGTGAAAAAACGGCTCAGACTGGGTCTCTTATCTGCAACACTTGATTTCATGTCTTCCTCAATGCTTCCTAGCCTTTTCTTGTTATCATATGCAAGAACAAGCTCTGTTCATTAGTGTTCGAAGAGAGCCAACTTCATCTTCCCATTTCCATAGTATAAGGATTTAATATTCTCAGAGTCTCCACTGGAGATTGACCTTCACAACAACACCAACACAGAACCCTTCACATTATGTCTGCCACCAGGTATTAGATTATGGCCGTCCTGGAAACTCAAGATACTAGCTTAGCCTTGGTAATAACCACCACAGGGCATAGTTCGAGCTTTGAAGAATTCTGAAGGATTTACATTCCCAGAATAAAGCTACAGCAGTGCACATTGCAAGAGAGTTTCAGAATGTCCAAGGAATGATTACGGGTTGCCAAGAATGTGAAACGCCTTCCCAAGACAGCTCAGGCAAATATTAAAAAAAAAACTCCTCCGTCCCTTTCTTGAATTCATGCCACCTCCAACGCACAACACTCACAAAGCCAATGGACAGTAAATTCGAAGAAGATGCACTCCCAGAACCAATCGTACATTCCCTCCTTGTCTTCCTGCTGCCGTTACACCCGAACTCCCATTGTCGGATTGAATCGGCCTGATAACTCTTTCCCGACTCACCCGCTGAAAATAGAATTAGAGGGCAATCATAAAGTATCGATTCATATTTCACCACTGGCAATGATGTTGAGTTAAACTTCCACGGCAGAAGATATTTAATATTCTGTACCTCGCGAGCACATATAATATTATAGGACAAATATAAATCGGACCTTTATTTATCGTTTCAATAAAACGGACAAAAGATTAGAAAAACGTGGGAAATATCTCAGACAGAGCCGAAAATGGAGATAATTGCTTGAAACCCTTATTTGCTGTTATCCAAGTTCGCTCTGATACCATGATAATGTTTATACCAGGAATAAAGATAATCAACAAAAGATCAAAATAAGGAACAATAAGACACAACATTTATCCTGGGAAAACCTTCCAACTTTAGGGGAAAAACCCAGCCACACAAAAACATCACTTTTATTATGCAAATACAAAAGTCTGAATTACAATTTGGCCAAACACACGGCCATTCAATCCGTTTACCATACTAAGCCCTCCTTGACATATTTATTCTCAACTTGACCCTTCATGTCAAGTCAGCTGAAGAGTCATTCAGGATCTCCAAAAGGTGCAATACAAAGAGGCAGCTGTTACAAAATAGAAGATGAAACAAATAGACAACTTTATGAGATGAATCAGCAACGATGAGTAATTGAAGAAAGAAACTTCCCGACGCTATAACATCAACATCCGCCACATATGTTGCTGCATTATTAGTTATGATTTGTACCACATTTTCTATACCCACCTCTAGGAAAACTTCCTCAAACATTAGACACAATGTTTCTGCATTTTTGGCTTTGTTAGAGTCACCCACCAATATAAAAAAGTAACTTCGTCATTTGAAGCTTATAAAATTGATAACGCTGTGGTTTTTCCCATCCATCCACCCATCTAGGCACATTTTTTCCATTCCTTCTTTTTTTCTTGCACTATTTGCCTTGGCCTTTCAATTGTATTCATGAGCCACTTCAAAATACAATGTGAAATTACAAAATTTAATTCTAAAACACAAAAAAAAAGTCTAAAGGCAACATAAATCACTACAAATTGATGAACATAAATTTAGCCTAAAATTGAACACAAATAACTGTAATTCTATAAGTATAAACTAGCATAAAATTTGAATATACTAACCTCCCATTCAAGTCTTTGCAAGAATGCGTTTCATAGCCTTTTCCTGCAACTATCAATGTACTTACCGAATTCTCCCTTTAAGTACTACTCAACACATTGAAAGGAATGTTGTTGAAGTGCAAAAAAACAGCACTCGCCATATCTACGTGTTCAAGCACTTTCCTATTCCAGCCTGTAGCTCCCAATGATTGTTGTGCTCCAGGAGTGTTTCTAGGCACAAAATATTATGTGGCTTGCATCTAGGTGTAGTCGCTGCCATTGACGCTCTACTTGAAGTAGATGAAGAGACGGTGGATTTGCTTTGAATGTGTTTACCACAAAGAGAGCTCATTATCCCTTGACTTGTATCCTAATCTAATTTTGGTTGGACTTGAGTAGCTTGCCCACGAGTTGTGGGTGCTAGTATGACTGCCTTGTCTCCTTTTTTAATTTTTTTCGCTTCTGCTAATGCAAGTAGGGCATTCATCTCTCTTTTTATCTCTTCGGTGGAGTTGGTACAAACCTTGGCATCATGATGAGTAACACTTGCAAGATGGTATTTGAGATGTTTAATGCCAGCATGATACAAGCTGTGCATTTAATGCAAATAAATGACCCAAGTACTAATCCTTGATAGACATATTTCCAGGCAATGTCTCCAGATCCAGTTGGACGAGTGCTTGTAATTGGCGCTGACACTGCCATTGATGGGGGGAGCCTGAGGTTAAACTTGACCCAGAAGCTTCTCTATTTACAATTAGATGATGTATTTAACCTACAGATACAAAGTGAAAGCACAACATTAATTTTTTGATATAAAAGTAAATCTAAATTATACACAAATCACTAAAAGTCAGCCTAAAATTGGTTTAAATCAGTAAAAATTTAATATAATCTAAATATTCAAAACATTTAGAAAAAATATTAATATTAATAAACGTTGGGCATGCAAAAACCAGAAACAATCAGAAAAGATCAACAAAAAATGGTGATGAATCTTCATTTTGGAGTTTAAATGCAAAAATACTTCTTAGTTTTAGCATATGATGATTTTTTAAAAGCTAGATGCAACGTTTTGCATCCAAAATGAAGTATAATGCTTCAAATAATGAAAAAATGAAAAACAAAAAGCTGATCTGTGCTTCAAATCTGCCTTCAAAATTCACCAAAAAAATCCCTTTCCGTCTTCTCTCTTAGGAATTAATCTTTACTCTTGGTAAATTAAATTTCCTTTTACTTAGTTACTTGTAGGAATATTCGTAAGGAATCCCTACAAGTCCTTTGTCTTATTTGTGTTCTCACATGTGAGTATAACTCATTTATTTATAACTAATATGTAGAATTTGTGAGCTTATATGTAGATTTCTCCTTACGAGGATTGTGACACTTTGCACACACATAGGATGATACATGGCATCCTAAGACTTGAGAGTTACATTGACAACTTCTTTCTCACCTCTATATATCTGAGGTGCTCCCAGTATTTCTTCTCAGGATGCATTTCTATGCTTAGATGTTAAGCTCTCTCTCGCTTTCTCTCGTTGCATATTCTTTAGGCTTTGTTCCATCTTCATAATATTGGGTTTTTTTTCTTTAATTTTCCCCCTTACAAAATTCTTGTGTCTCTTTCTTGGATTTAGTGTGCTTGCTCTTGGTTATCTTGGCTTCTCATCTGTAAAAGTAATATTGTACTTCAAACAATTGCTCATTGATTAGTTCTTACTGGTATTTCGTGTAATTTCCCTTTCATTCTCTCTTGATGAAAAACACTGTAATAGTGTGTTTGATGTTGGGGACAATTTTATTGCCTTGCTGAGTGAAAATGAGAGGAGTTTTGATTTTATGCATGTTTTTTTACATGTCAGCCTTTTTCGCAAACACGAGCAAGTTTTTAAGTTGGACTTGCTGACTTTTTGGCAAGCACTCACCAGAAAGTTGGCGAGTAAAGGGCTGGAAAGCATGATGTGTGTTTAGCTTGGCAAGTAGTGGCTGACTCAGCAAGTATGTCATCTTTGGTTCAAACCATTTTCAATTGATGTTTGTGTTTTTGAAGTAAACAATATTGGTACCACAAAGGGCCTATAATTGTAATGATACTTTAATTTCATCAAGTGTTTTATCATTATGTATTGTATCCTAAAGTCAATCACATGTTCATACAAAATAACATAATATAAATTCCAATGGAAACTAATTTTGTTATCAATGCAATGAATACGCCAACTCATAGGATTTACTTGCTACAAAATGTCATCTTCCTTTTGTTGAATATCCTCATTTCCTTTTTATAAATCCTCATTTTATAATTTTTCAGTACTTCTAATTTCTCAGTACCATCCTCTTGTTGAAAATTTTACTCTTTGTTTACTGCAACAACAGATTGCATAATAACTTTGCATAGGCATTTGTGTCATTGGTTCAGTCTAATTTGCATAAACATTTTACTCATGGATTCAGTCTAATTTGCATGAACATTTTACTCATGCATTGAACTCTCTTTCACATCACTTCAATTATAATTTTGCATGCTCAGTCAACTTATGCATCAATAACTCCCAATCGTTCCTCTGAGTGGACTTGCACTCATACATGTGCCTTAAATTATTTTTTTCCCATGTTTTATTTTGTGCCATCCAAAACATAAATAGTTTGTATTTCTCGTATAATTAAACTGGATATAAAAAACATTTGTTTAATTTTTTTCAAACTTGTAAGATGACAATAATTCACAAGTACTCTTACTATTTTAAAATATGTAACACATGGCTTTTCTAATTTTAAGCCAATTTTTGGGACCTAATATAGAATTGCTTAAGGCTATTAGAACTTATGATTAGGGCAATGTATGAGGACTGTTTCAATCATGGTTGAGCCATTGACCTTGCAAGTTCTCCATTCCTTCTTCCATCTGAACACATCAAAACCTCTTTAGCATCTCTTGAAAAAATAGTAAATTAAACTAAAGTAAAAATAAAATTAGAAATATCTGTAAATAAAAATACTTTTTAAATTAGCCATCAAGTTTTCGAATATTAATAATTTTGAATCCATTAATTATTTAACCTGGCAAAATGTCAATGAAAAGGTTTTCGGAATTGCCTTCAACTATCAACAATAGTATAATAGGTAATTATAGTCTGACTATAATAAAATAAAATCAGTTTGTTTAATAAAGGGGATGATGTATCATCTACTTCTCCTCTTCTTCTAATGCCCAACTAGAGTCCACTATGCACTAAAAGACTCACAAAAATCCCAGGAACAAAGATATATCAATGTTCTGCTGTTACTTCACTTGTGCAGCTTCGTGGGCGTGAAATTACTTCTTTTTTCAGGTTGGCGGTTATTCATCTGTCTTAATGGTTTGATGATTTAGGCATTGCTTGAACAGGATGTTTTGCAATGATGCCTGTGAAAATTAGTGGTTTTGTAATCATTGCTAATGTAAAGGATAGTTTTGTCAACATGCAAGAAAGACTCCACTGGAGCTCTGCTGCTGACTGTTTCTGATTGACTGATGAATGGGTTTGAATTATCTTGATCCTTATGGATATAGATAAAGCATTGGAGTTGTAGAAATCCAGCATAATCCTACAAGATGAGATCAAGGGACATGGGTATATCAGTCTTACTCACAGATTTCTGATAGATAGTTTGCTTCCGTACCTATTTAAGGTAGCTACGTTTTAATAATAATTTTTAGTGAGTTTATCTTTTGCGGTACTGCAATTCATCTAAATTCTAATTGGCATGTTAAACGAATTAAAACTTATGCATATGATATTGATCCATACACCACTAGTTCAACTTATAATTAGTTTTCAATGTTTCTGTAGGTGTGATAGAATGTTGGCAGATCCCAAATAAAAATAAGGATAAATGTTATAGTTTAGACAATAGCTGTACATATTTTGAAACTTCTCTGTTATTCAAAAATATCGTTGAATTTATTGTGTTAATCATATTATATTTCCTTTGCAGACCTCGAAAATTTTCTGATCAAGAAGAATTCCCTCCTCGACGCACTCAAAGAAATTGTGTACCTCCATCTCGAGATACTCCTCCCAAACGAGGTAAATCTATATTACTATAGAATTCTGACTGAAGCTCTAGACTTATATTGCAACATCGTGATATTTTTCAAAGAATCAAAGTTGTGATGAATCATTGTCTATAGAATGAAAACCCATTTGAAGAAGCAGCTGGAAGTGATGCTATTCTCATTTCGTATCTGACACTTGGACCCTGTCACATTCTTGACATATTTTTGTGCAATGTAGAAGACAAGGTAGTTTAGACTAATAACCTGAAAATTGGTAATTTATGGGTTAATATCTTGTAAATTGTAGTTGGTGAATAGTTTTGAGTACCTTATGCACACAAGAACAACCAGTGCATTAATAGAAACAAATATCACAATATTAGCCATTTTTGAACTCTTTTGCATGAAATATGAGTAAATGATAAGGTTGCTTCTTAGGTCATGATCAAACCAGGTGGCGATTTAGCATCTGATACACCCCCACTGTTGAAGAAGACAAAGCCGTTATTCTCCATTTTATCTTGTATTCTTCAAATTTTGTACCCCTTGGGTGTTGACCTCATTTCCAAGCTCACGAGTGAACCCAATATGCAGCTCTGCCAAGCCCAGGGTACATGTGGGTAAAAGTTGGATGGTCATTAATCTTTGGTTGCACAAGAATTGAGATAGGGAAAACTGTTGGCATTAAACTTTAACACCATCCTCTTCCAAGGTATATATTATCTTCTTGAAACTTTCAAGCAGGTTTGACTTGGCAAGTCTAGGGTATTGAACTTTGCCTTCCATTTATCTAATTTCCCACCTCAATTCATTGTGCAACCTTTTCTTTAATACTCAATCCATGTTGTTTAAAAATTCTCCTTTGCTTTCTTTTCTCTAACTTGTGCAACCTTTTCTTTAATACTCAATCCATGTTGTTTAAAAGTTCTCCTTTGCTTTCTTTTCTCTAACTTGTACCTCCTGTTTTTCCTCTTTGGATTTGTGTGCTTCAGAATCTCTTCTCTTCTTTTGCTTAACCTCCATATTTATTATTGCCTCCTAATTTGGAGGTGAGATTTTCTTGCCCTGCCATATACTTTTGAAGTTTTGTTTATACCACCTTTGTTGTTGCTTCTATTTGAATTTGTAGAAGAGGGATTCTGAGGTTTAGAGTCTAATGCTTTAACATCCACTAAACCTCTGGAGTAGTTTACATTGTTTTAATGGTGCTCCAGGCTACCATATGGGTGCATTTGCTCGAGCTGTGATATGCTTATTCATTAAATTTAGGCGTGTGCATGAAATTTTCCTTTAGGCTTGTAACTTGGGTGTTTTGTACTTCTGGGTCACTATGGTGGACTTGATCAAATTCGTAATTAACTATATGTTTCAGTGGATGGGATCAATTAAACATTAAATAATTAGGGTTATCCTCTTTGTTTGAGAGCTTAAAGATTAAGGATCAAGGATGCAGCTGTGGCAGACCCATTAGTTTGCTGGTGGAATCTCTATTTTGTCTAGAGGAAAATACAAACACGATTTCGCTTACACCCAAGATCCATAGGGGAGAGGATACGTTTGTTTTATCTTTTCATTAAAAGTAAAACTAACTTATTCTAAACACAAATGAGAATTTTGCAAGGAATGCTCCACTTGCAAATTTCTCCAAACACGCAAGACACTTGATTCTTTAACCTTCTAATTAAGCTAACATCTTATCTTCTACAAATTGCAAAGATATTCATTGTCAAGTGGCATATTATATAATGATTAATATTATTATAATATAAGTGGTATCGATTGTATATCCTAAGGATAATCAAGCATAAAGCAACTTATAATAAATCATTCTTATACTAAGTGGTCATTACTTTATTTATAGTTCAAAGGTTTGGGGCCCTTGCTTGAGGTCTAGTGATTAAGCTTGGGTTGAGAAGGTTTAGACAGTTTTGTTCTAGTGTATGACTGGTGTAATTTGATTATCTCTCTATGAATTTACCTAGTCGTAGTTTCTACTTAAGCACTTGACCTTTAGAATGTCTCTATACCCTCTTGGTTTAAGCACAAGGTCAAATATATGGGTGATTATACCTCAGCCTTTGGGTATATGCTTTTATGTCACTTTGTTCCTGGGTCTATTGGGCATCATTAAGCCTGGTATTCAAGTTCAGTTCACTCTTCTATTCTATTGACATTTATTTGGAGTCATCCTCATTCTAGGTACTCCTTAGGTGCCCTTCATTTCCTTTGTCTTGGGAAGGTGCTCATTTGGTCTGTCAAAGAGGACATTTATTGTAGGTACACCTCGATTACCCTGACCTCCCTTTTGCATTCTCTTAGCCCCAAATAATATTTCTGCATTGAACTCTTTATATAGTTTGCAAATGTGACCATTGCATGGCTCAACCAGGTTTGTGGATTCCCCTTGGCTAGTTCAGGCACAATCCTCTACACAACTTGAAATTTTTTAAATTTTAACTATATCTAGTGGTGCATAACCTTTTATGAATTGGTACTTTTGTTACAAATTTTAATTTGCTTCTCAATGATAAGGCATACTCTTACATTAGGTGGCATTTTTTGACTTCTAACTTTATTTATTGTTAGCCTTTTCAATGGTATGCTCCCTTTCATTGTCTTATAATTTTTATATTCCAACATTGTTTTGCATTTCTTTGATCATGTGTGTGCCTCTATACTAGCATATTTTCTATCCTTCATTAAGGCACATGTTCCTCCACAGGCAGACATCCTTTCATGTACTAGTAACATTTTCACCTTTTCTCCCTAGCCCAATTTCCAATCCTTTTTTCTCATTATATGTGTTGAAAAGCTCCTTAAATTGGCATTGGAAAGACACTGATGATAGGTGAAAAAATAACAGTGATGATCATGACGAGTGTTCAAGTTTCACTCACAAAACAAGGAATTTTAAGAAACTGATTCAAAGTATTCGTGTGAAATTGCTTTGAGTGATGTTTTTTGACATGTTATTCCATTGGCCGACATTTATTGGCTTACATTTTCTCTCACCTCTTTGATCAGATGTGTGCCTCTACACTAGTGAGTTTGCTGTTGAGGCACACACTCCTCGATTTGGAAATCTTTTAATTCATTTACAACTTTTCACCTTTTCTACCTAGTTCAAGCTTTGATCCTTGCCTCGTCAAATGTATTGAAAACTTGTTATTGGCCTTGCAAAGACAAAACAGAGATGAAAAAAATGACTTTGATGATCACGACAAGGGTTCTAGTATGGCTCAGAAGACAAAGATTTTTTAAGAATTTGACTCAAAGGATAACACAATATGAAAACTGTTTTGTTACAATGGAATTTATTTGTTTAAAACTCAAAAGGAGCCCAAAATTTTGCATTTAGTTAGTTTGAATTTTTATTTTCTACTTGTCAATTTCTGTAACGATATGAAAACTGTCTGTATGCCATATGATGAAATCCTAGTAATGGTTAATATCCGAAATTGGGTTTTGTAAGAAGCGTAGAAGATAACTTCTCAGAATTTCGTTTTGAGTAACAAACAATCCCTATTGTTGAGTATAGAAACTATGTTAAGATAAAACAATTCTCAAAATGTAAGTGAGACCTTCTATGAGTTTTGTTGATTATATGTAAGCCCCCTTTCTAGCACTTATATCATGACGTTGTCGTTAGCTTATTTTTCCATGGTCCCGTAGGCTAACTGTGACATTAAAGGGCCTTTGAGGCTTATTGGCCTAGGCTGTTTCAGTTGCAGATCGTTTTGAGGTGTTTGGGGACAGTTTTGGGCATAATTACTATTTATAGTAAGTCATTTGGGCATGGTCAAGACCTTCAGTGATGGTGACATGTCGATGATAAATGTTTAATAACTACAGAAGGATTTTAATATTATTGATATGATTTATTTATGCATTAATAAAGTTAGTTTATAAAGTTAAATATAAATATTTAACTTTATTAATATGGGACTATAGTTGAGTGAAAAATATTTGGTATCCCTTTATTTAATAGCACATTGGAGATATAAAATGTTTGGGGACTTAAGATTAAATGAAAAAGCATCGTAGAGAAATAGGAATCGTGATAAAATAGGGGGAAAAGCAAATGCAGAAAAACAAGAATCGTGATAAAATAGGGGTAAAAAGCAATCACGAGAAAATAGCAAAAAGCAAAAAGTGATTTTGTTTATCCCACATGGGCAAGGTGAGTGAATGAGCTTTTATGAGAGCATTATAAAAGAGATTCAAGGGCTCTCTTTCAGCATGCAGGATAATATAAGAAATTGATGAAATTTGGAGTGTTCTTCTTCAAAGGGTTTGTGAGGACGGAATCCCTTGTGAATGACATTCTCTTTGTTGTTGCAAGACATAGTTAGGAGGATCTTAGAGCAATACGTATTGGGAATTCAGTTGGTGATTATTTCTACGGATCAAATCATACATTCAAAGTTCTCATTTTCTGATTTAGGGATTGAACTTCATAGCAAATTTGTGTTGTGGGAAGCTTGGAGGCATAGTTACACATTGGAGTGTTGGAGGGCGATTTGCATTGCTGTTCTTGGTTTATTCTGGGCCATATATCTCATAGCTAGGGCTGTATTAGTCCATACTAGCTGTGTTTCATTCCTGGACTGGACGTGAGACTGCTGGATATTTCGTAGAGGGAATTTTTAGGATACAACTACGTTTAAAGGATGCCCTTGCTATTCAGTGCTGATACAGACCGCTGCACCATTTGGGAGTATTGAAATCGGCATTATGAAGGCTCTATGGTATCACTCCTGGACGTCAAAGACCGTTGGTGAAGTACTGTGATTGCTGCAACAGATTTAATGATTTTGCAGGGGCTTGGAGTTTTGCCACACTACTTCCTATGATTGTTCATGCCTAAGTCTGGGCTGCAGCATTAGTTCTGGGCACCCATTACTATGTTTTGAAGACTTAACAGGTCTTTGAAGCCATTACTTCTGATTTGTAATAGGTCTACAAGTCATTCTCCTGATTTGTAATGATCATATAAGTTCTATGAAATCTGGAGTCAATTTATAGTTGTCTTCGCTTATTTCTCTAAGACACACACACACACACACAGATATATATATATATATAGCTTAGTGTCATGTTTTATGCAATGCTTCCTATCTTGAACACAACCTGGAAATCATAATCAGAACATTGAGAGACTAAACACACCAGAAAAAGAAAACAAACAAACACACATTTGTGATTGCCAATTACATTATATATTTGTTTTACACAAAATTGGGTGAGAATTGTCACTTTATGAGCATTTCATTTGGATTTAATACCTAATTATCAACAATTTGCCATTCACAAAAAGGTGGATGTCCGATGAACACCATACAAATGCTCTCGCATCCATAGTTTGTCATCTTCCTTTGAAATATTTGTCGAGTCCTCCCATCTTCAGACAAATAATCAAACTTTCATATTTGAAAAGATTAGTTCATGTTTGTTACAAATAGAATGAAGATCGACACAATTGGCAGTGTAGTTTAGGATGGTTTCCAGGTGGACTTGTTGCACATTATAAGGGCAAGTTCTAGAGAGATTTGCGTTTTGACTCTCAATCCAAACACAGTCAAATGTTGCTATTGCCATTAATTTGGGAATGCTAAAAAAATGTTGGAAATGTTTATATTATCTATCCTACGAGGTGCAAGCTTAGGGTAATCTGTTAGTAGTTGATGTAGAGCAATACTTCTAGAAGAATGCTTTCATAGCATCTTCTCATAGCAAGAATGACTTGACTAGTTTTTGGCTCTTTAATATTGATGCATAAGGCCACTTCACTTGCTATAAAAATTGGCCACCAAAGTTTCTACTTGATAATAGGTCTATGTATTTTGTTTCATTGGGTGATGGGAGATAACATCTAGTAGAGGAGATACATGATATGCTGATTGTGTTCAGTGATTCCACAAAATTCTTAATAAGGATAATATTCTTGTTCCTAAAATGAACAAGAACTTGTTATCTACTAGTTAACATAGAAATACATTGTGAAAGATGTTAAGTAGGGGAGAATGGTTGCTCCATGCATTAGGCAAGGTAGGCTACATAGGCTAGATGATCTTGTCACTTAAAATTTGCACGTGTTAGTTGTGGAGGACAATAATAGCATATTGTAGCATGATATATATGGACATCTCAACCTTCTTAATTTAGCCAAATTGAGTGGATTTGGCATTGTACATGGTTTACCATTTATCTTAGAGAAATAAGATATATGTGCATGATGTTTGGTTGGTCAGTTGAAATGAAACTTATTTCCTGCTGAAGAGGCATGGTTTGCGCATCAAGCTTTGGATCTCGTTTACTCTCCTATTTGATAAAACAAATAATTGAAATAACGTAACTTTATTAACAATACATACTGGATAAAGTAAGAATGTATCTTTCTTGAAACATGAAATAGTTGCAAAATTAGACCGAAGATGGTTAGCCAAGGATGTGACTAGATTGGATCAAATCTTTCTATTTTCCTTGAAGATACAAAATCTATTTAATGACCTGATGGTTACCAAGAGGAACACAATCATCAACTAACCAACTCTTACAACTGCTTGAAAGCCAACAAACAACTAATACATAGTGCAATTGCAAATATTATCAAAACATTAAAATATTGTATGCTGAGTACATCCCCCGAAAAGAAAAAAAAAAGTCATCTTGTAGACAATTAGGAAACAAGTAAGGCTCAAGTAATATTAGATAAGATTTTAATTGGTGAGGATGCTATAGAGAAGAAATTGGATGCAAACCTTGTACTACACATGGAGTAGAAGTAGAACCAACATGTCCAAACATATGTCAATATCTTGGAAGGTTGAGGACCAAACGAATAAGGAGCTCAATAGCGCTAGAGTTTGAAAATACTTTGCCCAATCAATTATTGAACCTAGACGTTATTATAGACATGAGAGTTTTTTTTAGTCGAAAAATCTTCGAACCCGATCCCTTATTTAATGAATTTTCTTATCTTATTCACCTACTTGTAGGAATGATTATCTATTTTTCGTTTATTATATAGTTTGTGGAGTGACCAATGATAGAAGGTATTAAAGTAACATTGTAATATTTAGTATAATGGTCATGTAAGTAACTTTCTTTCAGGTCAGTTTTTATTAACTTTATGTTCATTAAGTTGTTTTGTTAGTTTAGTTACTTTTTATTGTCTTTAGTTTTCAATTGTTTCTATTATGGAAAGATCTTCTCTTAATTGCTTATCTCAGGATCATTCCTCTCCTTTGTTTAATATTGAATATCAATCGATTATCATTTCATGGTATCAAAGAAGAGGTTGGTTTTTGGCGAATTTTGGAGTAAATGTTTTGGTTTAATTACCTAGAAATTTTAAGAAAATCTTTAGAAGTTATACCCAATTTTTAAAACAAAAATAATGGGGATTGGTGGATTTTTTTATAGAATAAAATTTGTGGTTTTTCTTGAACATTTAGTGAGGAAATTTTTAGAAGATTTTTTGCTCAATTTTTTAATAAAATTGAGGGGTCACAGTTCTGGTATTTTCTTAAACAAAAATCGTGTTTTTTGCAGATTTTTTTATCGTTTTTCACAACAAAAAAAGGTTTTTAAAAATCTGCAAGGGTTCTTTGTTCTTTTGATTTAGGGTTGTCGATTTTTTTGATCTCAAAGGGTTTTGCATGGTTTTTCCCCAAAATTTGTGGTTTTTCTGATGTAGAAGGGTTTTGCTTGATTTTTTCCCAAAAATTGCGGTTTAGTTTGTTGTAGGATTGCTGGTTTTTTTGACAATTTTTAATATATCGTGTTTTATTTGCCATTTTTTCTCAAAACATAGGTTTTGGACAATTTTTTTTTACAAAAGTGTGGCTTTCATTCTGTGAAAAAATGTTTTCCCCATTTTTAATAAAATCGTAGTTTCTTGTAGTGTTTTGGGTCGCAACTAGGGTTTCTAGGGCAAACGATGTTCCTGCAAATGTACTGGAATTTACATTTTTTGACATTTTTCACAAAATCGTGGGTGATATCTGCATTGCATCGAGAGTAAGATGATGTTTCCACAAAATTATGGTGCTATTTTGCAACAACTTTTGACGATTTTTGGCAAAATTGTGGTTTAGTTTTTTTTGCTGATTTTTTATAAACAAAACTGATTTTTTTTTAATAAGTTGATCTTGATCTCTAGATAAAGGGTGGGATGGCTTTGTTACCCAAAATCAGGTTGGAAGGCACTCAACCTATTTTTGTTCTTGGTCATATGGGGAAGTTTTGCAGAAAGTGGTTAGCTAATCAGAAATCTAATCAGGGAGGGTCTCAGCAGTAGGCTCTTGTCGTAGAGTGTTCTGATGAGGAGTCAACCTTTTATGCATTCGTGGCCAAATGACTTGCAGGTAATATCAAGTCTTCTATAGGGTAGTTAGTAGAATGAACATTATGAGAGGGTATTAAAGTAAATACTATAACATTTAGTATAATGGTCATGAAAGTAAATTTCTCTTAAGTTAGTTAATTTTAGTAACTTTCTATTCGTTAAGTTGTTTAGTTAGTTTATTAAATTTATATTCTGTCTTCAGTTCTCGATCGTTTTCCTTATGGAAACATCTTTTAATTGCTTGTTTAAGGAGTATTTCTCTCCTTTGTTTTAGATTGAATAACAATTGATTATCGTTTCTTAAGGCTAGTCAAATATTGTACAAAATAAATTGATATTTCAAAAGGATCACTTAACAAGGGATATATAAATGAATCATTTATATCTTGAACATAAACAAATGATATTTGGTGGATATAATTTTCTAGATTAGGTCGTACAATATTAGCAACAAAAGGACATATGATAGTGAAACTAGGTCATATAATGATACAATTGGCAGTGTTGGATGAAACACTAATTGTAAGTATTATTGAACAATTACATGTTGTACAATGACTAGCAAAAGATGTATGACAAACTTGGTAAAAACAAGTAAGTGGTGTGAAGTAAAATATTGTGCAACAGTAGCAGTGAAAGGTCATAAGGTGGCAATAGAAGATGAATTTTGTACAAGTACAAGACATTCAAGTTGTATAATAGCAGCAAAACATTGAGGTTTTACAATACTTGATCATATGGTAGATAGATTTGGAGCGATCACATGATTGGAGAGTAAAGAAGTACAAAACAATAAAGTGGAAGCATGTTTGAAGTTGCCCCAACTAAATAGTGAAGCCATACGGTAGGAATAGTACAATGTCGTATGGTAGAAACACAACCAAGGTAAGATTGTATGGTCAATGTATTGAGAGGTTGTATGATGGGGGAGTTTATTTCTTTTATATTTACCTTTTCTATTAAAAAAAACATAGCCTTTTATTATTATTTTTTCATTTTCTTCTTGTTGGGCCCACATTTTATTTTAATTTTTACCTTTAATAATTTTTCTTTTTCTATCTAATATAGTGTATAATATATTTCCTTTCATTAGTTTTTTGTTTGATTTATTGTACAATACTTTCAATTTTCAGCAGAAATATATAGGAGTATGGCCCCTTGGAACAACATTATCATAAGAGGCTTCAAATAATTTTTAAAAAAAATCATTATTCTGAAACATATCTTTATTAATTTTGCAAAATATTGGAACTGTTGTCTTTTGTGAATGTTGTTTTTCATCTGCTGTTCTTTGCTAAACTTTGTAGCATAAATAAAATTATTGTTTGATGAAAATACCTCATAGTCCTCCATTTGCCAGTGAAACAAGCCACAAAGAGAACTCATTTCATCCTTCAACCATGATTGTAATTCCAAAATCCCTTTCTCATTTAGTTCTATCAAACCTTGATCTTTCTTCTTCGTTCATTCTATTTTGGAGTTCGAATTTGACGAATTTGAGGAAGTTCAATCTTCACTTATTGCTTGGTTTTTCATATCAATTTAATTTTTTTGTTTTTTGTTTTATGAAAATTTTGTTCTTTTTCTAGTTGTGTTAGCATTGGCTACTTTTCTAGTTGTGTTAGCATTGGCTACCATAGTTGGAAAACTCACCAAAGCACAAAACTCGCCAAGGCTTGAATTTTTTTTGGGAAAAAGTCGGCCAAATTTCAGAGAAAAATTGACAAAAAACTTGGGAACTTAAAAAACTACTTAAATATAATTAGAAATGCATGTTTTTGCAATCAATGAGAAGATGCATCCAACGAGTCAATTATTGAGAACACAAAAGAAACAAGCCGAGTCTAGATATATTTAAACTCAAAGTGGGTACAAAATCACATTCTCATGAGGAATGCCGATGGCTGGAAGCAAAATAGTAAATAGTTTCTATAAAACTAAAAGTAAAACAATTGCATCTTCCTCTTCCCAGCTCTAGGAAAAAACTAAGGGAGAGGTAGAACTAGAGGGTCTAGTCCTAGAAGCCTGCACTGGGTGTGACTGTGCCTCCTCGCTCGTTATCTCTGATGATGCTTGAGGCTCGTCCTCCATCCTGGATGTAGCTCCTCCTGGCACTGGCAATAAGTCCTCATCCAACTCATCCTCCTCAATGTCATCCAGTGTGAAACCAAATCCACCCCCCTCCTCCTCCATAGCCTGCCTCTCCAAATCAGTGACGTCATCCTCTGTACAATGGAGGCTGCTCCTGTGATGTGCAATCATTGTAAGGATCTATATTGTCCAAGTCAATTGGACCAACTGTTGCTTCTTGTGCCTTCATTATGCGCAACCAAATATTATATTGCACAAAGACAAGGTCATTGAGGCGTTTTTGAGCTAACTTGTTCCTCTTCTTCGTGTGGATGGCCCCAAACAAGCTCCAATTGCGCTCACAAGTGGATGAACTACAAGGATGACAAAAGTTTCTAAGGGCAATTTTTTTGAGATTTGGGGTATTTTCACCCCAACTTTGCCACCAAGCATCTGCAAATACAATATTGAAAAGTTAGAAAGCAAAGAGAAAAGTGAAAACATATTTAATCAATTACTTTAGACCCCAAAATCCAAATGGCAAATGTTATACTTGGGGTTTGAGTAGTTCTTCCTCTCTTTGCCAGCTCTAAAGAGAATAGATTACCCCTTGCTTCCACATAGTTTTGGAGTTCGGCCACAACTAGGTTTCTCTCCTCAACCTCAGGTATCATCCTCTGAATGCATGCAGTGAGGCCTTCCACGACCTCTCCATTAGGATCTGAATAAGAATCATCGAACCTAAAACAAGGGTTGAGGAAGTACCTTGCTGCATGAATGGGTTGGTGGAGCTGATTGTTCCACCTCCTATTAATAATTTCCCAAATGGGATCAAATTTGAGTCTATCCCCCTTGTAGTAAATCCCCCTTGTAGTAATTTTTTATAGACTCCTTGGTCCTATCCATCGCCTCATAAAGATAACCCATTGGGGTTTGATCCCCATCTACCAAGCACAAAACTCTAACAAAGGGCTCAAACACCTACTATTGAAAATAACAAATTACAAAAAGATTAATTAATGAAGTTAGTAAGTTACAAATTAATAATGAGAGACTTGAATCAAGAATATCTAAAAATTCAAGTTTTGAAGTTACCTTCACAATCTCTGCAGCCTTTGTGCAAAATGTTTGTCGACGACTATGCATGCGACAACCTCTCCTTGAACCTTCTTTGAATAAGGTGAGTCTAGCCATGCTTGATTCATAAACATTTGTTTCAAAGAAGCCAATGCACCAATAATGCTTTGCAACGTCAACAAAATCGTTGCAAACCTTGTGACACCAGATCTCACCAAATCTCTCACATGAGTGTCTCTCATCAAATGTAGAACCCAAGGGTGATTGTAAATATATTTTGTGATCCGCTTTGTATCTTCCACAATTGGAGTCACCCAATCAAGTTTTCCAATGTCCTTTGAAAGAGGCTCTAGGACATGTGTTGCACAAGGTGTCCAAAAAAGAGCTGGGTACCTTTCTTGGAAGATTTTTCTTGCTGACATATATGCTGCTGCATTATCTGTGATGATTTGCACCACATTCTCAACACTCACCTCCATGACAATGAGCTCCAACAATCTAGCCAATGTATTTGCATTTCCACCTTATTGGATGCATCAATTGATTTCAAGAACACCACATAGTCCTTGCAAGCAACCAAAAAATTAATAATGGTGCGGTTTTTTCCGTCTGTCCACCCATCAGAAAGAATGGGGTAGCCATATTTTCTCCATTCTTTTGTTGCCCTCCACCACTTCTTTTGCCCTATCAATCAAATTTGTGAGCAACCTACAAGAATAAAGTGAAATTGGGTCTTAGTACACAATTTTGATTTAATAAACAAGAAAAATTTAAAAATGAAATCAAGTGGACTATTTACTAACCTCCCACCGAAATCCTTGCGAGAAGGGGCCTTGTACCCTATCTGAAACTGTCATTGCGGTCACCAAAGTTAGCCAATAAGGACTCTCTGCCACATTCAATGGGATGTTGTTGAAATACCAAAAATCAGCACATGCAATGTCTATTTTCTCATGTGCCTCCTTATTCCATCCAGTGGCTCTAATGATGGTTGTGCTCCAAGGGTGTTCCTGGGCACAAAATAACTGCCTATAGGCTGTGTTGCACTCCCTGATGGTGATGCAGCAACAAACACTCTACTATAGGAAGCAAAAGTGGTAAAAGAGGGGGTTCTCCTTTTGCAGATACGCGGGCCACAACGAGAGCCCACTATGATCTGAAGTGCCACTTCTTCTTCAATGTCAATCGGAGCACCTCGAGATTCAACTATGGGTGTCGTCATAGCTAATTTTGCCCTCACCCTTTTCATTTTTTTTCTTCCCCAGCTGCAAGTATGGCATTTACATATCTTTTTATCTCTTCTGTGGTTTTATCACATTTCCTAGTATCATGCTTGTACATGCCTGCAATGTGGTATTTGAGGTGGTTTATGCCTCCACGAATTACTTTCTCACATTTTATGCAAATAATCGTCCCAGGGTTTGGTCCCTCTTAGGTATACCTCCATGTCTTATCTCTAGCACCTTTAGGACAGGTGCCTATATATCCAGATGAGCATGGTTCTAGTGGCCAATCATTCCCTAAAGCTTCCATGATGAATTAATGGTTAATTGCTTATTTACCGATGCGTGCCACTTTTGGCTGGATGTTGATGCGGGTGCCTGCGGATGCAGTTGTTGGAGCAGATGCCCTGTGGGTGCCACCTAGAAGCGCATCCCAGGCGCTAGGATGCTTCTGGATGCTTCCAGGGCATCCTGGCCCCTGGGATGCGCTTCTAGGTGGCACCCACAGGGCATCCGGGCGCATCCGCGGGCAGCATGCCCAGAAAACTAAAATAAAAATGACTTTTTCAATGTTTTTTTAATTTTTTTGCCATTTAAAGCACATTAAAGCATGTACATAATGGATTATTTTAATCTATTTTTTTCCTTCTAAACCCTAAAACGACCCTAAAAGAGGTCTTCCAAACAATTTTTAGCTAATTTGTTTTGCAGCTGAGTCTTTTTTTCATTTGCAATCCATTTTTGCTTGTTGAAGGCAAATTTATTCTTGTTGAAAGGGATCGTTTGTAGGGCAAGGGATTGCTTCCACAAAGGCCTTTTGTGCATCTAAGGTAAGCATTTGATCCCATTCTTCTGTCCTTTAATGGATTTTTTGTGATTTTGATGAATTTTTTCAAGTTTGGGAAGAAATTTTCCAAGTTTTTTTTAATAATTTTTTTTAAAGGAAGTAAAAAAACAAGTTTAGCTATCCATTTTAGTATTTTTTTATCATGTGTTTGCACTTGTTTGGTTGATGTTCATAGTTGTTTTCTAATTTAAGTTTATTTAATTTCTTAATATCTTATTAGCATAGCAAAAAATGACATTGTATTGTGCAAGAATGGCCACCACTTGTTGTCAAAGTTCAGTAGCAGGGGAAGGAGGTGATAATTTCAAAGTTGATGCAACATCTCCTTTATGGAGAGATACCATAAGACAACAACAGGTTGCAGGAGGTGGTTCATATCTTTGGAAGTGTAAATATTGTGAAAGTAATAAAGGTAAAGCATTCAATAGCTCATATTACCGGGTCAAACTTCATTTTATGGGCCCTTCTGGTAAAGGGATGGCTATGTGCAAAGGCACAAGTGAGAAAGGGATGTCAGACACACAAATAGCATCCTTTGTAAAAGAACAAGAGGTTGCTGATAATTTGGTTAAAAGATCCAAAAAAAGTTTTTATCAACCTTCATCCGGAAAGAATAAAACACAATTACCCATTGAACCAATTCAATC
>MU227110.1:883122-971709 GCA_018584345.1 Thuja plicata
TTCTTTCAATTACTCAAAGTATTTCAGTTTACAGTTTATGATATATTGCTTTCAGTTAGATTTCTTTCAAGTGCCTTGCCATACTTGAGAGAGAGGGTTTGAGGTGTATTCTATCTGCTATAAAAAGACTTAAGACTTGAAGGATAAGTTTAAGGTATAGGCCTACCAGTCTTGGCTCTGCAGAGCCATAATTGCAAAGGGTTCAACCTTGCCTTGGTTGAATCTTGTTAGTTGGTCAAATCACTTGGGTTTCTCAGCATTGGATTGGCAAGTCCATAGGAAATCCAATCTGTTGATTTGAGCACCAACAAAACCTACTTAGGAATCTGATTTTTCTTCAAAAACCGCATGAAATCTGCTCAAATCCACTTCTAATCGATTGAAATCAGTTAGTAAGGGCTTGGAAGACTATTTTCCTCATTCACAGCCAAATTACACTCAAAATACAATAATAAAGTTAGCTGGGCCGTTTTTTTGCCTTTAACGCTAATTGTTTGAATGCGGCCAAGTTTTTTTTACAGACTTGACGAGTTTTTCTCGACGAGTCTTGCTCGACGAGTAAAAGTCATAGAAACTCGCAGGGCATAAAAGTCATAGTTTGGTAGCTAAATCAGATTCTAGCTTCACATCATTTTAATTAGGAGAATTAAAATAATGAATTAATTATTTAATTGGAGAATTAAATAATATAGAGATTAAATTATTTAATTGTAGAATTAAATAATTTATTTATGGTAGTTATTTTAATTAGAGAATTAAAATAATATAAATTGAATTAATTATGGGCTGGGCCCAATTCTGGCGTCAATGTAAATGAAAGGTTTTATTGTAATTTCAAGGTCGGCCTTGGAGGCCGACCTTGCATTGTAATATTTCTACCTCATATATAATGAGGATTTGATTATTGTAAATTATATACATACATATGCGGTTTGATCAAGCCTCCAATGGTGAAATAAAAGAGCAACGATATCATACAAAGGTGGCGATCTTATAAGGCAACGATCTTAATATACAAGGGCAGCAATCTTATAGGTTGCAAAATACAAACAAGGCAATCCGATCAGTCATAGCAAGCAAACTACTCCTAATCTGTGTCACACAACAACAATTTATATACTGTTGAATAGCGAATATTGAGGTAGCATCCAACATACCTGGAGCAGCGAATATTGATGACTAAGACCTTGATTCAAGGCAGCGACTTCCATTCTGTATTGAACTGCGATCTTGCAAAGATCTAAGCAGCATAGCAGATGACAAAGATCTGAATACATATATATATATTCTGAGTTGCAGATCCGATATTCTAAATTGCAGATCTAATGCTCTGAGTTGCCGATCTAATATTCTGAGTGGTAGATCTTCGTGTTCTTGCATCAGTCATACATTGACAATTTGATCTGCGAGTTGTAAACAATCAATTAAAGGGCAATATTAATAATTTATTTGATGCTGGGTTTTTCCCTCCTTGGAGGTTTTCCCTCGTGTTTTGTTTTTCAGTTTTAGATCAGCCTTGTTGTTTACTTAATTCGCTCATTTGATTTACTATTTGAAAGATTCATAAAATTATCTGTGATTATTTGGGTCTGATCATAAAATTAACATGGTATCAGAGCTTGGTTCGAACTAACAGTAATTAGATCAAACCTTTCATACTTCAGATATTGTCTTTTCTCTTGCTGTTTTCAAAATGGTGATAGGTCTAAGGTTGAAGTCTGATTGGAAAGGGCTATGAACTTTAGAACTTGGTTCATACTAATCTTGAGTGATCAAATTTTAGCATGGTTAGATCTAGATGACCGCCTGGGAATATTTGAAGGCTTCCCTTTGGGTATTGTCATATCTTGGCCCTGTGAGCTTGTGTGGTTGAAGCTTAGATCCAGATCTGATTTCACATCTCCGTTCAAGTTTAGTATCTTCTGTCTTAGACTTGAGTTTACATTAGATTAGGATATGACTTCATATGATGTGGTCATTGTATGAGTTTCATTGCATGCGTTCTTGATATGTTTGATCTGCTTAGTCTTGAGTGCTAGTTAAATAATTGCAAAGTATAGAGACTTAATATTGATATACTTTGCTTAAAACAACTTGACTTATGTCAAAGTGTGACTACATTATTTAATTAAATTTTTTGAGTCATAGTATTAGAATATTCTTTTGACAATTGATGTGAAGTAGGTTGGTTGTTAACTTCATCTGGTATTTACTTCCTTAGTTGGGTTGTAATTATGGTTATATTCATTACTGTATTGATTCACGGTTAGATCATGACTATCATATAAGTTAAAGCAAATAGTTGGTAGACTTATATGTTCTCAGAACCTCTCTGGATACAATAGAGAGATCACCATGATCTTTGGTAAGCAAACTGCTCCTTTTACTGAAAGGTATTCTGAGCCTCTTAAATTTTGTTGAATTCATTACCTATCTGATTGGGTTTCGTAATGTATCATAGATCTCAAATAGAATCTCTTTGAGTGCTGATATCTGCAGATTCACCTTGAAGAGAGAACCTACCTCTGCAGCCATCGAGCTCTGATGATTGGCCTGTGAGGTTTGAGTATTCTGTATTCATTACTGTGTTGACTTCAAATTACCTCTTGCATTATCCTCTTATCTGCAGGTTCCTATGACAGTCCTAAGTGATTGATTGGTATTACTCTTGGTTGGTATGAATTTAGATTCTCCTTAGTTTATTGCTCTTTGCTTTGCTGAGATATTTTGTAAATTTCATTGATCAGACTAAAATAAAGTTGCTAGTTGCTAATTGCATAATGTTGCTTTACATCCTTGGCTGAAACTATTTTATAACTTAGAATCCTCTTAGTACTATAAAGTTGTTGATGTGAATCCTATATGGATTCTATTTGTTGTTCTTCTTGCATTGGAAAGAGTTCATGCTTGATCTCTTAGCATTTTGTTCTCTATTGATGACATTAGGTTGGATCCTTATGTTATACTATTTAAAGCAATCTTTGTATGTAATCTTATGGTGGAAGCTATCCTCATCTTTACTCATCATAATGATTGTGCTATGGGTCCATCTTGTTGCAAGATAGATGGTCTCAAGCAAGATTCTTGAGCTTGACACAAAGGATTGATAAGTATTTGATTACAAATGATTAAGAAAGTATTCTTAGCGCCTATCACTCTAAGTTGTTTTGGCTTTCTTATTTGACAAATTGCTTATATCTTGTTAGAAGTATTTAATGGTGTACAATTGATAACTTAGAACTTTGATGATGTGAGTTTGTATCCTTGATCTCAATTTTCAATAATGTTATCTTTCTTTTGTGAGCTGATTATAGACATTGTTAGGTTATGCTCACTTGATTTGATTGGGGCCAGGAACAGTGTCTTGGGCTCAACTGGACAGTTGTCATCTGAATTACCAGATTGGCAAAACGGAATATGAGCTAGTGCTTGACTTGTTCAAGTTTTATGTTGAATGATATAGGTGGTTCTGTTATTAACTTTGATACATCATTATCTTCTTATCTAAAGGTTCTATATATTCTTGTGATGAATGCTTGCATGCATTTCTAAGTTGAGTGACCATACTTGGTTGTAATATGTTATTGATGGTCTCTATGTCATTCATATCATCTATATTGTCTTGGATGCTTCTAACTTGATATGAATACTTATGGAGATGTGATTATGTGCTGACCCATCATTGAAGGGTTTGAATCTCCTAGAATGTAGTATCTCTCATAAGGATATGAGGAACTGATGATTGGCAGTCTCAACATTATTGATCTCAGATGGAGATAAGCATTCTTTACAATGCTCATAAAACCTTATGTAGTTATTTCATGCATTACAGTTTCTCTTCTATAAGGTTTAATTCCATGATTTGTTACTAATCTCTCTGGAATGATTCTTGATCAGGATGGATTGAGAAGCATAAGCATGATGAGAGATAGAATCCGAAGGGAGAAAGAACCTGATGCATTGTGAAGAAGACTCAGGCTAAGGCTTCTGCCTGAAGATTAAGTTGAGATCACTTTTGAAGTAGGTTTCAACCTGGGGCTCGTCATGATTTCTTGGGGCTGCAGGAAATGTTCCTCTAACTGCACTTGTTCTTACTCTATAGAAGTCTTAGCAACTTTTTGTGCTAATAGTGCTCAGGTGTCTTGTTGTACTTTGACTATGATATGTCTCTATGGGCAAATTGTAAGTGGAATGACTCCTATGTCAAGGACTCGTTACCTTCCACGTGGCCCAAATTGTTGTGATTTCAATGGATACTTCTTGTACAAATTGAAAGGAATGTTGTTCCTTCAATTCATGTAAATTCAGAAAGTATTGCTTCCTTGATAGAGGGAGCTGATTAGCAGATCTATCAAGATCCTGATTTATTGGTTCAGAGGGCATGAACCTTGGATTCATGTCATAAAGTTTTATGTAGTAGATATCATGTGGATATCTTGTAATAATTGGAGTCACGATGAGGTGACATGTAATCATTGCTCATGAGAGTAGCCATGATGATGAGACCATGGATATAGTCATAGTTGAGAGGGAGTCTCAGCTTCATTGATGTACTTTGATTATATTGTATCATCCACCCTCTGCGAGAAATGCAAGGTGGTATGGTATGGTATGATATGGTATTGTATTACATTGTATCTTCTTTGAGAGAAGATATGTTATTGACCACCTTGTGCGGGCAATGCAAGGTGGAGTTATATTTTTGGTGTCTTTTGTAAGAGAAGACTTGAGACTTAGATCTCTTCCACCCTCTGCGGGCAATGCAAGGTGGCAATGTATGTATGTTTGAAGGCTTAGTGCTCTTCCACACTCTGCAGGCAATGCAAGGTGGATCCATCCTCTGCGGGTATGCAAGATGGATTTCATGGAAAGAAGTCCATGATGTGTATTTATATGTTTAATTCATTTCTTGCAGCTGTGCACAATAAGTTTTAGATCCATCCTCTGTGGGTGTGCATGATGGATATCATGGAAAGTGTCCATGATGTTTCTCTTTGGTTTCATCCTTCGCAGGCAATGCGAGATGAATATCATGGAAGGAGTCCATGAAGCTCTTTGAATCCTCCCTAGCTAAGAGATAGTGTTAATGTTTGGTAGCTAGATCGGATTCTAGCTTCACATCTTTTTAATTAGGAGAATTAAAATAATGAATTAATTATTTAATTTTAGAATTAAATAATTTATTTATGGTAGTTATTTTAATTAGAGAATTAAAATAATTAAAATAATTTAAATTGAATTAATTATGGGCTGGGCCCAATTATGGCGTCAATATAAATGAAAGGTTTTATTGTAATTTCAAGGTCGGCCTTGGAGGCCGACCTTGCATTGTAATTGTTCTACCTCATATATATGAGGATTTGATTATTGTAAATTATATACGTACATATGCGATTTGATCAAGCCTCCAATGTTGAAATAAAAGAGCAGCGATATCGTACAAAGGCTGCGATCTTATAAGGCAGCGATCTTAATATACAAGGGCAGCAATGTTATAGGTTGCAAAATACAAACAAGGCAATCCGGTCAGTGATAGCAAGCAAACTACTCCTAATCTGTGTCACCCAACAACAATTTATATACTGTTGAATAGCAAATATTGAGGTAGCATACAGCATACCTGGAGCAACGAATATTGATGACTAAGACAGTGATTCAAGGTAGTGACTTCCATTCTGTATTGCACTGCGATCTTGCAGAGATCTAACAGGCATAGCAGATGACAAAGATCTGAATACATATTAATATTCTGAGTTGCAGATCCGATATTCAGAATTGCAGATCTAATGCTCTGAGTTGCAGATCCGATATTCTGAGTGGTAGATCTTCGTGTTCTTGCATCAGTCATACATTGGCAATTTGATTTGTGAGTTGTAAACATTCAATTAAAGGGCATTATTGGTAATTCATTTGATGCTTGGTTTTTCCCTCCTTGAAGGTTTTCCCAGGGTACCTCTTGTGTTTTGTTTTTCAGTTTTAGATCAGCCTTGTTGTTTACTTAATTCCCTCATTTGATTTATACTATTTGAAAGATTCATAAAATTATCTCTGATTATTTAGATCTGATCATAAAATTAACAAATACTCGGGTTCCCATAATTGCTTTTTGGCAGATTAAAAGTAGTACATTAATACCTTGTTATTCTGCACACACTAATTGAATTGTTGGGGGCGAGATGGTTGGCTTACCCAAATTTCTCTAAATGTCTATTGGAAATACATTCATACTAGATTTTCCACCTGCAATTGTTTTTTGAGATTCCTTCCAAGGATCTCCATATTTGATATTCCTACCAAGGATCTCCATATTTACCACCCTTTGTTTCTTTATCGTGTTGATTGTTAATAAAATTAGATAGATCACTTGGGTGCTCGATAGTAGACATTTTATTATCGATTTTTCATTCTCTCTCTAGATTCCAAATGGGCCGTAGTATGCATCATCTAATTCTTCCTTGATACTAATTAATAATAAAACCACTACTTTAATTGGTATGGTAGTTTGAAGTAGTCACCTAGCAATTTTTTTCTCAGATTGTAATTGATTTGTTATTGCATTTGAGCAGTGTCATTCATCATCCATAGCTAGCTGCTCCATTCGGCTTTGCTTCATAAAGTCTTTCTTGTTTTGTATGTGGGTTTGAGTAAACAAACTTCTTTGCTTAGGTTTTGGGTAACAACTAATACTTTGTCATGCCTTTCAACATCAATCATGTTGGTGCTGACCTTTTTCTTTGGACATTTGACGTCTTCATGTTCTTCAAGTCCACACCATTTACGCAATAGTTGGAATTTTTGTTGGTTATTTTGGTAGTATCTCACGAAACTGTCCTTCGTGCTATATGGTAAATCGATGTTGTATTGTATAAAACAGAGGAGATGAAAGCTCCTTATATAGATTTACAAAGACGATGTTTCTAAAAGAAATAATCGTGAACAAAAGACAAAATTAGAAACTACCTAATAAACTAAAGACTTACTAAGATGACCATTAAAGAAACATTACAATATTCTAATACCCTCCCTTAATGGTCATTGTCTAACTACCTTGCAGAAGATTGTACATGTCTTTAGTCACAAATTCTTCAGAACATCTTGCTGCTATTGAGACCCTCCCTGGATCTGCAGAATGTTAATGACTAAGAGTAGCCAAAATCTGCCTAGAAAAAATAGAGAAGGCTCCGCCCTTCTTCAGAATGCTCTGTAACAAGAGACAAGAGCCTGCCACTGACTCTGCCACTCAGATGAGTCTGCCACTAACCCTCCCAGAATCTGCAAAACTTCTGACTAGAAATCATCCAAAAATGTCCAACCTAATGTTGGATAACAGAGTTGTCCCTCCCTATAGCCAGAGACACACCGAGAACAACTGCCACAATTATAAGGAAAAAATTGGTAAACCCTCTAAACTTTTGCAGATGAGCAAGACGCCCCAAAACAAGCTACAAGAAGTCATGATTTTTGTGGCGAAAACCAACTAAACCTTGAAACAAAAGTGTACAAACCATAGTTACAGGACTCTGCGAGTCCCGAGCCGAGTCAGGGCTCTAAAGATTTTTGGCCTTTGGACTCTGACTCGACTGAGTCCTGCAGAGTCCTGCTAGGACTTGCATAGTCCATGGACTCTCCTGACTCGGAGAGTCCCGTGGTGAGGACTCTGCCATAGCTAGCTGAGCCATAAAGTAAAAAATAAACATTTTAAAATTGTTTTTAATGATTTTTTGGCTTATATGATCATATTGCAATAGCAAGTTCCATAAATTTTAAATGGTGATTCCTAGTAAGGCTACCAACATGGAGTAGTAAAAAATGTCTAGCATGTAGCAGGTATAAAACATAACAATTTGTCTATAAAGCAGATTGTAGTAGAATTTCACTAAATTTTTTGCCAAAAAAGCAGTCATATCACAGATTGTAATCACAAAGTCCTAGAACCAGGTATTAAAACAACACTATCAAATTTGAAAGCATTGCAACAAGTAAAATGTTTTTCTTTTGAAGAATTAGACATCTCTAGAACAATAAAAGATCAGTTTTAAGGTTTGTGAAACATTGAAAAAAAAATGTCTGTTAAACCGGTCATTTGACAAAGTTAAAATATGATGACATTAGATCAATTATATACTTGGTATCATTCCAAAAATTCATAATGATCTTTCTAATCTACTAACAAAAAATTTAAGCGAAGTTATGAAATAACTTGCATGGTAGAAGAATATAATATGAAATATGTTGTAAACACTTGATGATAATATGCCTCTTCGAGGCAGCAACCTCGTAGTCTACTTCAAGGGAGATACCACTAACAGTCTTCAACGTGAACACAATACTCAACATGATGATTATAAATAACCTATACCTTCTATATAACTTTAGTTTAAGTTATTTCGTTCAGAAATTCACATTTATACTTATGTGATCAATGTAAACTTGTGTATGTGTGCAAAGTAGCTTATATTTATGTCAATTATTGTGTCTTTGATATTAATTGACTAAATGATGCATGAAAAAAGTTTTAAATCCTTAAAAATCTTTGAATTTCTTGGATTTTTCAATTTGCGGAGTCCTCGCCGAGTCCTTGCCGAGTCCAAGTCCGAAATCAGCTTGCCGAGTCCGAGTCTTGTAACGATGGTACAAACCATTGTTTTTCGGATAAAAATGACAAAAACCCTAAAATGGGGACGCTTGACATGAAATCCCACGTACGCTTTGCGAATTATAGAAACCATAAACGATTTCTAAGGAGAAAAAATGAAAAAACCAGACAAGATTTTTGAGGTGAAAAATCTATCAAAACCAAAAACAGAATCCGAGACACGGATCATAGTATACAAAACTTCGTTTTTAGGAAAAAACCTAAGTTACTGATTCGGGTGCGGATGCGGATGCGGGTAGGAGAATCGGGTGGGTGGATGCGTGATTTTTGTTTTTGGGATTTTGGATGCGTTTATATGTATATATATATATATATATATTTTAATACGTTAATGTTTAGTCGCTGTATAAGATATCAACTTACCTGTGTTGTTACTTTCAATGTGGATTTTGACACTTTCATTGTACTGTCTTCTATTGTGAAACACAAGTATGTGAAGTATGTATAGCCTTGAGTAACTGATGGCTATCATAGAGACTTGTGTCGTGGTTGCTGAGTCAGTTCTTGTCATGTCATTTTACCGTAAATTTTGAACGGTTTGTCCTTTGATTTTGATTAATAAAGACGATGAAGAGGTTTTGTCTCCAGCTCATCATCGACTCATTATTGTTAACAACAAATATTCAAAGGGAACACACAAATTAAAATATTGGTAACAACTCATCTTTTGTAACGACCGTCAGACTATTATTCTTGACAATGAGAACATGGATAGTTATTCATTCTTTGGCGAGAGTTTTTCAGGAGGTCTTCGAATAATATTTCCTTACGGAATATATATATATATATATATATATATATATATATAGGATTGATGTATGCTATTGCAGAATACTATAAGCAATAATTCTTTGCAAGGTGATTATTATTGTAAATAGAGTATTTTGTAGCTTTCAAATGTGAAGGCTCAAAAATTTGTAAGCTCTGTACCTGAGCATTAGTGATTATAGATAAAGGAATTTTTTTTTGGTGTGGCTGGATTTTTCCCTCGAGTAGGAGGATTTTCATAGGGTATCTCTGGTGTTCTTGTGTTCCTGATTTATCTAATCTTTGTTTTATGCAAATCTGGTTCTAAAACATTAACATGGTATCAAAGCGGGTTTAAGGAAAGATCCAGAACCAGTTTTATTTAAGCATAAGAATGAGAATGTATGGCTAAGTGTTTGTCTCAACAAAGGTCTTCTTTGATCAGCGACTTCATGTTAGATTCCCTCTTGTAAAGTCTGCCTTTTATAAGAGTTCTAGACTTCAGTCACGAAGAAATATTTGCTAAAATGTTATAAGGCGTATCACTTGGAGGTGCATGGTGAAGACCAAAGGTCTCTTGGAACAACGGCTTGCAGTGGCTTGGCTCCATAACATCTGCTGGAAAAAGAGTGATATTTGTTGCGTATGTCTTGTGCATAGGAGTTAACCTGTAACAGAGCAGTAAGCCCATGCAGGAAGAATTAATAGAGGACGTTGTCAAAACCACTGAGAATTATGCAGAGATAAGTATTTTAAATTTGTACCTTGAATAATGATCATGTATAATTCATGCAATAATATTGAGAACAGTAAATCATGTATGCTTTTAGCATTGATATGTATATTTCTCTTCAGGATAATTTGATTCTATGAACTATTAGTAATCTCTTTAAAATGCTACCAAGACGGATCGAGGAGCATAAGAATGATGAGAGATTGCATTAAAAGGAGGAAGAACCTATACAAATTGTCTTTGCATTCAATTTCTTCGAAGAGGAAGAAATGACATTGAGAGGGAGTTAAATTCCGAGAATTCAAGGCGACTTATCAAAGGGTTAATGCATTGGAGATGAAGTCGAGACTGGAGAATATTTATTACATAAAGGGAAAGCTTGATGAGCTGAAGAGGGAGGACTTCTTTAGGCTCAATAAGATTTTGAGGGAGCTTGTGTGGCAGAGGGAGAGTGCCAACTCCTTTGCAGAGGACCAGCAAGCTCGAGAAGCAATGTGGCCTCAAATGCTCATTGTTTGGTCAAACATTGGAGCCAACTATAGCTTATTGTGATAATCAAGAAGTGAGAGTGTTGCTTTGCTGAGAGCGGGTATTTGCTGAGAGGAAGTCTCAACATTCAGTTGTTCTTATTATGAGCTCAATGCATTTTTCTTTGAGAGGGAGAAATTTGAAGTGAAAACCCTTGTAATGCATTTTTCTCTGAGAGAGAAATTCGAGGTGAAAGCCCTTGTAATGCATTCTTCTCTGTGAGAGAAGTTTGAGGTGCAAGCCCTTGTTAATGCATTCTTCTCTGTGAGAGAAGTTTGAGGTGCAAGCCCTTGTTAATGCATTCTTCTCTATGAGAGAAGTTTGAGGTGAAAGCCCTTGTTCCACCCTCTGGGAGTAGCCATGGTGGATCCACCCTCTGGGAGTAGCTATGGTGGATGTCATGTGAGATACTCCATGACTTAGTTCTTGTGTTTTTCACCCTCTGGGAGTAGCCACGGTGAACGTCATATTGAGATGACGATATCACGTTGAGAGAATCGGTGATTAAGTTTTGTTGTTGACACATATGGGTGTAGCCATTGTGTTTGTCATGTTTAGAGACCCCATGGCATTAAATCTGCAAATGATATCTCCTTTGCTTAGAGGGAATGTTAATGTTTAGAAGCTCCAGGAGTTATCATCAACTTACCTCTGATGTTAGTTTCAGTGTGGATTCTGAGACACATTCGTTGTACTCTCAGCTATTGTGAACGCAAGTATGTATACCTTTGAGTAATCGATGACTATCAAAGAGACTTGTGTCGTGGTTGCTGAGTCATTTCTTGTCATGTTATTTTACCATAAATTCTGAACAATTTGTGTCCTTGATTTTGATTAATAAAGACGATGGAGAGGTTTTGTCTCGAGCTCATCATCGGCTCATTATTGTTAACCTCCACAAATATTCAAGGGGACGCGGAAATTAAAATATGGGTAACGACTCATCTTTGGCAAGGGCCGTCAGATTATTATTCTCGACAATGAGAACATGGATAATTATTCATTCTTTGACGAGAGAGTTTTTCAGGAGGTCTTTGAATAATAGTTCCTAATGGAATATATATACATATAGGATCGATGTATGCTATTGTAGAATACTGTAAGCTATAATTCTTTGCAAGGGGATTATTATTGTAAAGAGAGTATTGTGTAGCTTTCGAATGTCTGAAGGCTCAAAAATTTGTAAGCTCTGTACCTGGGCATTAATGATTATAATTAAAGAAGAAATTTCTTTGGTGTGGTTGGGTTTTTCCCTCGAGTAGGAGGGTTTTCCTAGGGTATCTCTGGTGTTCTTGTGTTCCTGATTTATATGACCTTTGTTTTATTCAAATCTGGTTCTAAAACATTAACAGTATATATATACAAAAAATGCAAGAAATATGCAAAATTAAATCATTTGATAGTATGATACTTCATCATTTATCAAGATAAATATTAAATGCAAACTGATAGTTCACAAATATTCAAATAAGGTGGCTATTGGATCTAGTTCTTAACTAATCATGGCGTCTTAAGACCTAGATGTAATAGCCACAAAGACACCATGATTATAAATTGCTTGTCCTAAAAATACCATCATAAGAACAGACGATAAATGTCATCTACATAAACTGAAGCTTGCCTAACGTTCCTGCAAAATATAGGCTAATGTAGCATATGACCGAGGCAAACATCCAATAAATAATTTACCCAGTTTTGTGATGATACAAGTATATAACATTCATATTTCACAGGTTCAAAAAAACACTTCTTGTTTCAATCTTAATGGACTAATTATCTTAGTAGCAACACATGCTTCAGACAAATGTGGTAAGTATGACCGATTTCAAAACTAACAGAAATCTCAATAATTGACCCAATAATATTAATGTCAACTAAGTCTAACCAATTTTGCTACATAAAACTAAGGGCATTTATATTCCACGTGCTCAAAACTAAATTGACTATTTCAGTTATCAACATAATCAGAACCATATTGGATCATTCCATTAAATGGAGACCCCATGCATGATCCCAAGGTGATCAGTAAGTATGAAAAAGAAAACACTTAATTTAACTTTTTGACGTTTTTTTTGTATCCTGGGCCCCCTAATCCGTCTGGATGCTGGAGGATGCCCACAGGGAACGTTACAACTCCCTGTGGATGCGTTGGGGATGTGTTGGATGTGCATCCATGCGCATCCACAAGGAGTTGTAACGCTCCTTGTGAGCATCCACAGGCATCCGGCTACACACCAGCATCTGAACGCATCTGGATCTAGAGCCTCTCGGAGAGCATCCGATAACTAAGGAAAAAACGGTAAAACATAACGGATAAATTTTGAGGAAAAAATTATTGAAACCCAACAAATAATTTTTGAGGAAAAATTATTAAAACCCAACAGATAATTTTTAAGGAAAATATTATTAAAACGCATCCATAATTTTTAAAGGGATAAAATTATAAACCCATCAAATAATATTTGAGGAAAAAATTATTAAAACCTAACAAAGATTTTTTTAGGAAAAAATATTAAAACCAAACATAATTTATTTTTTAGTAAAAAATATTAAAACCCTTAAAATCAAAGACCCCTCTCGAGCTACGAAATCGCGAAGTCGGGTTTGTAAAAAACCCATGTAGTAGAAAGTTCGTCACACAAGAGACGAAGACACATAAATCCATGAAAACGCTGGGCCGTCTTGGTCTGAAAAAAAAAAACAAAAGTCTGCACACCAAATGTAGAGAAAACAAGTGTTGTCCCGGGAAATCAAGTTATGTGAGCCAAAAAAGTGAACAAACAGTGCACAAAATCACGTCTTGCAAGGCCGACGGTCGCAAAAAATGCTACTGTAAGACAATGTGAAGTCGTCGGAGAGAAAAACCATAGGTTGCACAACAAAATCGTTGCAAAAGCCCACTTTCGTGCGACACAGGCTCTACGAACACAGAAGATGACACAGATTGAAACCCAAAATAGAGGTCACCAGATCAGTAAGTATGAAAAAGAAAACACTTAATTTAACTTTTTGTCATTTTTTTTGTATCCTGGGCCCCCAGATGCGTCTGGATGCTGGAGGATGCCCACAGGGAGCGTTACAGCTCCCTATGGATGCGTTGGGGATGTGTTGGATGTGCATCCAGGCACATCCACAAGGAGTTGTAACGCTCCTTGTGAACATCCGCAGGCATCCGGCTACGCACCAACATCCAAATGCATCTGGATCTAGGGCCTCTCGGAGAGCATTCGATAACTAAGGAAAAAATAGTAAAACGCAACAGATAAATTTTGAGGAAAAAATTATTGAAACCTAACAAATCATTTTTGAGGAAAAATTATTTAAACCCAACAGATAATTTTTAAGGAAAAAATTATTAAAACCCACCCATAATATTTTAAAGGATAAAATTATAAACCCATCAAATAATATTTGAGGAAAAAATTATTAAATCCTAACAAAATATTTTTGCAGGAAAAAATATTAAAACCAAACATAATTTATTTTTTAAGAAAAAATATTTTAACCCCTAAAATCAAAGACCCCTCTCGAGCTATGAAATCACGAACTCGGGTTTGTAAAAAACCCATGAAGCAGAAAGTTCGTCGCACAAGAGACAAAGACATAAATCCACGAAAACGCTGGGCCGTCGTGGGCTGAAAAGAAAAACAAAAGTGTGCACACCAAATGTAGAGAAAACAAGTGTCGTCCCGGGAAATCAAGTTGTGTGAGCCAAAAAAGTGAACAAACAGTGCACAAAATCACGTCGTGCAAGGCCGATGGTTGCAAAAAACGCTACTGTAAGTCAATGCGAAGTCGTCGGAGAGAAAAACCATAGGTTGCACAACAAAATCGTTGCAAAAGCCCACCTTCGTGCGACACAGGCTCTACGAACACAAAAGACGACACAGACTGAAACCCAAAATAGAGGTCGCATGGAGAAACTCAAACACATAGCTGAAAACACTATGGAAAAAATCGTCGAGAAAAGCTAACAAAAACCCTTCGCATTTGCAGACAAAACATGTTTAAAAACCCAAAATTCCAGAAAAACAAAACCCCAAACAAATTTTTTTTATTTAAAATTCGTTAAAGACGAGGCTACGAATTTTATATTTAAAAATTCGCCAAATTCTGAAAAATCCTATCGACTTTGATACCATGTTATGGTAAATTGATGTTGTATTGTATTAAACAGAGGAGATGAAAGCTCCTTATATAGATTTACAAAGACGATGTTTCTAAAAGAAACAATTGTGAACTAAAGATGAAAATAGAAACTATCTAATAAACCAAAGACTAACTAAGATGACCATTAAAGAAACATTGCAATATTCTAATACTTTAGTGTTGTACGACATTTGACTTTGAGCTCTTCTTAAACTTCAATAATTTCTTGGAAAATTCATTTGTGGCTCTGATATAGTAGATTGCTCTCCCTATATAAAGAGTACTTATGTACTCTTGGTCTTTAAATTATATAGGCAGTCTTTTATTGAATGGTCCTTAACCTAACAAATCTTACAAAACATTTCTCTAGGATAGTTACCTTTCATGTGGCATTCAGATTGACACTCAATGCATGATAGTTCATTAGTTTTTTTGCTAGTTTCTTATTCATCTTCAATTCTTTCATCATTTGAAGCATGTCCCTTCGAAGTACTTGTATTGTTCGTAATTCACTATTGTTGTTATCTAAACTTCTATCTTCCTTTGTTTTTATTTTACCACAGGAGGAAATTTTTTTCTTCACTTTGTTTGTCCATTGCTTAGTTGTATGTTTCTACATAGGAAGAGGTTGATACTATCTTTGTCTTTTTTCGTAATTAGACCTTCAAAAAGTCATCTTTTCTTGAGATTGTTAGCCAGTTCTTTTTCTATCTTTACAAGTAGTTCTTTAAGTCTATGATTATAAGCTTGTAATTTTTTGTACTTGTCTTTGTATTGTAAATTTCTGCAGCTGTTTCATTTTTATCTGAAAGCAACTTAAACTCTTACTTGAAGGCCTTCTTTATTCAGTCTCATGTCTTTCAAGAGGCCTGGTCAATTAAAGTATACTAGTCAATTGCTACACCTCGCAAGGTGGTTGGAAAATATTGTAGCCAAATTGTTTTATCATCTTGCCCATTTTGAATGTATGACAATTGTTTTAGTGCTTGATGTAATCCTTTGATCCACTACTATAAACATGAGTAACGTTTTGAATCTGTTTATTGGGGGGTTTTAATTTGGATGTTTGGTGCTTCTCTTGCATTCAAGGGCACGTGGGAATGCTTCAATCTTCTTGCAACTTTGGCGTTTTGCATAAATGTTTTGCTTTTATTGTTTCTAATATACAACCTTGGCTTGACTTCTACTTTGATTGACAACCATTTGATGCTTCAAAGATTACTTTGTACACTTCTATGAAGGAATTTGTCTCCGTCTCCTACTTCCATCATCTAGAAAAGGTTGTCATCACATTTCAATTTGATATAAGAGATCAATCCGTGCTTCATTTGGTAGTGGATGGTGCCTTGCTATCTCCTCACACTATGCCTGCATGTGATTATTTGTAGTAGAAATGTGTTGTCTCTCCTAATTGTGATTCCTACTCACGCTTTGACTTTGACTTCTACTTCAAGATGGACTTCGACTTTAGTGATCTCCCTTAGTGTTCTTCTATGTTCTCTTTGTTTTGCCATTCTTAGTGATTGTTTAGTCTCTTGATCCTAACTTCGTTGTAGTCCCTTCCTTTGTTTATTAGGATCTCAAGGCATGAATCTCTTATATTTGATCTAATTTCTTTTAAGCCAACAACACCAATGTTTACTCTCCTTTTTAATAAAGCAAATAATTGAAATAATGATTAGAATTAATAATACATCCCAGATAGAGGAGTTAAAGTATATCTTTATTGACATATAAATTATTATAGAAATAGATTAAAGATGGTCAACTTAGGATCATAATACATCACACCCCTTTCCTTGATTGATGGTACACAATCTATTTAAAGGATCTAACAGTTGCCAAGAGGAACAGAATGGTCAACTCATAGATTGTTACAACTACTTGGAAGTTCACAAACAATTAATGCATAGTTGGATAATCAATATTATCCTATGCTCAATGAAGTTTCGAGGATAGGCATGGCAAGGGAGGACGAGATGTGTTTATGTTACATGGTTTCTTTAATTCCAATTTTCAAGGGACAATAGTGGATCACTATTAAAAAAAGGAGAATTTTTAAATATAGAGAGAAATTTCAAATATGCATATCATAACATTGACAATGCATTCATCATAGATTTTTTAGAAGCTTAATACATAGCATTAGACTTGAATTGAGATTTCACATGAGAATCAATAAGCAAATTAACAATATTCAGATGCTTTCATTGTCAATTTATGGCATACATATAGCAAAAATGCCTAAAGACTCCCAAGTTCAACCATGAAATGACAAAAACTGTAAATACTAAACTACTAAACAATAAACATAGAAGTTCATAATCAGCTGTCCATAATAATCATAATGTCAAGATATAACTAAGAAAATATATGGCTATCCATAAAACAACACATGGTAGGTCTAAGGATCTAAATCAAAATCAGAACTCAAATCTTAGTCACTGCTAGAATGAGGGGCTTCCTCATCCAATGGAACCCCAACCAATCCCGGAGGTGTGTCATCCTGCTCAATTTGCATGACATCTTCGAGATTGACATCCCAATGTAAGGCTGGAGTATGACAATACTCAAGATCTTGCCCATCTTGGAGCCAACCACTAACTTCTCTGATCGTCTAGAGCTAAGGTTGGTCCTCTTGACTGATTGGATGAAGCTATATGTCGACTAATTCCTTTCTGCAACAGAGGGTATGACAACTTGTGAAAGAAGACCAATGACAAGTACTCTCAGCTTTGGTGCATCCCTATCATGCCCTGTCCACCATCCAATAGGGTCGTGTTGAGCTAATGTAGCTCTATTTGTCCTCGCCTTTGGTCTACTAAAGTTTGGACCACAAAGATTGGTAAATGCAAGTCACCGAGTGCGAAGTTTAGTAGAATCCTCTCCATTACAAATTTTTGCAAGGGCCTTAAAGAAGCCATCCTTCACCTCTTAATCACTAACTAGATGGAGCCACTCTCTTAGGTCTCGGTGCATACCATTTGGGATTGAGAGCATAGGTTGCCATATGAAGCGGGGTGTTCACAATGTTCCCCTGTCATGTCACATTGAGCCTAAGACACTTAGCATAAAATCCCAAAGTAGGGTCCCTACTATAAATAACTTGCTTGATCTGCCCAAGCATGTTATTAAAGGTCTCATAGATCTCTCCAAGGTTAGGAGAGTCAGTATCAACATATCTAATCACTCGCACAATAGGCTCAATGAAGGAGCAAATGTATCTGCAAGTTCAAACAAGTTATAAAATAGAAACATCTTAAATAATAAAATCAGCAAAATCAGAAATAAAATCATCAATGCCAATTTTCGTACCTCATTGTGGACCAGCAGTTATCATCAAGGATTGTTTGCTTCACACTTCTTCCCTTCGGTGTGCTTGCCTAATGCCATCTACTCCACTTTGCATTGACCATGATGGATTGTAGACCCTCCTGGACCTCAAGAATCCTCTACAACAAAAAAAAGTTGGTGGCATATCTAGTCCCTAGGGGCTTGAGGAATTCCTTCCTAGAAAATGTCCTAAACAATGCAAGAGAATTGTGATGATTGCAAATGAACATTTGCACTTCTTTAGCATTTGACAACATTGCCTTCACTCAATCAATTTTTCTAGTGTCCTTAAAGGTATTGTTCAATGCATGCACACAACATGGGGTTCAAAAAATGTGCTTATAAGCACCCTCCACCGACAATTCAGTTAACTTAGACACTTGGGCTGAATCAGTGACTACTTGCACAACATTAGAGGGTCCAAGCTCTTCTATACCATCTCTCAAAATCTGAAATTGGAAGGTTGCATCCTTCCTTTTCTCTGAACACTCTATAGCTTTAAGAAAATAAGAGCCCGCTGTGTTGGTGACAATCAAATGATGGGTGGCTGATGTTTGATATCGTTATGGAGCATCCATCCCTTAACCATGTATGTCTCATATCCTCCATCAAAATACTCACTTTGGAGTACTCTCTATCAAGAAGGGTGGTGTGTAGCTTAGTTTCTCTAGGTGAAATAAATGAAGGACCAGCAGCATTGATATTTTTGCACCTTTGTTTAAAATATGATGAACGTGAGAAATTGAATGGCATTGCACGAGCATAAAGAAACTTAGCAATGGATGCTTCAGCCACCTCTTGTGCTTGCTTATTAAACAAATCAGCAATATTAGTTTCTCGCTTAGTCTTCTTTCCTTTACTAGAAGTGGGAGTGGAACTCTCTCCTCTATGAGAAGCATCATCCATGGATCTTGTAGTCATTGACATACTACCTTGCAAACTCTCTATTGAAGTCCCTTTAGTTAATGCCTCCCCCTGCATATGCAATCTAGTTGCCTCAAGTTTTTCAACTTGTGTTATTTTTTTGCAACCTTTCACCCATTGACCACCTATCCACAAAAGATGGCTATAGACTCTAGTATAGCTGCCCTTACATTTTTTTCGGCACAAATGGCACTCCCGTGACGCACTACCTCCGGATTTTTTTATCATCTTTATCAACTCTTGTAGCAAATTGTAGGAGAGGTTTCTTGGGGTTGAATGGGCCTTTTGGATAGTCTTTGAGGATTTTGGAAGGACACTCAAATGGGTTAGAGCTTACTTCCCCTACTACATTCACATTGCTTGAAGACCCCCCAATGGCTGCCATACTTCTAGGTCTAGTTCTATGAGATGTTTCTTCCATTTCAACTTCCACACTATAACTACTCGCATCACTTCCTCTGCTGCTCATGGTTTTATTTTTATCAGAATGTCAAATAGAGCTGCAAGTTAAAATATAAAAATGATAAACTGGAATGCCCTCCCTATGTGTTGCAAAACTTTAAAAAATCTTGGAAAATCTAATACAAATAGCAAAAACAAATGCAAAATGAAAAACATACCTCTAGTGAAGAAGATTTGATGCCAAAACCTCCTCTTGCAATTGATGTTCACTCCCTCACAAGCTGCTCCTCCTTCGCAAGCTGCTCTTCTTCTCCTCAGCAAATGCTTAAAATGAAGTCTTTTTAGTCTCTCGAGTTGTTTTATCCTCTAGATTAGGGTTTCCTATATTTTAATACGCTTTATTGGCCATGTGGGGCTAACCAAAACAAACAAGCTATAATTTTTTTTCCTATGTTTTCATCGTCCAAGTTTTGGCTGGGTCGTCGGGTAAGCCCAGCTGTACCAAGTACGATCGAGGTATGGCTAGGCCGTATTTGGTACGCCTAGGCATACCCACGTGCTCAAAAATCTTGTTGGGCGGTTCTGGACTGTTTTCAGTTGTTTCTAGGGAGGGGGTGCGGGTGGGGGGACAGAAAAAAGCCATCCCCGCATCCCCGTACCATACCCGGGTTGAAAAACTAAGGGGACGCATCCTGTGGAGCATAGATATTAGCAAAACATAAAATAGGCATTATATACTGACTAGAGATCTCTTTCATGCAGATCTGTGCTATTCATTGTAGAAATCATCTACAATTCTTGGTGCAACATATTTTCTTTTGTTGGTTGATGATATGATCATGAAAATGTTGGTCTACTTTTCGGAGATTAAAACTGATTGCTTTGTTCCTTTGTCAAATTTAAAAGCATTAGTTGAGACCTAGATAGTTATAGATGACAAATTTGTATTCCAAGAAGGTAGACGTTCAAACATAGTTAACAACATTGTACACGCCTTAACATAATGTGGAGGCAAAAATGAGGCAACTATGGAGGTGGCTTGTTGTAGAAACAACAAAGGTGCGCCACACAAATATTAGGAGGAAGCAATCAACATGATGGTGTTTCTTTTAATTTGAAGTCCATAGAAAGCCTTGTAGGATGTAATTGTCAAGAATCTCAGTTTGGGGTCAATCCTAAAGTAACACAATTTTTTGGTTTTTGGTTAAGCTATATGTTGTTTTGTTTCTCAATAACCAAATAAGTAAACTAGATTTAAGAGTTTCATAGATTTGTCTTTTGGCTATGGTGAACATTCTAAGGTGTATAAACATTGATGTTTTCACTACCAAAATCACCAGTGGTAGGGATGTTAATGTAAAAGAAATAGAGCAGTTCTTTGATTGTAACCTAACAAGAATGAAGTTAGTAGGGAGTTATGAACTATTGTTGCAGTTCTGTTAGAAGACGAGGGATCCAAATTGTCTCGCATTAACCTCTAGTTGGTATTTCTTATGCTTGAATAGCAGAATAGTGTTGCAGTGCTGAGGTTTTTTTGACTTCAGATGCGTTTGCTTAGTCATAGGAATGCCATGTAATACAATAAAGAAGACTTAAGTGGTACAATTTCACTATTTAGGATGTTTGGGTGGATGGCCTTACTACATTTGATGGTTTATTCCAGTGAATAGTGAAACATATTGTTGGTTTTGATGGATATGTTCATTTTGCTTACTTTTAATTTTTCTAGGTACCTTAGACATAGTGGTATGCAAAAACTAAGGGCAATCAAGTTGGTTGTAATATCCTAATGAAGAATCATATGTGGGAGTCGGTAGATTTATTTCTAGGTAAACACTCATTGGCTGAAAATAAAAAAAATTGTTTTGTTGCAGAAGACAATATTGTAGGAAAGCTTATTCTTGACAGTTTCTTCAATTTGGACCTCCAATTAGTGAACAACGAAGTTGTTCTTTTGCATCTGCACTTACTGAAGAAGGAAATGAAGAAAAAAGGGTTTTGAAACTCTTGGTGCAGTTTTCCTTAGTAGCTTAGTATGAGCTTTAAACTTGCTGACTAATTTGATAGGAATTGACCCATGGGTCCCAGAAAATAATTTGTTAGCCAGTAAAACTCATGAGCTCTTGAGAATTCTATGACAACTCGACGAGTTTTCCAACAACGTTGAAAACTATTCCTAATTGGAGGGAACATGCTATCAGAAGAATTTGCTCCTACAACGAAGACTGCCACATTCAGTGGTTCTCTTAATAATGACTTGATTTGGTTGGTAGGTATAGGAGATGGATGTGAAGAGCACCATCTTGAATGAGGAGGTTAGATGGCATGATTTGAAGGATTTTGTGTACTTTTAGGGATTATTTGGCATGTAGGCTCCTTAGGTCTTTTTACATGTCTTGTGAGCTTGATACACAAAATATGATTACATCTTCAAGATTCAGGGCTTAGAGTAAGTCTTTAGACATGAATCTTATTAAAGGAGATGGTGATAACATTGTAGTTCATGTTCATGTACGTTGATGATCTTGCCATCTTAGGGACCAGTGCCACTGCTTTACAATGAGTGAAATTTGATCTATGTATTTCTTTTGACATGACCAATCTAGGCCTCATACAATATTGCTCAGGTGTAGCTTTTTTGTCACATAGCCATCTAGTTTTGATGGCTCAGGTTAGGTATGATACAAATTTTCTGGAAATGTTTTACATGTTAGATATAATCTTTTCACGAAAGTAACTTAGATTGAAGTTATCTACCTATAATGATTTAGAACCAATTAATGAGTCATGTTATGGATAGTTCGTAGGCAACTTGAAATATCTCACGTGTACACTTCTAGATAACTTGTTTTACTGTTTTTTAATCTCTTGGTTTTTGGTAGAAGCAATGCTTCTTCATTAGTAGGTAGAAAAATTTGTGTTATTTAATTTTCCCAAGTGAATCTACATTTGGACATTATGAAATTCCTGCAACCTTTCTTCCTGTATTAATATTTTATTGACGGACACATAGTTGAAAAAATCGTGAAAAAATCACAGATATCACGATATATCGCGAGTCAGTGGGTCAAACGATATAATCGCACATTATATGGTGGCCGATATTTAATAAAAATCGCTGTGTTTCTTTTGTGAAAAAATTGCAAAAACGCATGATATTGTATCAGAAAATCGGCGGTTCAATTTTTCAATGGTGATAACATTGTAGTTCGTGTTCATGTACATTGATGATCTTGCCATCTTAGGGATTAGTGCCACTACTTTACAATGAGTGAAATTTGATCTATGTATTGCTTTTGACATGACCAATGTAGGCCTCATACAATATTGCTCAGGTATAGCTTTTTTGTCACATAGCCATCTAGTTTTGATGGCTCAGGTTAGGTATGATACAAATTTTCTGGAAATGTTTTACATGTTAGATATGTGTTTATCTACAATATCACGCTGGTTTTAATTTGTCTACTATTTGATGCATTGTTTTAGGGGTTTTAATGTTATCAGCCACGACGAGAGGTTGCAACGGTGGGAGAAAAGGGCATGACGGGAAAAATAGGTGCTAGTTGTATAAAATGGGGCTCAGTATATTTTATTTGTAGACAACGTTTCTAGGCTCAAACAAAGGGAAACAGTTCAAATTTCGGCGAACGTTTTGAGCATTTAACAGTTAGACAGTTTGAGATCCATTTCTTTTCTGAACTTCTGCTCGACTCTAGATAGGCTGCGACACCACTTTTTCTGTAGTTTCGAAGGAGAAAGGGTTTTTTCTGTGTTTTATAAAAATTTATACATCGTTTTCTTACTTGTGTATTAAAATTTTAATATTGAGTTTGACGTTAGTGAATAGTTAAATATTATAGTATTTATATTAAATACTTTATAAAAAATAATAGTTAATTATAATACATTTAAATTTATTACCTTTTTATGGCTGGACTTTTCTCCCATAAATAACACTCAATAATTACTTCATATGTTTTTAAATAAGTTAGTATTTTTTTTGTTATGTTTTTGGTAATAAAAATTTTCATGTTAAAAAAAAAAAATTAGTTTTTTTACAAAATATATTTTTTTTTGAATTTCGATTTTTAAAAGTTAAAAATTTTAAATTTTAGATAATTTTGTGGATATAGTATCAATAATTTAATAAAATTTAATTTTATATAAAATGAATTTAATGTCAAATTTTTTCCTCGCCTAACTTGACTTTGTTTGGAGTCACTGTCTATGTTGTTTGTCATCTATCAGACTATCTTATAAAATAGCGGCAGAAGACCTCACATGGCTCATATATGATTAGACATTGTGGACCTAATAAAATAATCTTCCAGTGGTCTATTTAATTTTAGATTATTATTTTATAAGCAGATTAGGATAATATGTTAAAATACATATATAAATGTCAATTTTTTTCCACCTATAGATATGTGGTTTTCTAAGAATATTTTAAGAAATTAAATATTTTCAAATGTTCGATAAAAGTGCCGATTTATTGCCGATTTTTTCGCCGAGTTTTTGGCGACTCCCGATTTTTTAAATTTTTTGAGCCAGTCGAGTTATTGCCGAGTCTGAGTTTTTCAACTATGGACAGGCACTCTTCATAAAGCAGTCGTCACTGCTGGCACAACCAAGAGTCAATAGGTGATACCATTTTATAAATAAAATAAAAACTATGTTAGTCAATTTTCCGATAAATAGATGACTATAACAATCGTTGTTTGGGTTATGCTTAAGTTAATCATCTTGAACTTGAATATACTGCAAAGGATGGACATACCTTACTGATTTCAAAATGTATTTGTGTTTCATATAAGTCCAAGTCTTTATGTTCAACTTGATGAAAAATATAGCATTGGTGATTTAGCACAGATCTGATCAGGTTGCACCATTCAAAATAGATCAGCTGTAGATTTTCTTAAACTTCTTAACCTAATAAAAAGGAAGATTGAAATGTAAAACTAGTTATGGCCTGTGGTATTTGTGGTTTTGTGTTAAATTGTGTTCAATTGCAACATTCAGTTCACTAGTGTATCTTTAGCTGAAAAGGAAAATTGAGTAAAAAATGAATTAGTTTTTGAGACTATACAAGAAACTAATAAATGAGGTGACAGCACATTTATGTTTGGTGAATTTCAGTGACTATCCTGGCATACTTAATAGCTTATGAATATACTAAGATTGAAGTCAGCAAGAGAAGGACCATTTAATGCATTTCCAGTTTCTCCGTTCATAGTAATGATGCACTGTAGCATTACTTAAAAGTTTATTTTCAAATTGTATGCTATTTTCAGAATATATAACGATTGGGCATGCATAGAAAACTACTGATATGCTACACGCTTAGCCTGTTGTCTACTCCATGCCCAGTTTCCTTATAAAAGTAATGCTTTGCAGATACTGGAATAGCTAGTGAGAAGGATTGGGGCATCAATTTGCTAAATGAAAATGTCAACGAGTCTGGTTTAAATGAAGATAATAGCAGCTGGTATCGAGAATGTGGAGAAGATACTGGAGAAAATGGATACAGGTGTCGTTGGACAGTTATGGGTGGCCGTAGTGGTGATGGAACTTCAGAATGGAGAGAGGCAGTATGTAACTCAACTCAGCCTGGCTATCTATTTTGTTTCTGAAGTTTGATTTTGTTTTGAGGCTACTTTGAATTTGATATTGCTTTTGATTATCAAATTTAATATTTATTTAGTTCATTGTATTATTTACTAATTATTTGTCAACGCAGCTATTGTTTATTGTCAATTATTGTTTTATTGAACTGTATTAAGATCTTAATGGAACTAAAGTTAATCTATATTCTGCACGATGCTGGTTTTTCTAGGACAAATTGAAATCTTTATTTAAAAATTACGGGTACTTGGTCCTGAACATAGTAGACATCATAATATAGATGGTACTTTGGCTTCAGTGTGTATGGACTGAGGGTATAGAATTCTAATACTTTTGCTGTCATGAGCTTTTTGATAATAGCTTAATCTGGAGACAATATACTATTTATACAGTCTATGAACAACACGTTAAAATACAACCATCTTGTTTCTGTCATTTGATGATGTTCACCTCACCATATTGCAACTAGGAAGGAACTGTTGAAGTGAAACTAGGAATCTTGCATGACCCAATGGGAAAGAATTGAGATATAGCAAACAATAAGGTGGATGATTGGTATGTGGCAAACAAATGGCATAACCCTTATTGAATAAAGTTATGTTATTGGTTTGAGTTCATGTTCAAGGTTTGGCGATATCTTCATTGGGTTGGAACCATATATATATATATATATGCTCCACAAAGTTTCGGGGACAGGGACGGGGACGTTTTAGGGGACGGGGACGTGTTTCCGGTACGGGTACGGTTCAGAACCAATTTTCAGGGGACGACTATTAAAGAAATAGGGGATTTTTAATATATATAGAGAGAATTCAAATATGCATATCATAACATTGATAAACCATTCACCATAGACATTTTAGAAGGTCAATACAATGAATACATAGCAAATTAACAAAGTTCAAATACTTTCATTGTAAAAATATGGTGTGCATATAGCAAAAATGCCCAAAGGCTCCAAGTTTCATGCATGAAATGACATAAAGAGAAGTCCAACTAAAATTCTAAACAGGAAACGATAACATAGAAGTTCAAATCCATAATCAGATGTCTATAATAATCAAAATCAATAATGTATCTACAAATGATATATGTCAAACCCTTCTCTTGCAGCTCAAAAATGAAAGCTTTGTTGCTGCTCCTCTTTCTTCTTCTTTGAAAGAATGAATGAAATGAAGAAATGAAAGAGAGTTAGGCTTTTTAGCATCCAAAATAGGGTTTAGTATTTTTTATTTGATATTAGAGTCCATGTGGGGCCTGCCCACAACCAATTTTTTTTAAAAAATGCATTTTTATGACTTGTGGCCGTTTTTCTAAGTTGGGAAATAGGGGACAGATTTGGGTACCGGGGACGGCCGAGCCGTCCCCTAACCGTCCCCGGTACCCAAATCCGTCCCCTATTTCGGAACCTACTCTTTTGGGGGTTTTCGGAACGTCCCCAATTTGGGACCGAAAAGGGAACGGTTAGGGGACGTTGAAATCTCGTCCCCACGTCCCCGTTTCATACTCGGGACGGGAATGAGGGTTCCAAGGCAGGGGACGCGTCCCCGTGGAACACAGATATATATATAGGTGACAATCGACATTGTTGTATCAACTATGAGTTGTATACTTAATTTGTCCATCTTGCATTTTGTATAAATAATTTGTGTGCGTGTGTGTGTACACACACACTTACAAGTTGGAATTACTTAATTGGTATCCAATTTAAGCTTCACTAAATTAGATAACAAATTTAGCTTCACTAAATTAGATAAAGTAAAAAGTGGCAACCTATCTATTAGTTTATAGAAAACTTTTGGATAGAGCCCCACTCATTTGAATGGACCATAGATTAAAATATGGCAGATATATCGCCGATTAGTAAATTTATCGCGATAAGTTTGAGGCCGCGATAAAACATGTAAATTTATCGCAGAGTACATATCGTAGATTAGTTTCAAATTTATCGCCGAAAAAACATGAACTTATCGCCAAAATATCGGCGATATTTCGCCAAAATATCTGCCACTGTCTGCTAATGGGGACTGACGGCCCAAAAAGCAATTATTTCACATTTTCTTGTTTGCAAATTGGTTTTTGGGAGAAGAAAAAAGGGTTTGAAGGGGAAAAAATGTGATTTGCAGTGTCTTTGAGCAGTTTGCAAAAAAATGCATTTCAAATTAAATTTAAGCAATTTTTTAAGTTCCTGATATTTTTGCCGATAAGTTGCCGATTTATCTCCGATATTTTCCTGTTTTTTTTTTTTTTGCCCTTGGCGATAAGTTGTCGGTAACGATATTTTGAACTATGGAATGAACAACCTATCTTTTGTTAGAAACCATCTAATGAAACTTCCATGAAACTCTATCCTTTTGTATAGAACCTTGTGTTTCAATAGATTTCATGAGATAAAATTTTCATGAGTTCTATCTTGCTCTGACAAACACCGTTGAATAAGCCATCCATGAACTTTGGTCATAGGACTTACTAATAAGAGAACTCATGGGACATACTGTTGGATGTATGGAATGTGTAAACATGCCTCAACAATATTTAGATAGAGATATGTAACATAAAAGGAAATGAGGGTAAGGGGGTGTAAGTCCACATAGGTAATGAACTAGGCCCTATCTCCTTTATGTTGCATTGGAAGGAATATGTTCCACTTAGGTCCAAAAGGGGAATCAAGTGCCAAGTGGATGCAATGGTTCCTTCGCTGTTATGTGATTGAGGAGTTGAGGTATGAATGTAAAATTGATGGGTAGAAGCAAGATTCAGGGTAAAATGAAGAACAAAGTTAACTTTCAGCATACACAGACTGACAGACAAATTCTGCTATCAGAAACAAAACCTAGAAACTATAACTGACCGTAGATTCAATTTGGAGCTGATCTAGAGGGAGTAGGTTTATTGGGTCAGCCTGTCCCCGAGACTAGGTTGGCCTATTCCCTCCACTTTTGACTGTTTTTAGTTGCAGACTGGAGTTGAGATCTTGTACTTTCTAGATCCGGTCCCAAAGCTAGCGCCACTTGTTCCTGCACACAGAAATGAGAGAAATTGTTGGGTAGGGAGGGATTTGCCTCAGTCAAACCCTAGTTGAGGAATCAAACTTGAAATTGAAAGCATGTTGGTAAAAAGTAGAGGCTAGATCTGAAAATGCAATGTTTATACCTTCACAAACAGACTTGAGTCGTAATGTCTATAAAGATGCTTGCAGCAGTTGTTGTAATGTCTTGAATTGTTGAGAAGAATCAAGGATGGCTTTCATAAATGCTTAGATTTGCAAATACTCCTCAAATCTCCAATGTTGTTATGCTTGATGTCACTTGCCTTGAGAAGGGATTAATTCACATGGATATTTGTGTGCTTGAAAGAAGGATCTTCTTGCATGATTGTGGTCCTCTTCTTGGCCTTTAATGAGGGAGAGCTGCTTGCTACAATGGAGAAGATTGCCTTTGAAATTGCATTGGATGCTTAAAATCTGCCTTAGAATGCTTGAGATGAGAGAGATCTCGAAGTTCAACTTGAGGTTAGGATGTGTTGTTCAAATGAGGAAAGGTGGGTTGCTTATATACCCCTTACAAACTTTTCGGAGCTCAAAACTCGAAGGAAGCCGACGAGAGTTTGAATTTCCCATTCTACCGTCAAGACCATTACATGGTTCAAATTTTGGAGCAAACATAGGGGAATAGGCCAACCAGGTCGGCCCATTTCCGGCAATAGGCTGACTAGGTTGACCTATTCCCTCCTAAGAGCATCGAAGTTCAGACCATGGGTCCTAATTGCGGATAGGATGCCAGATGGAAAGCAGAATTGGGGCTGGATCAAGCATAACAATTGCAGAGGCCCAAGGACACTAAAATAGGACCTTACTGAGCATCCAATTGTATGTGAGTACAATTTAGGATGGTACAAGAGATAAACAACTTCAAGCTGTGTATTTGGGCAACATGATCTCCTAGTGATCACTGATCATGGGTGTTGTAGAAATAGGATTATCGCATCTACATACACACATGTCCCCAAAACCACAAAATCATCGACAACTCGTAAAGGAAACAGGATGAAAATCCATGTTGTTTAAAAGTTAGATAAACATCTAAGCTTACATCCTATATATTTTACAGAAATTAAGAAATGGCAAACCAAATGTATACATTCAAACAATACACAATTCACAATGAGATTGCAAAAATGATAAATCAGATGGGACTGAGACATTTATACCATAGTTTGCAGACTTGGACTTGGTGAGTACTCAGCAAGGCCACAATATTCAACTTGAAAGTTGGCAAATTATCGACAAAAACTCAGCAAAACCTCGGCAACATAGAAAGTACACAAATTAAGATGTATTAAATTAAACATCGACATCTTGAAAGAGAAAATGCATTGTTTTTTAGCAAAAACATGTACAAAACACATTTTTGGTAGTGTTTTACCTGCGTTGAAATTTTAATCCATGTTTTTTTTCTATAAAAATACGAGAGTTAAACTTGTGAAAACTCACCCAGCAAAAAAATAGAGGGTACTCAGCAACTCGAAGTGTATTTGCAGAGTTTGCAAACTATGCTTCATACAATCCTAAGGACTCAACAATCATAAATCAATCAATGCATCTAGTATCAGTAGTTTAATTGATAAAAACATCGAAGCTAGTCTTCTATTCCCAAAAATACAAGTCCCAATGTAATATTTCAAATTGAATTCAATCATCCAAAAATTTAATCACAACCTTCAGATTCATTCCTCAGTATACTTGGATGAAATTCCGAATCCTATGGTTTATATTTTCATATTAGGGTATATGTTTCCCTTTTCCAACTCTGCAAAATCTTCGGTTTCAATTTTAGATTTGATCAATTCAGACTCATTTTCTACATGTTCAAAATCCACAACTCTCAGTTTCTATCTAAATTGTTATTCAATGAGATTAACCTCCTAGTTTTCTTTCTTTATGATTCATTACTCACATAGTTTCATAGATTCATATTTGCCATTATCAGACTATCTAATTATTAATCGCCAAATCCAACACACTTCCTTGTCACACCCTTTCCATAAACACATACAGATTGCAGCTTTATAAATAATACCTAGACAACAATCATGCCCTCGCCATAAACACATACAGATTACAGCTTTATAAATAAAACCCAGGCAATAATCATGCCCTTGCCATAAACACATACGGATTGCAGCTTTATATATATATATATATATATATAGTGGCGTTTCCCTGTAAGAGGTTCATCCAGATTAAAAGAACTTGAATGAACAATTTATTTAAATGGTCGACTTGGATAGATTATTGTCACTGACTATTACATAGAATGTTAATTATATTGGGCTGACCAAGATGGGTTATTGGCAACAGATAATATGTAAATTAAATTAAAAGGAAGTGCTCAAGGGGTGCAACTCCTGTAAAGTTAATGGGTGTTATGGCAAGGTGTGACTTCCCACGGTTCAAGATATAAAAGGGGAGATCAATTCAATTGAGAAGGCATTAGTCTGGAATCATCAACAAGATATTAAAGAATTTTGATCATCAACTCAGAAGATATATTCAGAACAGCAGGACAAATATCAATTAACAATCAATCAAGCATCAATCAATGATTCAATTCATCAATTCAAGGCAGAATTCCATAAATACTCAGAAAATACATACGGTTTCACAAATTAATTCAAGAATTATTCCCAACAACATTGAAATTTTACTCAAGGGATTGATTGTCAATCCAATAAGCAATTTTTTTGGCAAAAGTCTAGCAAATATACTAAGTCGTTAGTTTTGAATTTTAGTTAGTACTTGCAAACCAGATGAAGTCCAGCCCCATAGGGTGGGCTAAGGTTTGTAGGGACAAGGTCTTTTCCTATCCTTTGGGAAGCTAATGATGGGGTCCTTGGTATTGTCATTGGCTAAAGTGGGCTAGGGTTTGGAAGGACGAGTCCTTTTCTTACCTTTGAGAAACTAGGATGGGTGCTTGGTTTTTTCGTTGTTGAGATAGGGACATGGTGATTGAGCTCAACAAATTTTCTAGGTATATGGAGAATTCATGATTTGGTCAACTTGGGTATTGTGTTATGATGTAATGACCCAAACCGGGTCTTCCCCCAAATTGCTCAAATATTTCTCATACAGATTAAGCATTCAATTGCATGCAATAAACCATTGATGCGATAGCAAATAACAACAAATATATTCCAATAACTTCTCAGAGAAATGGTATCGTATTATATATCAGCAATACAATAACCATGAATTACAAATTTCCCAATCTGAAATACAGAAATAACAGTAAGATCGGATGATAAGAACCTGTGAATACAATGGCGAACTCTGCTGTGAATCCGCACCAGAGACGAACTGGGGCTACGTCCAATCCACCTCTAAGCCAAAAGGGTTTCCGTCCTCACGGCTGTATTCGAAAGCTGAAAGCTTCCTGATATCTCCAAGAGATAATTATAATATCAAAAACTAAGCATCCCACAATGAGACTCCAAATCTTCTTTTAAAGCTGCAACTGTGACTCTTCAGTTTCCCCACTTTGTCTCTTCATATTCCACTTAAAGTCACTTTTTAAATAAATATAACCGTTGGGTTATAAAGTGACATAATAAAATAAAGTAGGAATCTTCTGGCATTTAAACGGAGGCCCAAACGAACGCGGATGTAGACGTTTGATAGCCTGCCGGAAAGCTCTCGGCGAGGCGCTCCAAGTCCACTACTGAAATGCCAGGAAAACTGAGTTCTGCTGACTTACTATAAATAGAAAGTACCCTAGAAACCCTGTAGAACTGATCTGATTGGCCTGAAACTGAAAAAACCAAGGCCAAACATCCCTTTAATCACCTGCCAAGCTTCGGTTAGCCCACCAGACCATGATGAAAGGCTAACTATAAGGCACGAAATAATGTGCCTCGAAAAGGGGACATTACATATGATTTATTGACTATAATATGTATTCGTATAGATCGCAATCTTTGATAAAACTATTATTATATCTCAAGCAAACTCTATTATTTTAAAGATATCCCAAAAGGGGACATTACAATTGGTATCAAAGCTTTGATCTTGGTAGCATGTGGATCGAATGATTGTTTATGCCATAGTTGAAAAATATCGTTATCGACAACTTATCGCCAAGGGCACAAAAAAGGGGCAAAAAATCGGAGATTAATTGGCAACTTAAAAAAATGCTTAACTTTAATTAGAAATGCATTTTTTTTTTGCAATGTTCAATGAGGAGATGCATGTAATGAGTTAGTAAATGAGTAAACAAAACAAACAAGTTGAGTCTAGATATATTTAAATGTAAATAGGGTATAAATGACATCCTCATGTGGAATGTTGATGGCTGGTAGCCATAGCCTGATGGTCTGAACTCTGAAACAAACTAAAAATAGCAAATTGTGAATGTAAAACTAGAAGTAAATACAAGTACAACATCAAAATAGTCTACAACTTCCTATTCCCTTCCCAACAACTGTAGTAAAAACTATGGGAGAGGTAGTGGGTCTAGGCCTAGGAGTCCGATGTGGCTTCGCCTCCTCCCTCTGCACAACTGGTTGTGACTCGACCTCCATCCTAGATGTAGATGTTGGCACTGGCAATGATTCCTCCTCATCATTGTCAATCTCCTCATCCATCTAAATGTCATGCAATTCCACTGCGAATCCACCCGCCTCCATAGCCTGCCTCTCCAAATCGCAGTTCTCATCCTTTGTAAACAGTTGAGGCTGCTCCTGTGATGTCCAATCACAGTAAGGATCTATGCCATCCAATTGAAGTGGACTAGCTGGTGTTCCTCTACCTTTCTTGTGCGCAACTGAATGTTATATTGCACAAAGACAAGGTCATTGAAGCGTTTCTACTCTAACTTGTTCGTCTTCTTCGTGTGGATGGCCTCAGAAAAGCTTCAATTGCACTCACAACTGGATGAACTACAAGGTTGGCATATGATTCAGAAAGCAAGTCTTTGTAGATTTGGGGCATTTCCACCGTAATTTCGCCGCCAAACATCTGCAAAATAAAATATTGAAGAATTAGAAAGCAAGGTGAAAACATGTTTTAGTTTTTATCTACTTATCATGCATGTGAAAGACTCCAAAAATCTAAATATTGTACTTGGGCTGTGAGTGTTTCTTACTCTCTTCGCAGTGTTTGAAGAGAATAGCTTGCCCCTTGCATTCTGATACATGTCCAATTTGGAACAAATGAGGTCTCTCACCTCAACCTCGGGTATCATCCTTTGCATGCATTCAGTGAAGCCCTCCAAGGCCTCTCCATTGGGATTCAATTAGGATGGAAAGAAGCGAAAACGAGGGTTCAGGAAGTACCCCGCTTCACGAATGGGTTGGTGGAGCTGATTGTTCCACCTCCTATCAATAATTTCTCATATGGGGTCAAATTTAAGATATTCCCCCTTGTAGTAATTTTTGATAGCCTCTTTGGCCCTATCAATGGCCTCATATAAAGATACCCCATTGGGGTTTGATCTCCATCTACCAAGCGAAGAACTCTTACTAGGGGCTCCGACACCTACAATTGAAAAGGAGAAAAAGATTATCATTAATCATTAGAGTTACAAATTAATAATGAAAGACTTACAATACAAAAATTAAATATTCAATTTTTGAAGTTTCCAAGTTACCTTCACAATTTTTGTAGCCCTTTGTGCAAATCGGTTGTCGAAGACAATGTATGCAACACTTTCTCCATCAAGCTTCTTCGAATAACTTGAGTCTAGCCATGCTAGACTCACAGACATTTGCTTCAAAGTTTTCAAATAAGTAAGAATACTTTGCAATGTTAGAAAACTGTTGCAAACCTTGCGACTCGTTCACTTACCAACTCCTTCGCTTGGGTGTGTTCTCTCATCAAGTGATGAACCCAAGGGTGATTTTAGATGTATTTTGTGATCTTTTTTGCATCCTCTACAACTGGTCTCACCCAATCTAGCTTTCCTATGTACTCCAAATAAAGGTCAAGGACATGCACTGCACAAGGAGTCAAAAAAGAGTACTATATTTTTCTTGGAGGATATTACCCGTTGCCACATATGCCGCTGCGTTGTCGGTTATGATTTGCACCACATTATCAACTCCCACATCCATTACAACTTGCTCTAACATTAGAGCCAAAGTTTCAGCAGTCTTTACCTTGTTGGAGGCATCCACAAATTTCAAAAACACCACACCATCCTTGCAGGAAACCAAAAAATTTAATGATGGTGTGGTTTTTGCCATTGTCCATCCATCTGAAAGAATGGTGCAACCATATTGAAAACCCTGTTTACATATGTGTACAGTTTGCATTTTAGGAATTTATACCTTTTGCATATACTGTTACATGTAATTTTACATGCAATATAATATGCAGTCATAGCCAAAATCCCTGATTGCATTTTGTTTCAGACCTACCTTGTTCCCAAATCAAGATTTTGGATGCCCATTACATGTACTATTACGTGTAATTATATATGCAATTACCTCTGAAATCTCCATACCTATCATTTGCAAATCGAGGATTTTCACACCAGCTGCATGTTTAGTTACATGTCACATGCGCAATCGCATCCGAAAGCCCTAACTACACTGAAGTTTATACCCTTTTGAAAATGTAAATACAAGTGCAATCAAAGATTTTCGTCGTAATTGCAAGTTGAACTACACATGTAGTTACACATGCAATCTTAAATGCGGTTGGGTCGAAAATCCCCAATTTCTCTTAAAACTCTATGTTTTTCTCTTGTAATAGGAGCTTTTTGTTCCAATTACATAAACTTTTACTAGTTGAACTACACTTGCACCTTCAGCTGTAGTGCAGTCCCAAATCCCCAAATTGCAACCATGGCCCGCAAAAACTAACTTTTTCACCTCAGCCCTGTTTTAAGCCTTGTTTGCACACATGACCTACCAAGTTTCAAAGTCAAAGTATGAACTTCATGGAGAATGATGTGGGACTAATGTCAACACATCTGACGTTATGTTGTTTTGTTCTTTTCATCTCAGTGCTAGGTTCTCACCCATTGTTAAAAGAGCCAACCATCACACCTGAGAAAAAGATGAAATTTAAGTTTCATAAAAAGTAGAATGCTTTCAAGACTGATTCCAAGCAGGTGGTAGCAGATCAATAAGAAGCATCGTGAACATTTTCCAATCATGGGTTATATTTAAAATTAGTGATTTGTTGATGCCATCAAATGCAGAGGTCAAATTGTTATTTTTTGCAGATGCTCTCACCCATGTACAAATTTGAAGATTTCAAGCATTAGCAATCTAGTGATAAGAGGACCTCGCTAACAAAGGATAATAAAATATGTCGTGTCTTGTCAGACACTTAGTTTAGTTTTCATCATGCATTTTGTAATTTAGTTTTGACAGGTTACGTGTAAAGCATAAAATTGCAAGCGCATATTGTAATGCCATATGTAAAGCAAAAAATTGCAATTGCACGTAATTTCATTACATGTAGTCACATTACATAGGACTGTAATGTTGAATAAGTCAACAACAGGTAGTTAGGTTTCCACCTTTTCCTTGTAACCTCTCTTCTATAAATAGAAGAGGGCTCATTGTAAATAATCTTAGTTGGCGGTTTGGGTTCGGGTTCAAGTTCTGGTTCGAAGAACCGGTTCGCCGGTACGGCAAAATTTTGAAAAGGGGTTTGGGTTCATTCTGGTTCATTAGTACAAAAAAATGTAAAAGTTATATATATATATATATATACACACACACACACACATATTTATGCAGCCTAGAAGCATGAGTTAAGATTGGAATGTCACATAGTATCATAAAAGGTTTTAAACAACAAAAACTTGTAATCATAGAATCATATACTTCAAGTTCAATATCAAAAATTCAAAACATTAAAATGCAAGTGATAAATCATAACATCAAGCTCAAGTATCATTGTTTCAAGTTCAACTAAAGGATTAAAACTTTATTGATATTCTTCTTCTTCTTCATCTTTTAATGTCCCACCTCAATTGAAGTGTCAAATTGCAATAATCACTTTGCTAAGTCTTTTAGATGTGCGTCTCCTAGACTTAGTTAATTTTATGGAATAAAAGGAGATGAATGTGTGGGGCCCGATTCACTTAAGTCACTTAAGTGACTCCTACTTTTCAGTCATCAGTTGGGGCCATTATTCAAGCCTTGTTTATTAATCCTAAGACTTTATTGAAGGGGCGCTGAATGCATCATTGTTTAATTTATTAAAGACATTGTTATGTAATATTGCCTGATTTGTAGGGGCTAGGGTGAGCGCTGAAATTAGGGTTGTTTTCCTTTAAAAGGTTTCAAGAAAGGCTTAAACAACAGGTTTTTGATTATGTATTGTTTTATTCCTCTTTATCTGATTGCTGCATGAAAGACTGGGACGCAAACACCCCATGATTTTTCAGCTTGGGCGGCCAATCAGGGTCTGCTTTATTATCAACCAATACAACTACAACACAGGCTCCATTATCTAGAAGACAAGGAAGAATCAATCACATCTGAACTCAAGGTCCATGCACAAAATTGTAGGAGTTGCGATTTCATTCAAAGATTCAAAGGAAGCTGCCCAAAATTAATAACCTCTAAGAAAGATCTAATTATAGGCTCAAATTTGTACGGGTATCTATCTTGTTCAAATAATATTTGGAAACCTTGTTGGGTACGATTCATTTAATAATTGCTATCTCAATCAATAAGTATCATTACTTGTTGTTTAATTCAATCACATTATTTGGAAATCAAATAATTTTATCATTGTGTGAGATTAGAATAGGGATTATGTTTAATAAGATTGGCAAAGGTAATTTTAGTGGTATTAGAGCCAAAAACCCTGCCAACCTATGGCGTTCAATCTACTTTTTCGTGTTTTTTTTCGTTGCATGTTCTTGTAACAGGTTTTTATGTACTCCAGAGGGTTTGAAGCACATAGATACAATACAAGGAGTATGTTTTGGCAACTGGAAGGAGAGGAAATAAATCCATCTGAAGCTTTTTTGGGTGAGAGAAGGGATGAAGACCCTTGTCATGAGTTGAATAATCAGTTGAATGGCTTTTTGACAGTGTTTGCACAACAACAACAAATGATGCAACAATTTCAAGAACAAATGATTACAACTATGGGGCAACTTAGGACTGATCGTGCACGATCCAGGAGGTCACGTAGTCATCACAGTAGAGGTGAGGATGGACAAGGAAATCAAGATAGAGCCGCCTCCAATGTGGTAAGGATAGTTGATACAAGGTCTGATCGACCTTTACGTCCTCAATTTTTACCACGTCAAAATAACAGAGAAACCCTTCCTGAAGCAGAGGAAGAAGAAACTCACAACACAGATGATGTCATGATGGCAAGATATGAGTATGTGCAGCTGCTAGCTGATGTAATGCAGCTAATGAACTGAAATCAGTTCATGAACCAACGTAAGGACACGATCAGAAATCGTCTGGAAAGACAAGACAAGAGTCTTAGAGGTCTAGTAAGGCAAGCTTTCCAACCATTAGTCTACAAAGATGCCTTGAATAAGATAAATATTCCAACTTTTGATGGAATTGGAGAATTATCAGCAAGATCATGGGTTCATAAGTTGGATACCTTCTTGACACTCAAGCCCATGGAAGAGGAAAAAGGCAATACAGTTTGCTACCATGCATTTAGAAGGGGTAGCATATGACTGGTGGCATCACAGTCTAATTTCCCAGGATCATGCTATGATTCAATCATATGAAGAATTTTTCAATACACTGGTTACACGCTTTGACCGGAAAGACACAGAGTTATATTACAGGGAATTAGCTTAGTTGAAGCAAGTGGGACAGTTTGAAGCATACACCAATGAATTCCAAACAATTGCAGTAATGGTTCTTGTTATACCCCAGAAAAGGGCCACAATGTGCTTTGTTGAAGGCCAAAGTGACAAGCTAAAAGGACTAGTTAAAGCCCATAGGCCCAGTTCTGTTGATGATGCTATTGGGTTAGCCTATGATTTGGATGTTAAACCCTCTCCTCAGTCACAAAAGAAAGATATCAGCTCTTGGAAATTTGATAAAAGAGAGCCAAACTAGCAAAGAAACAAAAGTTTCAATCAACCAAGAAATGCACCTTCAAAAGATGATCAAGAAACAAGAAATGAACTTAGAAGAACGAAATTGTGCTTCTCCTGCAAAGAACCATGGGAACTAGATCATCGCTGCCTTGGTAAAGGTAAGCTACACTTGATTGAAGTACATTCAGAAAAGGAAGGTCAGGATAAGCCAAAGGACAACTTTGAGGAAGAGAATACACAGGAAAATCAGCCTCCACAAATAGAACTGGAGGATACAACTGTTAGAGAAAATCCACGCATTGCCACTTTATTTGGAATTCCTCGAGGTAGACCTTTCCGGTTGACAGGTGTTCTGAAGGGGCAGCGAATGGTATGTTTAGTGGATAGCGAAGCTACACATAATTTTATTAATAAGGAATTGGTCAGCAGGCGGGGTCTTTAGACTGAAGAGTTTCTGGGATTTACTGCTTTTTTGGTAGATGGTTTTCCTTTGACTTGCAATCGTATTATACCTCAGCTGAATATTCAAATGGGGGATTACACTTTGTCAGGTGATTTTTTTCTTCAAGACTTCAAACAGATGCAACTAGAATTTATGGTTGAGGGTAAGAAAACAATATTGAAAGCTATGGCTGATGGTGGACCAAAGGTAGTTTTTGCCAGAAGAATGGAAGCTTTCTTCCGACATGGTGACATAGAATGGGCAACCCATTGCTTGGTTTCTAACCAATCTACCATAGGAAAGGAACCCTCTCACCATATTGATATACAATCTGTGTTAGATAAACATGGTGCAGTGTTTCGGGATATTCCTCCTGGGTGTCCTCCTGATAGGAGATTTTAGCACGTGATTGAGCTTGAAGAAGACTCGAAACCAGTTATTACCACTCCTTACAGGCATCCTCGTCATTTCAAAGAGGAAATTGAAAAGACAATCAAGGAGTTGCTGAAAATGGGACACATATTTCCAAGTTCCAACCCTTTTGCTTCTTCTGTAGTGTTGGTCAATAAGAAAGATGACACATTATGTATGTGTATTGATTACAGGGCATTGAATAAAAGAACTATAAAGAAAAGATATATGCCGTACCCAGGATAGATGAACTTTTGGATGAGCTGCATGGTTCAGTTTTCTTTTCTAAGAATGATTTACGGTCTTATTATCATCAGATAAGTGTGAGGGAAGAAGCCATTTAGAAAACAACATTCCGTTCTCACTATGGACACTTTGAATTCCTTGTTATGCCCTTTGGCCTCACAAACGCACCAACAAGTTTTCAGTCTTGCATGAATCATATCTTTCGTGAATAGTTGAGGAAGTTTGTCTTAGTATTCTTTGATGATATACTAATCTACAGTAGAACTTGGGATGAACATTTGCAGCACTTAGATTTTGTTTTAAGTATCATGGAGAAGCAGTCTTTGTTTGCAAAAGCTTCAAAGTGTGAATTCGGGTTGTCTGAGATTCTTTACTTAGGACATGTAATTGGGATTGAAGTGGTAAAAGTTCATCAGGAGAAAATAAAGGAAATCATGGATTGGTAGCCTCCCAAGAACATATCGGATTTGAGAGGCTTCTTGGGTTTATGTTGCTATTACCGAAGGTTTGTGTTGGGGTTTTCCCAGTTGGCTTCTCTATTGACCAATCTTACTAAGAAAGGGGCTTTCCAGTGGTCTCCAGAGGCACGTAGTACTTTTGATAGACTCAAGGACATCATGAGCACATGTCCAGTATTAGCACTTCTTGATTTCACAAAGCCTTTTATTGTAGAGTGTGATGCTTCTAGACAGGGGATTGTAGCAGTGTTAATGCAGGATAGGCATCCCATTGTATTTGAGAGCAGGAAGCACAGAGATCTAGAAAAGCTATATTCTACTTATGACAAAGAAATGTTGGCAATCATGCATTCTTTAGCCAAGTTCATACAATATTTGGTAGGTGCAAAATTATACTGTCAGAACTGATCATAATAGTCTGAAGTATTTCTTGGAACAAAAGGATCTCAATGAACGTCAACAAAAGTGGGTAAGAAAAATCCAAGCATATGACATTGATGTAGAATATATTAGAGGGAATAAGAACGTGGTTGCTAATGCTCTTTCTAGGAGACAGACTCTTTGCTCACTTACATAGATTTTAGCGGATTGAAAATCTCAATTGTTGTCCGAGTATACTAAGAATTCCCATGCTTGTGATTTAGTGGATGGAAGAGTATAGGTTGTTAGATATTCTATGATAGAGGATGTGATATATAACAAAAAAGAGAATCTACCTTGTACCTGAGTCTAAGTTGAAGCACAATATTATGAGAGCATTACATGAACACTCCTCTTGTTGGACATCCAGGCTTCTTCAAAACTTACAGGCAGGTAGGAGAGATTTTTTTGGAAGGGACTTAAGAATGATGTGTCGCAACATGTTCGTGAATGTTTGATATGCCAATAAAATAAATTAGAACACACCTTTCCTGCAGGTGTTTTGCAACCACTACCCATTCTGGAACAGAAGTGGGAAGGCTTATCAATGGATTTCATCATAGGACTTCCATGAGTATAGGGAAAAGATTGTATATTTGTGGTGGTGGACTGTTGGAAATAGGTTGAGTAACTGAGAGGGGAGGGGTGAATCAATTACCACTAAAACAAATCTAAGTCCCTTAGATGTCTTAATCAAACTTATCACTGTCACTCGGTTAACAAAGATATTCTACTGTTACTCGGTTAACAAAGCAATCTTAAGATATTAACTGTGATTATCCTTTAGTGATTAAGTGTAGAAACATAAAACATAAAACATAAAACAAATAACATACACACAGATGACACCAATATTTAACGTGGAAACCCAATTTGGGAAAACCACCAATTTCAACTAGTTACTGTTTTTGACTTTTCTGAAGTGAGCCCTGTTAGGAGCCAACCCTGTTAAAGGTTACAATACACACTGTTAGGTGTGACCCTCTTAGAGAATTTAATCACCCTGTTAGTAGTGGCCTTGTTAGAGGTCTTCAAACACTTCAATGTAGAAATGTCACCTTGTGAGAGGATTTATGAAAGACTATTAAGTCTACTCTGTAAAGAGATTTTGGATCATTGCTACAACTGTTAGAGTAACAATGGATTGACCTGATTGAAGAAGCAATTGTCTTCGCTGATTCAAATCTCTGCTCTGGCTTTAAACTGGATCCTTACTGATCAAATATTCTATTGCAGCTCAGTCTAGATGTTATGTCCTTAATCATAATTCCTTCTTATTTCGCTTTCCCTCTTCATATCAAATAACTCCATATATTTCTTCTCACACATTCAATCCAAACTTGACCTAGTATATATATGATAGGCCTTGTCAAGTCGGCTTGAAAAACCTTCCAAATAAATAATAAAACTTAAGTCTGTCAGCTGCATTTAACCAATTAAACATAAAGTGTAAACTGCTGGTAGTCGGCTGACACTAAATGCATAACTCGGTTAACACTGTAATCCTTCAATGCCGACCGTTACTGTATTGCCCGAGTGAACTCGGTTAGAACTGAAAATCACTTTGGTCTTCTTCAATGCCCGAGAGAGCTTGGCATACACTGACTGTGCTCGGTTTAGGTATAGACATTTGTGTAACATCACTACAATGACAATACACAATTGAATAATTGTCTTCAACAATCTCCCTCTTTGGCATAGATGGCAACACAACATGTCATAATACAAAGAATTTTAGAGCAACATAAACAAGAATAAAATTTTATTAATGTCCTTAGCTTCATTTTGTTTCTCATCCAGAAAACTCCCGCTATCTTCACATCACTGAAATACAGATTTCTCCCTCTTACATCAATCCCTGTTTCTGATAAAATTTCTCCCTTTGTCATCAATAATCTTTTCCTTTAATAATTTCTTTGGCATGACATCAATAATCTCTCCCTCTTTGACATCCAAATGCCGAAGACTCTATCCAATGAAATTGTAGTGTACCTGATGTACTGATTCATATGCAATAAGTTCTGACAATCTGCATCAACTTGTTAGATCTTTACTGTAGCTCGGTTGATGCATCACTAATCTGTGCTTTAGTGAGCCTCACTTAGGGGAATCACCCCTAGCTTTCCTCTAAGATACAAGAATGCATCCTTAGGTAAAGGTTTTGTGAATATGTCTGCAATTTGTTCTTTAGCATTCACATATTCCAACCTTCCTTCCTTGTCCTGAACCAATTCCCTCAAGAAATGATACTTTATTGCAATATGCTTAGTCTTAGTATGCATCACAGGGTTCTTTGAATTGTTAATAGCACTAGTGTTGTCACAGTAGATAATAACTGGTTATTTGATTTCTTCCTTCATACCTGACAACAACTATTTGAACCATATGATATTTGAACAATTCACTGCTGCAGCAACATACTCTGCCTCTGTTGTAGACTGAGAAATGCAATTCTCTTTTTTGCTGGTCCAAGAGACTAACGTCTTACCAAGAAAGAACGCTCCACCACTAGTGCTCTTTCTGTCATCAACACTACCTGCCCAATCAACATCAGTAAAAGTCTTCAAATCAAAGTTTCCTCCTTTCTTATACCATAATCCATAATCTTCAGTACCCTTAAGATATCTCAGAATCCTTTTGATAGCCATCAAAGGATTCTCTTTGGGATTAGCTAAAAACCTTGCAACAATACCAACTGCTAATGTGATATCGGGTCTAGTGTGAACAACATATTGAAGTTTACCAATCATGGATCTATAGGTAGTCTGGTTTACCTCCTTTGAGTCATCATCCTTAGAGAACTTATGTCCAGTAGACATAGGTGTCCCAACTAGTCTGGAATCTTCCATTCCAAATTTCTTCAGTATCTCTTTGATGTATTTAGATTGAGTAATGTAGATACCATCCTCCATCTGATGAACTTGTAAACCAACAAAGAATTTGATTTCTCCAAACATAGACATCTCAAATTCCTTACTCATAGCTTTGGAGAATGCTTTGCATAAATCATCATATTCAGTGAATAGTATATCATCAACAAATATCTCTGCTAATTGTATCTTGTTCTGAGGTCCTTCTTTGATGTACAAGCTACTATTGTCATTAGTTCTCTGAAATCCAATACTTACTAGGCAACCATGCAATCTTTCATACCAGGCTCTAGGAGCTTGCTTCAGTCAATACAAGGCTTTGTGCAATTTGCAAACCATATTCCTTTTGTTAGGATCAACAAAACCTTCAGGTTGCTCAATATAGACTTGCTCTTCCAGAATTCCATTCAAGAATGCAAATTTTACATCCATTTGGTATACCTTGAATCCTTTATGTGCTGCGTATGCCAGAAGAGTTCTGACTCTTTTAAGTCTTGCAACAGGAGCAAAAGTTTCTCCATAATCAATACCCTCTTCTTGAGCATATCCTTTACACACTAATCTTGCCTTATTTCTAGAATCTTCACCTTTTTCATTCATCTTGTTTCTGAAAACTCACTTAGTACCAATCACATTCTTGTCTTTTGGCCTAGGTACAAGAGTCCAGGTTTTGTTCTTTTCTATCTGCTCAATCTCTTCATTGATGGCTTCTATCCAACTTTCGTCATTCAACGCATCTTTAATGGATCTAGGTTCAATTTCACTAAGCAAACATGTACCTTTAATTTTGTTCCTTGTCATTATACCTTCTATCTGATCTCCAATTATTTGCTCAGGTGCATGATGCCTTCTGACATATTTGGCAAGTACAGGTTCCTTCCTTTTTGATTCTGGGTTTGCTCTACTTGGTTCACCATGCTCAAACATTCTGTTATGCTCTTCTGACTGATACTCGGGTTCCACTGTCTAAGACTCGGGTGCCTCTGTCTGCGACTCGGTTCCCTCTGTCTTTGACTTGGTTCCCTCTATCTGTGACTCGGTTTCTTTAGTCTGAGACTCGATTCCCTCTATCTGTGACTCAGTTTCAACAGTTAGCAGCTCGGGTTGCACAGGTTGCAACAAGGTTTGTGTTGATGAATTTAGTGGTTGACATGGTTGCTATCCAATCACCATTGCCTGTGTCTTAGGTATAGTTTAAGGTTCATAATACACAGTTTCTGTAGTCCTCAGGCTCTTTACTGCTCTGTTCTTCACTTCTCTCTGCAAACTCATGAATCTTTACATGTACACTTTCTATGACTTTATGAGTAGCAAGATTCAAACATTTATATGCTTTGCTTTTACGGGAGTAGCCTAGGAATATACCTTCATCACCTTTTACACCAAATTTTCCATTTCTTGCTTCCTTCAAGATGTAACATTTACTTCCAAATACTTTGAAATAACGAGCATTGGGTTTATAGCCATACCATAATTCAAAAGGTGTCTTCTCAATACCTTTCTTCAGTTGAACTCTATTCAAGGTGTGAATTGCAGTGCTGATAGCTTCCTTCTAGTATTTGGTTGCAACATTCTTTTCAATCATTAAGGTTCTTGCACAGTCCATAATAGATATGTTTCTTCTTTCTGCTATCCCATTTTGCTGTGGTTTACCTGGGGCAGATACTTGTCCCTTGATTCCTCTTTCATTGCAGAATTCATTGAACTCATTAGAAATGAATTCACCTCCTCTATCAGATCTTAGGCATTTAAGTTTCTGTGATGTCCCCAAATTAGCAGGTTCTGGGAGCCTGATTATGGTCAGCTCATCATCGCGACCCTCGTGAGTTGACATTGTGTTTTGAGGGTCTCAGTGGACAGATTTGCCATTTTTAGCAAATCTGGACTTACTATTTATAGTAAATCAGTTCGGTCCGGTTACTATTTCTAGCAGTGCAGTTGAGGGCCATGTTGATCAGCCATTACCAGCAGTGGATGCAGGAATTATCACTGGAGTCATATTTGATATTTAATTGTTGTTAATTAATAACTATATGTTATTAATTAATAATAAGGCTATATTATTATTATAATAATACTTTATTATTATAATGTTTTAGAAGTTGATATTATGAAGAGTGGTTAATTGATGCTCGTTTTTGGAAACTATGGCCACCAAAGAATTATAAATATGGACTCATTTATGGAGATGATCATCGAATATTTTTATTAAATCTGGTCTTGAGAATTGTCTCTGATTTTTTGAGCCCTTTCTGAGGTATAAGGGTCAAATTAGCTTCTTGAAGACTTATTCTTCTTGAACTAATCTTCAATTGATTGCTGAGGTATAATCAATTTATCTTTCTTCTTTTGTACTGTCTGCTTGTTGCTGGAAGAAGTAATTCTGGAGAATTTATCCAAGTTGAACTGAGGCCTGCACAAGAGGTCTTTATCATTGCTTTCATCGAAATAGATTGAAGTTGGAGTGTTGTATGTTGGCCGTGGGTGCTGAAAGGCGGAATCATCTTAAACATTGCTATTGCTGCTGGGAATCTACTATACGCAGCGATATAACTTGCAGATAGCAGCGTGAGTGCTGATTCACACTGGATTAGGAATCGCGTGACCATTCAGCTGTGTGAGCAAAACAGGCTGGGACGTGTGTGGAGAAGTGGTGAATAAGCGGCGCTGAGACATATCCTTGGCTGGAGGACTTGCTATGCGGGTTGTATTACCCGCGTAAGGAAGCATTTGCAGGCCGCGTGACTATTTTGCAGTCACCATTGCTGGCCGCGTGACATCTACAGTCACTCGCGTGACGACATCAACAATATATTCATTGATGTGAATGCAAGGTTGGCCGCCATCACTATACGGTTAACTTGACAGCAAGCCAGGTTCTTTCCCATTGTTTAAATTCAAGTAAATTAATGCATGTAATTGCCAGTCGTTTTTTCCAATAAGTAATATGCTGGAAATGATTTGTTAGTAAATTGAAAACTATATTTAAATTGTGATAAATAAAGAGTTTCGTTTCAGCAAAGTTTATTGTTTTTGATTGCAAATCTATCAAGTTATAGACGAGCCGGGTCAGGCTCATTACAGTGGTATCAGAGCGGTTTCCTGCCAGCCTGCAAGGAAATCGGGTTCATTTTGATTATTATTATTCAGGGATTCAATTATGGCAGATGATAGGAGATTCATCTCTGGTAGGCATTATTATAGGAGAGGCCAGTCACCCCCACCAAACGAAGATGATCCAGATATTTAGTTTGGCACAGTACTTGGTGGGGATAATAACGCAGGTGGCTCAGCAGGTCAAGTCAGACCCACAGCTGCTAATGAAGCAAATTTAGACAGAGAAGCTAGGGTTTAGACAGAGAAGCTAGGGAGACATTCAGGAGCCTAGCAGCAGGCCAACATCATGTAGCTGATGTATTACATGAGCTTTCTGATACATTGAGACGAATCGTTCTCCCGAGGGGTTAGAGTAGGGAGAGATCACGTGATGCTTCTGTCGCATCACATAGATCACGGGTTGACGACAGACACAGAGATTATGAGCCTAGAACCCCGAGACATGATAGAGCAGATAGGGCAGATGACAGGGGAGACCAGTTCAGACCCCGACGGCCCAGATTTATGAGACCCGAGGCTGATGCAGCCAGTGTTGATGCTGAGAGTATCCCTTTTGCTGACGATATAGTTACGCACTATGCTTAATGGGATGCCCTCCTTGCAGCCTTGAAACAAAATTTGAACTTTGGTAGATATCTGACCCAGAAACGGGAACATGCGAGGGGAAGGCTAGCACAGGATAGGCAGAGGATGGGACATAATGATCTGAGACAGGTGGCTAGCAGGATGATGCTAGCACATTTTGATGGCAGCGGTTGGGTCACTTCTAGTGCTTGGGTCCACAAGGTCGATACCTATCTTGCACTGCATTCAATGACTGAGGACGCCATTAGATTTACAGTTTTGCACTTAGATGGGACTGCACATGACTGGTAGTACCATGGACTGAGATCGCTACATCATGACTAGATTACGGTCTATTAGGAGTTTGTAGACAGGCTGATTGAGCGCTTCAATAAAAAAGACCCCAAGGTCTATTTCAGAGAGTTGGCTCAGTTACGACAGACATCCAGCTTAGAGGGTTACATCAGTGAGTTTCAGCGCATACCAGTGATGGTATATGATATCTCAGAGCGTAGGAGGGTGATGCTATTCCTAGAGGGATTAGTTGAACCATTATGTGGATGGGTTAAGTCCCTAGATCCCCCATCTTTACATGAGACCATGAAGAAGGCTAGAGATTTAGAGTCTTCTGCACGAAAGAGACAGTTTGCTGCTAGACCTTCCAGACCATCTTATTATAGGACAACCCTAAGAAGGGAAGAAAAATCAGATTCTAAACGTCCTATGGCAGCACCCTTAGATCATGAAACACTTAATGATTTAAGGAGGAAGAAACTTTTCTTTTATTGCCGGGTTTTGTACGATGTTACACATAACTGTCCTATGAAACCCCAGGGTAAGCACATGATGATGGAATGGTTCAACGATGATGAGGACGTTCCTGAGTATATAGGTGAGATAGATGATCAGGATCAAGACATTCAGGGCACGGATTGTTACACAGAAGAAGAGGTTGAGGCATCCAACGTCAAAGTGGCATACCTCTCCAGTATGAAAAAAGAGGGTGATTTTAGATTACATGGTCTTCTAGCTGGACAGAGGGTGACTGTGCTTTTTGACACCGGAGACATACATAATTTTATTGACTCCCGTTTGGTGACCCGCAGAGGAATCCAGACAGAGGATTTTGAGGGGTTGAGAGTACAGGTAGCAGATGGTTACACTCTTAAGTGTAGCAAGATGGTTGCTGATTTACCAGTTAAGCTAGGTACTTATGCCTTTAAGGCAGATTTTTATGTGGTGGTACAAACTTGGTTTTAGGGATGGCATGGCTACATACTATTAAGGACATCTATATCAGTACAGAGAGGATGGAGATAAGGTTTATCTCGGACGGGAAACTGCAGGTTCTTAAGGCCATTAGAGATGAGGGGCTTAAGCAGATTTCGCTCAGGCAGATGCTACATTTAGTGCGACTTGAGGATGAGATAGATTGGGCAGTTGAGTGTAGACTGACACCTTCATTAGATCACTCAGATAAATTCACATATCATCCTAATATTCAGCAGCTGAGAACTAAACACGATAAGGTGTATAGAGACGTACCCTCGGGTAGACCTCCAGACAGGGGAACCGAGGACACCATAGAATTGGAGGAGGGCACTAAGCCCGTTATGATCACTCCTTACAGGCATCTGAAACAGCTGAAAGATGAAATTGAAAAAACAATACAGGAACTACTTGAGATGGGGCACATTCGGCCTAGTAAATCTCCCATTGCTTCTTCAGTTGTTCTGGTGAAGAAGAAAGATGGCACCTTGCGCATGTGTATTGATTACCAGATGCTGAACAAGAAGACTATTAAGAACCGGTATCCCATCCCTCGGATTGACGAGTTGATCGATGAGTTGCACAGGGCACATTTTTTTTCGAAGATAGATTTGAGGTCCGGATATCATCAGATTCGAATTAGGGAAGAGGACATCGAGAAGACTGCTCTCAGATGTCACTGTGGGCACTTCGAGTTTGACAAATGCCCCAGCCACCTTCTAGTCCACAATGAACAAGGTGTTCCACAACCAGCTGAGGAGATTTGTATTGGTATTTTTTGATGACATCCTGGTCTATAGCAAGACTTGGGATGACCATGTTGCACACCTTGGTACAATATTGAGTATTTTGGAGAGGGATTCCTTATATGCCAAGGAATCTAAGTGTGCCCTGGGGATGACAGGGCTACTTTATTTGGGTCATATTATTAGTGCAGATGGTGTGCGTACGGATTCAGATAAGGTCCATGCCATTTTAGACTGGCCCATGCCTGAGATCTTGACACAGTTGAGAGGGTTCATTGGATTATGTGCCTTCTACCTCAGATTTGTGGCAGGTTTTTCTAGACATGTTGCCCCCCTTACAAACTTGACATGTAAGGGTGCTTTTCAGTGGACCGCTCAGGCGCAGGAGTGTTTTGAGAGACTCAAGACTATTATGACTTGTCCAGTCTTGGCATTACCAGATTTTTCTAGGCCTTTTGATTTACACTATGATGCCTCAGGAGAGGGTATAGGAGCAGTATTATCCCAGGATCACCATCCCATTGTTTTCGAGAGTCGGAAGCTACGTGGTCCTGAGAGAGCATTCAGTGTGTATGATAAGGAGATGTTGGCCATTATGCATGCCTTGGCCAAATTCAGACAATATTTAGTAGGGAGTAAATTTTGTATTAAAACCGATCATAATAGTCTGAAACATTTTCTTGGGCAGCGAGTTCTCAGTGAGAGGCAACAAAAATTGTTGAGTAAGTTGCAGTCATATGATTTTGATATTACCTATATCAAAGGAGCCCAGAATGTTGTTGCCGATGCTCTTTCACAGAGACCTCACCTGGGTTTGCTCATCGAGGTTTCCGAGGATTGGAGGCATTTGATCCTAGCTGAGTATGCCAGGGATACATGGGCGACAAACTTTATTGAGGGCAGTATTCAGGATGACAGATTTTCCCTTGTGGATGAGTTGATCATTCATAAGGGTAGGATTTTTCTGGTGCCTGGATCAAGGGTATGAGAGTTCATATTCCGGGCTTTCCATGACACACCGATGGCCGGTCATCCAGGGTTCTTTAAAACCTACAGACGATTCGAGAGAGGTTTACCTAGAAGGGATTGAAGGGAGATGTGAAACGGTATGTAGTTTGATATTTTATAATTTTTAGTATAATTTGTTGGATAAATTGAAATCAATTGCATGCAAATTGTTCATTAAAATTTCTATGGATCATTTGGTTAAAAAATATGGAGCAAATATCCTAGTGGGATTTTATACTGGTATCAGAGTAGTGTATCCTACCAGCCTGTGAGGTTATAAATAACAGAGAAGTGCAACTTGGTTGCCTGGTACGGTTTTGAGATAGCTAGATTGGAATATAAAGATAGATCATAACTTTTCCTTCTATTCCTTATTTGGAAAAACAAATATTACATTTTGAATATTTAAAGATTAGTGGAGATTTTAAATCTGTTAACCCTCATCCTGAGACAAATTTGGAGGTGTCAGAGTTTTAATAGTGTTTACCCTATTCATTTGAAAATGGGATTTTGAGCTGCCTGTGTTGGAGGTTATTTCTCCTTGTTTAGTGCTGATTAAAGAAAGGAAAAATAAAATGTTTGATTAATCTATTGCTAGTTGGAGAATAAATAAATCGCAGGGTTTCTTGAGCAAATCGTGGGGGAAAAAGTGTTATATTATAGGTAAAGATAAATTCATATGGTATTGCCTTGGCATTGGAAGACAATTTTATATAAAACAAATCAAATAAGATTCAAAAACTAAATATTTAAATCTGGAAGGGTGTTGACTTGAAAGATCTTGGTTTTGAGGTATATCGCTTATCTTGTGGATTTGGTGACATGGCTAGAGAAGCAACGATTCAAGCTGGTCGATTTTACTATGCCATGGCGGCCATCAAAAAGAGGAATTAAAAGAAAGTATTTTGGTTTAGGAGAGTCGTGGTTTGAACCAGTGTTCCTTGACTCGCCTTGAGTCCGCAGGTTGAGTCATACTCAACGAGTCACGAGGACCCTGACTCAGACTCGGTCGAGTTAGGCACCTGACTTGCCGAGTCTGAGCCAGCTGACTTGCCGAGTCTGAGCCAGCTGACTCGGCCAGTGTCAAGGTAAAGTTAGCATTTAAAAAACATAAAAAACTTTAATTTTTTTTTTTGACTTGTTTCTAACTTGCAGCCCTAAAACATTCAATTTGAGATGCAAAAGTCACGTCTAGAATTCGAGTGGGTCGCCGAGTTTCAATAAAATTACCAAATAGAAGCTAAATGAATGCAACCCTTCCCTACGTCAACTGCAATTTCTTGAGTTCTTGTGCTTTGTTCGATAAGAGATTTGGAAATTGCATTTTTGGGCTTCATCAGTACTGTTTTTGGAATCTTAAAAATTCAATAAAATGATGCACGCTATGTAGTTTTATGTGGTTCTCAATGTGCTAATTTGGTCTTGGCGATGGGGGCACTGCCCCTTGACCACGCAAGGGGCTCTTCCCTTGACCCCCCGCTGGGGATTCTGCCCCTTGACCCTACTAGGGGTTCTGCCCCTTGACCTCGCTGGTGGTGTTGCCCCCAAACCCCCATTTAATTTTTGAAGTACACTACAACTTTGAGTTTGCGCAGTATGAGTCATTATTTACACTCTTTTCATTAGTCTTCCTGGATATTACTTGATGTATACTTGTCGTTTGGAAGACGTCTTTTTCTGTTGGCGGGGGTGATGTAGTTGACATAAAATGCCTATTGTTGCGTTTGATATTATTGGTTATCTATCACTGTATTAATTGTCGTCAATGTATTAATTTATGTTTGTACTTATGTGATTGTTGTATATTTATGTATTTGATCAAATTAGCTTCTATTTGATGATGTTATTGTGTCTTTAAGCTTTATTCAATAATGGGTGCATGAAACAAATTTTAAATCCTTATAAATCTCTAAATATCAAGGGTTTTTTCACTTTGCCAAGTCATGACTCGAGTCAGCCTTGCCGAGTCCAAGTCTGGGAACTATGGTTTGAACACCTTGCTTGGCACTTCATTTTTCTTTAGGAAAAAGAAAAAAATGGTGTTTGTTCATTCACTGGTAATGAGACAATCGTAGTGCTTGAAGACAAGTTTCAAAGAAAAAGAATAGAGACAAATCTGAAAGAAGACAAACGCAGATAAGACAAAACACTGCAGTCCAAAAGAGGGAATAAGGCAAAAATGTCCAACGTAGGCTATAAGGGACAAAATAAAAATAATCTTAGCACTGCTTGGAGGGAGACGTGGCTTGAGAGAAGATAGAAAAAGACAAAAAAATTCAGAGTTTCAATTTCATTAGGACTCTCCAATTTAATAGACCTATCTTTTTGGAAAATTTAAAGGCTAAAGGTAAAGCAGCTTATCTTTGAAAAGCTAGGATGTCTAGTTCGCCCCCTAGGTCCTTGGACCAACCATGGTACGAACTGGTACTTGGTTCTGGTCCGTTTCGCCTGTGGGTTCGCCCAGGGTTTGAACCCAGGTAGGCTGGTTCATCCGGGCCGAACCCAGGTCGAACCAAGGCAGACTAGACTGACCAAGTGCGAACTAGGTACATTTCCACTGAGAAACATTCTATTGTTTAGTGCGGAAAGCAATTGTTACAGAATTCGAATAAGATCTTTAACATTACAAAACAAAATTTGCTGATGTTCATATATTTTATTAAATCAAATTAAACTAGCCCTCAAGATTTCTTCCAGTGAATTTTTTATATACAATTGCTTATAATGACCCCTGTCCGATTAATTGGAAGCTCTCTATAGTGATAAATTATTTTAAACATTAAACGATATCTTTAATAGGTGAAGGGAGTTGCAAGCTACTTTTTTAACATTTTTCAACTGGATGTTAATTACAAACAAATAAGCTCTCTGTACAGTGAAAAAGTAATAAGCATTTGAGGACTTGGAAAGCGAGAATGTTATTGATGCAGCTGATCCCATTGGCATTGGCACTGTTTCTGAATCAACTAATACCTTTGATGAAGAAGAAGAAGATTTAAATAATCCATCAGACGATTGAAACTTAGTATAAAGTTCCTATTGTTGAAAGTCAAAACAATGATACTTGAACTGAATATTATTATTTTAATATTTTGATTACATGTTTATGGCGTTTTGTTGTTTTATGATAGTATGTGACATTCTAATCTTAATTCATGCTTCTAAGCTGCATACATACATACATACATACATACATACATATATATATATATATATACATGTTTTTGTACTAACGAACCCAAACCCCATTTCAAAATTTTTCCATACTGGCGAACTGATTCTTCGAATCCGAACTTGAACCCGAGCCCGAACCGGCAACTTAGTTGAACAGTATACACTGGGCTCTTAAAGGAGTTTGAATGCAAGTAGGACTCTTAACATTGGTTACCTGCGTTTTTGGGATTTGAGTATTCTGAAGTATAAATGGTGACAGCTGGAACACAAACATCTCGAGCAGCAATACAGTCATCGACAACAACAATACAGTGTTTAATAACCTCATTATTATTATTGTTTAGCTAGCAAGTAAGTTCGAGCAGTTTGATATCTATGTATTGTAAATGATTTCTAGGTAACTTGAGCACTGTCAGCCTCAGATTGGAAAAGGTCAGTAATGTATGTTCTTGTCTTGTAAATCTTTATAAGCTATTGATTATATTTTAAAAGAAGACACTGTCATTTAGTTTTGGAGCTATTAGAAATCTGCATTGATCAGTCAGATATGGGAATTCAATTCTGAGCAAGAAAATTGCCTAAACATGTAACAAGCATATGTGAATTACCCTTGAATACCTGTTTTCAGAACCAATTCCAGGGCAGTTATAATTGGTCCAGGGGCAAAGACTTAATAGTTAGTTGTTGTTGGGGCATACAGAAACATGTTCAGATCCTTAGCATTGACTTACAGTTGCAGATGTGTTAAACGAATACAAACCATTTCAGTCTGCTGCAAATGTACTCTGGTTGGCAAACCATTGGGTCATAAAAGGTTAGCTATTATCCATTATTATAACTGATTGTCACCGATTATGTGCCTCATTAGCTGTATGCATGATGATAGTTTACTGTGAATTGAATGTTGTGGTTTATTCACTCTATTATGCATTGTTATCAAATGAAACCAAGGAAGTTGAATGTACAAACCATTGCAACTGAAAATCCTTACAACCCTGCAATAAACTTATCTTGCTTAGATAGCCTGCAAATTGTTTGATAAAATCCTCCAGTAGTTTTGGTTTGTAAAATTGGTTCAGAACAGGGGTAGTATCTTACAGTGGTATCCTCCAAGCTCTGAGAGTAGAAATCAGTTTGTTACAGTTACCAATCACATCAATGGCCAGAACTAAGGATGGAAGATTATTACCTACTTTCCCTCATGCTTCACCAACAAAGGAAAATGTACCTAGCTGGGAGAAAATAACAAAGGACCTTGCAAAGTTAAGAGGAACACTACAACATATAGGAAAAATGCTTAATCGGTACCAATCAAGACAATCCATTTCTACATCACAAAACAAGAATGAAAGACATGATGCAAGTACAAGTGAAGTATCTAGAAGTCCTTATGAGGAGTTCTCAGCGGTCATTAATCAGCCTACAGGTGAACAAAGTTTCAAACCAGCCAATGAAGAAAAACATGTTGAAGATAGAAATTTAGATTGCCTTCGGAATGATTTCACACCAACAATGGAAGAGGAGCGTGAGTGAAATGAACTAATCCATGGTTATGCTGATGACAACTTGTTTGTGCACGAGTTTGATGGGAAAGGTAAATTCTTGTGGTTTGTGGATAACCCCTTGTTTGAGGTGGGTGTTGACATGGTTCATGGAAATCCATTCTTTGAATTGGCAAATGATATAGATCCTCCATACATTGATCATGATGATTTTGAAGAATATCAGTCCTTTATAGCAGCCACTTCTATGGTACAAGATGACAAGGCAAATGGTGTAGGGGTTGAACAACCTGGAAAATGGATTGAAGAGCCTCACAAGATTACAACCTTCTCATTCTCATGAGATTACAACCCTTACACATGGAAGGACGAATGAAGAAGAGTCTACAAATGTAGGCACTCAAAGTGCAAGAGTTGGGCATGGAATCTTTAATGATGATGACATGGGTAAAATTGATAAGGATGACAACATGGCTCAAGGGTATGATGACCTTTCTGAATTTTGCAACAACAGTCATGTTTACTTGTTCCATCTTATGGTAGCATCCATTCCACAAGAAGAGTTGGATGTACTGCATAGGAATGAGTCTTTGTAGGGAATTGTGAGTACTCATCAAATTATCTTAATTCAATGTCTTGACAGCGGATGTGTGGCAAATTAAGGAAGTGAGGTCTTGGCACTAGAGGATAGTAGTTCACATGAACACCTAACTTGCAGCCATGTCAGTACAAATCAATTTAGTAGTCAACTTGATACACTCCTTAAATTTGCACTTGTTGATATTCACCCTCTCCCGGGAGGAAAGAAGATGAAGATTGAGGACGATAACATACTTAACCCTACAAGGAAGAAGGATATGTTTGACTGGCGTGATAGCTGTTCTAATTTTCTGTTCTGGGACAACAGTTTTTGGGTTTCATATGGTCGTAGTTTGGCAATTTCTATTTCACTAGATGCTTGTGTGGAGTTGTCTTCTACGATCGTGAGTCCTTTGGGAGTAAGAGATGAAATTTTAGTTGTACACAAGAAGATCGAGATAATGTTGCAAAACATGGAAAAGGTAAGTTCTGATTTTCAGATTGGTAACAACAGTTCTCTGCCTTTATGCAAACTTGGGACAGCAGCCTATGATTATATCTCTGAAGGTAATCTTGGGAGGCATCTATCTTCTCATGGTTTCACTTACCAAAGACATATGATGAGGCGTAAAGTACCTTATGGTCTACAATGTTTGTCACCATATTTTGGTTTCATGACAACATCATTACTTCATCACATTTGGAGAGGATATGTAATGTATGTAGAAAACATCATGGAGCATTTTGAGGGCAGCAGTATCTCATGTTTATATCATTGGATTGGGACCATTACATGTATGCTAGTTGGAGGTTTTATACTCCTGATCACAAAGGCTTCAGCTTGGTCCTTAAGGACAAAAGCTAGCTGGATGATTTTGGAAATTTGGGTTCATCTATTCCTTGTTAGAGATTGGTACAGTGTTGAGATTTCATATTCTCCTACCATTGGATGTATTAGTTGCATCATTGCTAGTGATATTCTCGGCAGGATGGATGTTATTCTAGTTTACACCAGCAGATTAGGATGGGTTGATATGTCTTTTCGTATACCTATGATGGGTGTTTTGTACTTCCATGGGAGATCATTCGGAGTTGGAGAGTTGTTCAGTGTTGATAGCTCCTTAAAATTCTACCATTTTCTCATATTTGACAGTTGTGACAACAGGATAATCTGGGATCTTGGCATTGGCATGTTTGGTGCATTACTTCAGTGGGGTTTTGATAAGTGGCTTCACAATTCCGGGCATGTTGTTTATTGTTTATATCAGAGTAGTACAACGGATTGGCAGAGCAACATTCTTGAGATTGATATGGGATCTAGGCATTTGGTTTCAGCATGCAAGTGCAGATTGCTTGAGAGCAAGCAATCTATGGGAAGGGGGGACTGTAATGTCCCCTTTTTGGGACATTAGAAGTCAATTAAATAAATAAATAAAGTTGTCAAATTATATCAAATTTAATGACGACTTAATATGGTTATTTAATAAAGTGTTCAAATGACTTTAATGAAGCTTAGTTAAATTAATATAGTCATTTCAAATTAAATGAGGATAATAAAGAGACACAGAAAAATAATATCAAGAGTCAAGCAGGGAGAAAACTTAGTCACAGGGATGAGCTATTAAAGAACATTGAGAGGCTCATTTTGGATGCTTGGTTTATGTTTGGTTATGGTTTTTCTTGGAGAATTCTGGGAATCTTTGGCTTTCAGCATGTTTGAGGTTGGAAACCCTCGAGCTTGAAGGGAGTGGATGGAAATCCATTGTCAGTTGGAGATATCACTCAGGTGTCTCACTTTGTGCTTCGAATTCATACTTCTGGTTATCCAATATGACTGTAAGTTTTATGGCTACGATTGGATATTTTTGTTATTGCTCTACTAAAGATTTAAAGACAATATTCATATTTCATTTCAGAATCTCTATTTCAGTCTTATACTTTATAATTTTCAGTATAATTTGTTATAAATTGAAATCAGTTGCATGCAAATTGTTTATAAAAAGTTCTGTGGATCATTTGGTTAAAAAATCTGGAGCAAATATCCTAGCGGGATATTATACAATATCATTCCATTTGTATCTATCTTATCCTATACATCTTGCACATCATTTTGGACAATACATAATCTTTGTGACAATTATGTCATCATTGTATTTTGTTGGAAAGAACTGGTACAATAACACTACCACCGGAGCATTTATGTGATTATCATGGTGGTTTTGCAATCACCACTTGGATTTTAGGTGGTTTCAATCGAATTTCTCCTTCGTATGTTTTTAGGGGTTTTTTATTATTTTTTCGTTCAGATTTTACTTATTTTCTATGCACCAAATAGAGGAAGTTGTTCAATCTTTAAAGAAAAAAGAATGTTCCCTCGAATTCCCCAAGTTTCTAGGATATCCGAGACATCATTCAGACCTTGGGGACGCATCCCTATGGAACATTGCAATATAACAAGATCATTTACCATAAGAAACGTTTTTGGAAAATCCAGCAAAAGCAGCACTTGTCTACTATGTTAACTCAATTGTTAAGAATAGAAGAAGATATTTTGTACTTGTATTTAACCCTTCCATGTATGTATTCATATGCGCACCAGAATAGTAAACTGCGTGGCGCTATTATAATACTGTTAAAGTTTGGAATCACTGCAAATGTAATAGCACTATATTTTCTGTGTTTTTTCAAATGCAGCGATCTCTCTTGCATTTATATTGAGGATGAGGCAAGGAGACATGTCCCTTTATGGGACATGTCTTTTCGTTATTATGTGATTAATATAGCGATGATTGATTATGTAGCTACAAAAATATATATATACACATATAATATCTCTGAATCATTATTATATTAATTTCTCCTAATACTATTTTAGATATCTATCTATATATATATTATATCTCACATAATAACATATATATATATATATATATATAGTCTCATAGGATTTATCCGACATAAGCTACAAAACATCAACACTCCCTCTTAGCTAGGGAGGATAAACACATGATATGATATTACCTCAATGTAATATCAAGAATGACATGTTTAAGAATATCTTTGATCAGAAGATATTCACCATTAGATATCATCTCATGATATCAGGAGTAATGGCCTCAGAATATCAAGTCGCATGATATTCACCAAGTACTCAAAATGTCCATAAGGTATGTGCACACGTATCCTCAATGATACTTAGCATAGGAACATTATATTCATGGTCTGTTTAAGGAAATTAATCCACCATGCAAGATATAATCTATCATGATGTGCTTAGACATCATCCATATGATATCCATCATGATAGAAGGTTAGACTATTGTAAGATTGTCACCTTACTATAGTAACCACAAAGTTATGTAGTAACTCACATGACATCCACCATGCCTCAGCGCAGAGGGTGGAAACAAGGGATTTCACCTTGAACTTCTCTCACAGAGAAGAACTCATTGAGAAGATATCAATTTGTTGATCTTTTCATCCAAGATTGCTTATGATGAACTGCCAGACTCCCTCTGAATCTGATATCAATCTTCTGAGCTCCTCATCCAAAGTTACCTCTGAAGAGTTAGACTCCCTCTGAATCTCATATTAATCTTCTTTTTCCTGCTAGAGCATCCTCAGAAAAGATAAGGAAAATAACTCTTATAGTATGTATAGAAATACAAATAAGAGAGAGACTACAATGAGTAGATAAAGTAATACTCAAGGATAATAAATACTTATCTGCGCATCAACATCCTTGATACAAGTTGCTCCAATGAGGGTCCATATGCAACAAATCAGAAAATGTCTATAAAGATTGAGTTTTCCAAAGACCCTTGCCTACACCTATCTCTCCTCCTAACACCCTATTGACTTGGTGTCGCTCACATTGAACGGTACTTTAACTGTCACTGTCTAACACTTTGATAGTCCACTCATATCTCTGCAACTTTAAACAAACTACCCTTGACTTAGGGCCCAAAATCTCTACCAACCCCTACTAAAATCTTCAAGCACTCCTTTGGCTTCTTAACACTCTGCTACAATTAACTTGACCTTATTCTTTGCACTTGGTGTGGACAAAACTCTTCAACACAACTTCACTCATTGGATTTCACATAGACCCGTACACAGTCAATCATAACTTTTGAACCCGACACTTTCTCTCCAATCGCTCCGGTGAGATTCTTTGTAATTTGTTTATCACCAACATATCCAAAAGGCAGCAAAATCCAACGGTGTATTTGTGAGATATGGTCCCCGTACCGACAACAAACTACACACATTCACCATCAACAAACTACTCTCTTATATTTGCAACCTGGCTTTGATACCATGTTAAAATTTGGAATTGCTGCAAATGTAATAGCACCCTATATTTTCTATGATTTTTCAAATGCAGCGATCTCTCTTGCATTTATATTGAGGACGAGGCAAGGAGAGACATGTCCCATGAAGGGACATGTCTATTCATTATTATGTGATTGTTATAATGATGATTGATTACGTGACTACATAAATATATATATTTATATATATCTGAATCATTATTATATTAATTTCTGCTAATACTATTTTAGATATATATATATATATATATATTTTCAATAGTCTCATAGGATTTATCTGACAAAAGCTACAAAACATCAACAAATACAATGGGTTCAAACCAAGGGTTGAAAAAACCAATTATAAATGGTCCCTTTTTGGAGGATTCTTGACCTTGAACCTTTGTATGAGTGGTCGCTGCCCTTCAAGTCCTAGTTTAGGTAATACCTTGAGCCTCACTAGTTGTGTTTTCTCGTACAGTCAATAAGAGACATGAAACAAGTAAAGTGTATTCACACATATCCAACAAAACTACGCTGTTTGGTAAGAATTCAGTCTTAGTCTTCTTTTTGAACTATATATGCACACTGGACCTTAAAAATAATTTCATTGGTACTTTTTTTCTTTGCCAAAAATAATGACATCTTGATCAGTCTAAATAACTGCTTACTTTTTGATGAGGTATCTATATGTTAAACAAATTTAAAACCTTTAAAATTCTGTAGCTTGGCTTTTAAAATATATATTATACTGTATTCTTCAATTTTTTTGGCTCTTAGTCTTGAACTCTGACAAATTTAACATGCAAAAATGGGCCTGAGAAATACAGAATAGTAAAATCTTTTATTATTAATTATTTTTTTGGTACAAAGATAGGGTCAATGCATTCCTTTTCAAATTTTCTAGTAATTATAAGTTTCAGTTATCCTGGTATTTCTTCAGATTGGAATCTTAGAGTGGAATTTTTGGTATATTTTTTTGAATTTGAATGTTAAAAAATGTCATTAGATGTTTTGATACAGCGCTTCATTCGGAAAACACATTGTCTAGTAGGTGTTAGAAATTTTCTGTCTAGCTGGATTGTTTTGTACAATATTACATAAAGGAGTGTCTCTTTCTTTGGTTTTCCTTTGAATTCTTCTGGTTAGTATGTCGTACTTTTTCAACAATAGTCGTTTCTCTAGTAACTAGAAAACATTTGTAAGACACTCGATTGCAATATACTTATTGAAAAGTTATCTATTTGGCACAGTGAACTCTGTTGTTTAGCATTGTCAGGTTAGCAGTTTCGTTCTTGTTAATATATAAATGTGTACTAGCGTAGTTTTTTTCCCCCTTAAGTAAGATATTATTGAATGTTTATTATATGTTTCAAAATGATCTCTTGACAGCTTTTCTAAGCTTTGTATTTTTGCTTTCACAAGTACTCTGGCAAATTTTTAATGTGCCATTCATTGATTCAACATTCTGGTATATGTGTACTTGCAGTGGTGGGAAAAAAGTGATTGGACTGGCTACAAAGAACTTGGTAAATTTTAAGTTTACCTCTAGGCACACTGTCAGTTTATATTACAATCGGCCAGTCCATTGAAATGGCATATAAAATTGATATGCATTAAAACAGTGTGTTTTCAGCATAAACATTATGTATGTTCTAGAGAAGGAAAATAATGCACATTCTACAAGATCATTTGAATATGTCTGAAGTAATTCTTTTCTGAAATTGGAGATTTTAAAACACAAATTCAATTTTTCTTTGCAAAGGGTTTCTAATAACCAAGCCAATTATTTTTTCTTACGAATGATTTTTGTTTGATGAGAGGATGAACGGCTTGAACCATTTCAGCAACACATTAGTATTTTGAGCACAAATAATCAACCTCCTTTTTTTAGTGCTTAGGATCGAGGAGCATCCATTCTACCAAAATCGCATAGGTCATGATCCTTACCGCATTCATTTAGAGTGTCAGGCCTTTATTTTGAACAAGACTTGATCCTTCGTGGAATCTTTGTAAGGCTTTCAATTGCATTGCAGGTTTATATTGCCTTTTTAAAGCATTACACATCATTGTTGCATGCATTATGCAGCTCAACTTTCTTTTATTGAGCTATGAATAAATATCAAATAGACATTTTGACTATTTTCTAACTGTTAGATGAATTGAATTATCCATGAAAAATGAGATTTCTCTGTGCATGTTGACTCTATTTTCTTTTCATAAAAAGTTCCTTAGCTTCAACTCTAGGCTTATTGTACATAACATTGCTTTAAATTAATATTTGTTTTGGGATCGGTAGAGGACATAAAGAGAGGCTTCTTTGCTTTAGAGCTGTAAAACGAAATTATCTCTCATTATTATTCAGCCTATGTAATATTTATCAAATCTTTTCATTGTATACTCTGTTACTGGGCAATCTTTTCTGTTAAATTGTGTAGGATAATTCTGTTCCCATAATGTTTGAGATGGAGTGGCTATCAGGGCTTGCACTTGGGTAATATGTTGGTGAAGAAAGAAACCATAAAAGCAATTTTGTTATGCCTATATATTCTTTCTTTAAGAATACGAGCTGTTATGAACCCTCTCATTCATTTTATGTTTGTAATCTATACATCTTGTTGCCAATTAAGGAGAACATTAATATGAGGAGGCTCGAAGTATAGTCAATCAGTCAAAAACATATTCAAGGTTGCCACTTCGCTCTTCTTGCATCTGCTCTTTTTTGCCCTTTTAGATGGTACACAAATTCGTTTTTATCATTTCTAGAGCTAGTAGGCAAAGTTTGATGTATCTTCAACATTTCCACTCTCACCAACATCCCCAACATGACTTCTTTGTAATGTCCCTTCCTTAGGCAGTTCAAACTATAACAAAAGTTGGCCTATAGTCAAGGGTTCCCATAGGTCAGTAGAGTGGTTAGGGGATACAAATAGGGGTTGTGGAACTTAGCAGGGAACTTTATAAGCCGTTTTGGATAGTTTGAGATAGTCTCCTATTTTTTAGGGATTGACTGGGAGTTGACCAGAACGCATCAATAGACCTCAGGGATCATTATGGAGGCTTTGGTTGTAGTTCCTATTTTTTTAGGGAGGATCCCTAATTTTTAGGAGGGGACTGTCAGTTTGGCTGCTATATTTAGACATCATCGGGTGACATGTGTATTATCATTTTTCAGTTTGGGATGGCCAGGGGATGGGGTTTGAATAGAAATTAACTATTGAAGTATTGACTTTAATATTAAATAAAATAAAGTGATTAATAATGTCTTTATAGTAAATTATTAAAGTAATAAAATGACCCCTTGTCCTAGTGAGATAATGTTGTTTTGAAAGAGGGCCATTGAGGGGTATTAACACTTGAATAAAAAATGAATTATTAAATACTTTTTGTGGCCAATTTCCAACGCCCATCTTGAGAAAACATTATTTTCTTAAAATTTGGGTAAATAAAAAGGTGGAGAAACCCTAATTAGGGCGTTGGTCTTGAAGGAGGCATAAAGTAACTTTTGGAGGCATCATTTTATCATTCTAGCATTCATTTTTACAGCAGCAAATTGAATTGGAGCTCTGAGGAAGGGTTTCATCAGCAGATCAGCCTTCTAGGAATGAAAACTCCCATGGAGAATTGTGAATTGGACGAAAACACAGTTCGCATTGATAAAAATCCATACATGGTTTCCGTTTGGGCATCACTGGATCACTTTGCAGGCAGATTTTTACAGGGTTTATGCTGAGATATGGCGGCTAGGGTTTATGTTGAAGAGAAGATCAGAATTTCAGTGATGCAGGCCTGATTTGAGGGGTTTCTTGGCGTTGTTGGGAGTGATTGAGCATTCTTTACATTCAGATATGTATCTTTAGGATTAACATCACTTTGATTGGTATTTGCTTTTGATTTCATCGATAAAAACTCCAATAAGTTGAGCATTGGATTTACAGGTATGCATTTCTTTTTTTTGCTCGGTAATAGTTGATTTATATTAAGGAAATAAAGATTTAGAAAGTGTTACAGATAGCTACCTTCATGTAGCAAAAAATAAACATCATTTTTCTAGAACTTCCCAAAAAAACCATCCACAAACCATCACTCTTTCAATAGTGGGCATAACACTACAACCTAAAACTTGCTTAACAACCCATATAAAACCCCAGTTCTCAACCTATAAGCAAGAGACAATGCAAAATTTACAGTCTGTGATCGACATCAGATAAGACGAAATATATTGTAAACTTCAAATCAAAGGGGAAGACAATTGAAACCCACATCAGTCATGAAGCATTATACTAAATATTAGTTTTGGCCTCCTTGCGAGCATTTTTAACAACTCTGGTTCTGGGTCTGCGTGGTACAGCTTCTGGAAATGCTCTCACCGCTTCTCTAGCCTCAAACTCATGTCCTCTGATCTCAAATTTCACTTCCTCCCACTCATACAGAATGTGTAATTTGTATTCTTCTTTGTCAGCTTTTCCAACCCTATGTACAAAAGGAACAATTCCAAACTCCTTTGCCTCTTCATCTACTATGCATTTGGAAATGTCAGTTTCGATTCCTAGCAGAGCCCATTCTACAATTGAATCCTGCCCCAACAGTAGGTCTTCTGCAAACAAAGAATGCACCACCCAACAGACTGTATCCGTGCTTTCTCCCAGCTCCAAGCTGCAAGCTACAATCATGGAGATAACATCAAGATTGTTCCTCTGCCTTAGTTATATTCTTGAAATTTTGGTCCAAGAACCCCAAGCACAACATTGATCATTTTGTTTGTTTTTATCTTCAACAACCCAGTAATTCTCTCCTTTCTCACCGGCTTCGGGAAGGATTTCTTCTGCCCCTTTGAGTCAACTCTTAAATTTGCATCCATTTTTCACCAACGCATTAACCACCTACACATTAAAATGTTAAAAACAAAATGCCGAAGCACAAAACCATATATCATACATATAAAGAGGCTGCGAAAAAAGGAAGTCTGAAAGCGTGCCACCATTCATGTCATCATCAAATTCTATGTAATCAGTCAGATCTTAATCATAATGTAAAGCGAACCTATCCTTTCATACATTTTCCCACACTCCTGCTCGTGTGACATTTTGTCGAAATCCTCACTTGGATTGCATCATTAAAATACAGGCCCAACTTGCATTTACGGAAACCAATGCATGAATTAACATCATTCCAGCCACCTAAGCAGTTCGAAGTGACTCAAAATAATTGAAGGGGTGGTTTTTCTTCCGCCTTAAACCATCGTCACATTTAAACAAAAAACTAGCCGTTGATTTCAAAATTGTCAAATCTTACTTCCCCAACCTTGTCAGAAGATAGTGCCCATTTAGAAAGAACATTTGCTTCAGAATTTCCTTCTCGATAGATATGGCTTATTCTAAAATCTTCCAAAGTTCTTAAATAATCCTTAATTGCCTCAATTAAGGGTTGGAGATGCCACACATTTTTTTATAGCATTTACAAGGATAAGGGAGTCACCTTCAAGGTGTATTCTGCTGTAATTCAATGAAACTCCCAACTTAATCGCTAACAAAGCTGCTCTACCCTTTGCCATATTATTTGTTCCAAGACATAATCGCTGAGCTCCATAAGCTAAAGTGTTACCTGTATGGTCTCAGATGATAACTCCAGCTCTAGATGGTCCTGGGTTGCCCTTGGAGGCCCCATAAAAATTAAATTTAATCCACCCTTCTTCAGGACCGGGCCATTTCACTGTTGATCTATCCACCTTCTTATTATGCCCATTTATACATGCTGCCCCGCATCTGCTTTTCATACCCGGCCAAACAACTTGTAATTTTTGATCTGATAAAGTGAAAGGGATCCATGTGGGTAGTCTAGAGGTGGCAGCACTTGCTACTTCCTCTATGGAGTGATTGATTCTATGAATCAACCTCTCAATACCTTCATACTTGTCTTGAAAAATTCTCCTATTCCTTTCCTTCCATAATTCACAAATTAAAATTGAAGGACTAACAACCCACACCTTAGAAAATAAAGATATCTTTGGAGATATAGGCCAACAATCAAAAACTGCTTTGAGAGTATTAGGTAGAGGACCTTGCCATCCTAGTTTTACTTTAAGCATATCCCAACATTGAAATGCAAACCAACAACTTAAAAGTAAGTGATTAGCATCCTCTTCAGCTTCCTCACACAAAAAGCATCTAGTAGGACCATAAACTCCAAATTTTTTCCTTATATCTCCAGTTAATAGCCTACCAATTATTGCTAACCAAGCAAAAGCCCCTGCTTTTGGTAGACAATCCTGGCCCTAAAATAGTTACCTGGCCATTTATCTTACCCTTCAGACCTTTCCAAAATCTGGTAACCCACTTTGACTGAGTACTTACCGCTTTTTGCTGCACACCAAATCACCTTGTCATCCCTTTGTGTAATAAGAATGTTCCTATTGGCAAAATCCCCTACATGGTTTGTCTTTGCTGATCACTCAAATTAAGATTGTCCAGACTTTTCCAAGCCCATTCTTGACCAAACTGTCCCTGCTTCAACTCCACATAATTGCACACTTGGTCACCCCAATTATGAAGATTTTTTTTCTTAAATCATGGTATTGAGGGAAAGAGGATAACATCGGATGCCCATTCCAGGAGTCATCCCAAAATTTGGCTTTCTGCCCATTTCCAATTTGCCAAGAAATGTGATGAATAATAACTAGTCTGCAATTAATTATGAGATTCCTGATTGCAGATCCTTTTGCAGGGTTTTGAATAGTTAAAATCTTGCTATTTTCCATAGTGTCTAGATAATTTGGCTTAGTAATTTTGACCCATAGCAATTCGGAGTCTCGGTAGATGCTCCAGACCAGTTTAGCTCGAAGACCCTCATTCATGAGAGTCCAGTCCCTTAAACCCACACCACCGTATTCTTTGGATTTACAAATCTTATTCCATGCCACCAATGGGCATTTCTCCTCTTCACTAGTCCCGTTCCAAAAGAACTTCCTCATTCTTTGCTCCACTGTGTGTATAACCTTTCTTGGGATCTTCAAACACATCAATGAGGAAAATGGTATTGCAAAGATTACTGATTTCAATAATAGGATTCTTCCAGTAGATGTAAGCCATCTGCTTTTCCACCCCTCCGTTCTCTTAATGCAATTATCAACTAGGCCCTTCCATAGGCTCGCCTTATATGCCCCTCCAAATAGTGGTATACCTAAATAATTGCTCGGGAGTTTACGTGCCCTTATGCCCAAAATATTACAAAGTTCCCTCTGTCTCCAAAAGTTTGTATTGAAAAAATAGACTTTCGATTTGTGCAAGTTTATGCATTGACCTGAGGCTCTGCTATAGGTGTCAATGGTTGATTTGATAACTCTGGCCTCCTGTGGTGATGCATCTCCCATAAGGTTTGTATCATCAATAAATTGGAGATGTGTGATGGGATCTAATCCATCTGCAATCTTTACACCTTTCCATTGCCCCACCTGTCTTTTCATGCTGATTAAATGACCTAAAAACTGCCATAATAATGAAAAGAAAAGGGATAAAGGGTCCCCTTGCCTTATACCTTTATTTGAGTCAAAGAAACCTTGTGGACTGCCATTTGCTAGGATTGAAAATCTTGAAGTGCTCATACAACTTTCCACCCACTGCACCCATTACCTACAAAAACCAAAACGCTCCATAACCTTTAAGAGAAAACCACGATTTACCTCATCATAAGCCTTCCTTATATCCAACTTGATCATCATCTTTTCAGATTTGGATATCCTAATAGAGTGGATGACTTCATGTTTAACAATAATACCTTCATAAATAGACCTGTTTGGGGAAAAGCCACTCTGCTCACAAGAAATAACGGTGTTTAAAACCTCCTTTAATTTGTTAGCCATTACCTTAGAAATAATCTTGTAGTTTGTATTGCAAAAGGATATGGGCCTAAAATCTCCAAAAGTTAGTCTCTCTTCCTTCTTTGGAATAAGGGCTAGAAAGGTGTTATTGAAATATCCCAGAAGTTTTGATAAAAAATAGCTGGAAAGTCATCAAGACCTAGGCCTTTTTCACCTCCTAGATAAAAAAACAACACGCCTTATCTCTTCGAAGGTAGTAGGTTGCTTAAGCATGTCATTTTGCACCTCAGTCACACATGTTGGGATCACATTCAAGATATCTAAATCAGTGTTTGAAATTGTTGGATCCACTCGAAAACTCTTTTTGAAAAAATGAACTGCTTCCTTATTGATGTCTCTAGGATCTTGAAGCAGGACGCCATCTACATTTTGTATAGAAATTTTTTTGTTGTGAGATCTTCTAACCTTTACCAAGTTGTGGAAGAAAGTGGTATTTCCGTCCTCCTCCTTGGGCCACAGTTCCTTGGATTTCTGTCGCCAAAAAGTTTCTTCTCTTGCCAAGACTTCAACATATTGTTTATTAAGCCTATTATCCTCTTTGAAATCCACTTTTCCCATCCCCAACTCAATAACTTTGGAATGTAAGTTTTCCAAATCTTTTTCAATGTTGAATTTTTCTGAAAAGATATTTTTAAACACCTCCTTGTTCCAAACTTTCAACTGCTCTTTTAAAAACTGTAATTTTTTAAAGAAAATGAAGGCCTTATTTCCTTTACTAAAAGGTGTTGTTTTCCACCATTCTGAGATATTATCCTTTAGCCTCTCATGCCTCAGGCACATGGATTCAAATTTGAAAGGAGCTCTATCAGGGGCATTTTCTTCTTGTATCCGCATGCTAATCAAATAGTGGTCTGAACTAGTAATAGGTAACACTTCCGCACTGCATGTCTTACACGTTTCAGCCCAGTTACCAGCCAGTAAAAATCTGTCGGATTTTTCAGCTATGTTGAGGAAACCACTTCTTCTAGTAGTCCAAGTAAACTACCCATTCCTCAGTTCAAGTTCAAAAATGCTATTATTAGTATTAAAATATGAGAAGTCTTTCTGACTTTGTCCTGCACAACCTTTACCCCCCATTTTCTTTGCTGGGCTTATGATAGCATTAAAATCACCTCCTAAGATGAAAATATTAGTATAGTGCTCACTTATAGTTCTTGAAAGTTCTTGCCATAATCCATTTTTCAAAGCAATACTATTAGGGCCATAAATATTAATTGCATTAAAACTGGCTAAAAGCTGTTTGGATTTCACCTCAATCTAGAACGTATTTGGACCCCTAAGAGTTACCTCTACAGAAGAATCTAGCCATAGCACACCAAGTCCCCCAGAAGCACCAAAAGCCTCTGAGAAACAACCCTTCCATCTACTAAACTGTTTTTGAAAACCTGTCACATCACTGCCACTCAACTTTGTTTCCTACTAGAAGATTAGATCCGGTTTCACTTTATCAAACCATCTCTTGATCAAGCAAGACTTGTAAGGGGCATTGCAGCCCCCGACATTCGATGATATGATTTTAATGGATGCTGGGGAGGGGCATAGCCCTTCCTCAATCTCAACAATTTACTCTGGATTGCTGCATTACCAACTATGGCTAGTTTCATCTTGATGGTTTTAGGACCTTTTCTCTTCTCTTGTTTGCTAGGCTTTGTTTTTAAAGACGGATGTTGTTCTATGGTCCTAACTTCAGGAACATAGGGGGTGTCTAATAATCCGAAATCATCTTACTCATCCTCATCATACTGGGACAAAATTTCAGAGTCCGAGTCATCCATATTACCGCTACTGTCTTTAACATTCTCAAAGGAACTTTCCAGATTGCGGATAGGAGAAATCTGAATATCTTTGAAAACAGGATCCCCATTCTCCTCATTCCCAATCTCTTCGTTGTTATTGATTTCCTGTTCTAATCCTTGGATAACCTCATTAAGCCCTGACTCTGAGATTTGACTTCTCCTGGAAAATGCTGTGGATTGCTCCTCCACATCTCTTAGCTCTTAATCTTTTTTCTCCTCCTTTTGGATGGATCCCTCCTTTAGCATTGTTGGAGTTTGACATATAGTATTAACCGCCCCATTATATCCATTTTGTGTTACCGAAATAGGTGAAACCTGCCTACTACCATCTCTAGAAAATTGGAACCTTTTTGGCCCATTTGCATCATTTGAAATTTGAACCTCTTCATTCATTTGTAAATTGTCATATTGTAGCCAATCTGCACCATTGTCTTTGTGGATCCCAACATCCCCTAAAGTCGCATCACCTGTTCTGCTTATCAAAATGTCTGTTACATCCACTCCTTTTTCTATCTCCCAAGTAGTGCACTCACATTCAAAAGACTAGTCTATATCCTGTTTATGTTTTGCAAAGGAATCCATTTGAGGTGACTGTAATTCCATCATGTTTTCCATTTTGTCAGTCAAGTCCTCACGCAAAAAACTTTCGGGCGGAGGCACCGTTTTATTGGATTCAGTGATATTAACAATAAGGTTGTTTAAGGCATTTTCCACAGAAGATTTTCCTTTCCCCTCATTTCATTTATTGCACCTAAGCTCCCCATTCTCAGTTAAATCAGACTGTAGTTCACTCCCTTTGTCAACCTAAAGTCTTTGCTTCCACACCCCATTTTTAGTTTTGAGCTCTAAGATTTCAGGTATTGGATGCACCTCTTGCCATCTGATCAAGATTCTTGGGCATATTGACAGATCCCTTTCATTTAAAAATTCCTCCGCCCTAGTGAAAGTGTCTAAACGGTTTCCAATAATGCTCAAAGTTTCTGCACCCCAATATTCATATGGGAGATTGGGAAGTATGATCCATAAAGGGATCTCTTTCACTTTTTCTAGTAGAGTGTTGAAATTTTGAGTCCACTTCACAATATAGAGACCTTTCCCGTCTATTAGAAAAGGCGCATTATTAAAAACCCACTCCTTGTCTTTATCCGAGGGCGCGATAACTAGGAAAAAACCATTCCCCATTGTTTTAAGAATAAAAGCTTAACCCCAGTTACAGTCACACCATGCCCTAATCTTGCTAAAAGAGGGCCAAGGGCCTGCCCATTTCATAAAGAAAGCATTGCTCTCTAAATAGTTTAAAGATTCATTCCACACATTATTTTCTATTAAGAGAGTAGTAACAATAGAATGCTCCACTTTGGGAAATACCTGTGCCGATAAGGCTTTCTCCTTCTCCTTCTCCTTCTCCTTCTCCTTAGGTCTCCAGAACTTTCTCTCAATCTTTTTTAAAATCGAAACCCTTCTCTGTCCGCAGCAATCCTTCAGCCATCAATGGTTTTTGCCGCACCTCATTCTGGAATTTCTGCTTCGTTGTATCAGTCTGGCCACGCAAGCCCTGTCTGGGATTTCCATCATAAAACAGATTTCTAGCTCGATGAAAACCTTGATGCCTTTTAGACGGCCATTCTCCACGTTTGCCATTCCATTCCTCCTCCATCTTTTTCCTGTGTATGCCAAGCCCATATGTTTGATAAAGGGATGGTTTTCCTGCAAAAATCTCCCCAGTTGCCATTAACTGTTTGGCCCTTGAAATTAAAAAAAAAACCTCCTGCTCTTCCTCTGCGCTTCTCCATCCTGACGGGTATGCATTTCTTATTATGTGGTGTTTCCAAGACTTAGATTGAATTTGTTTGTTGGCTGCTCTAAATAAATCAGATCTTAGATGATAGATTTTTATATCAGTCCTTTATATTCCTTTCATTTGGGTTCAAATGTCTTATTTCGTTGCATATGTTTCATGATTAAACCTCCAACTATCAACTGATATTGAAAACCAAACTAAAACTTTCCAAGCAAACATTAAAACTTCGATCGGCAAACCAAACAACTCAGAAAATTGGATCAGATTTGTGTGGGGATCTTTTATTTTTCCACTCTACCTTTCTTTGTTGTACTGCTGTTCCTCATCTCACCATTCATTATGGCCAGTTATTACTTCTTCAACACTTATTCAAATTTCCTTTCTCCATTGTACTATTCGCCCTCATCCTCACCTCTCATTATGGTCACTTATTACTTCAACATTTTTTTAATTCAGATTTCTGTAGCTGCTTTATACTTCTCTATTAGGGATCCCTTAATAATTTTTACTCATGCTTCAACATCCTCACTTGTAAATAGTCCTCTCTCGACTCGAGATTTGGTCGTTATTTTCCTGCTAACTCCTTCTAGGGCAGTCCATAATTCAATTTGCTTAAATCTAGGAATTTCCTCTTTTGTCTCCTTTCATTTCCTCTCTATCATTCTCCCAACCTACTTTTCCTTACCAATATGAAAAAGGCCATCAACGGAAAATTGCTGAAAGGTCAATTTTTTTGAAGTGAAAGCTTTAAAACTTAATAAAGAAACAATTTGAGTAAGGTGAGAGAACAAGGGAAGAAACTGATTTAGCTTCTCAACTGGCTAAGAATAGGCTGTTGAGCCACCTTGTTGAAGGTTCAACATTGGAACAATTGTCCATACAAAGATGACCCCCATAGTGTACAATTCAGCTGCAGTGCCTTTAGAGTTTAGAGTTGAAGAGAGCCCAAGCTAAGGCTCACTCAGGAGACAGAGCAGTTAGATGCAGCAACTATTCAGCTAAGAACACCAAAAGAGCTGAAGAAAACACAAGAAGACCTGAAGTGAAAAGCTGTTTGATTGACACACAAATCAAAGTAACTTGTTAGGAAAGCAAGTAAAAGAGTGGCAAATGAGAGTGTAACAAGGAGAGCACTATATGTTACAAGATACAAACTACAAGTCTCTCCTTATTTGGGAAAATTGTGTTTTAAAAACTGAAGACCAAGCTCCTAAAAATAAGATTGCCAAGCTGGAAGCAATTGGCCAAAAAGAACAGAAAAGGGTATTTCAGTTGACCTCTTTTTAAGAAGTCTCCAAGTCATAGTGGGACTAAATTATTATAGAAATAACCAACCTAAAAGATTAGTTTGCTTTCATGGATTGGGCCACTGCCAAAGTCCATTATGTTTGGAAGAAATTTGACATTCCTTTAAATGGAAACACTTGATGGTTGAAAGAAATAGTCAAGATCAACACTCTCTTGGGCAATCTATTAGAAGAATACTTGGCTTGAATAGAGATCGATGACAGAGTAGACAAGACCTTGAAGGTGTTAAGCATGTAAAAGAGGAAGGATGCTACCCAATGTAGTGAAGAAGATGCGATCCTTTGTGAAATTCCCACATGTTCAAATTATTTAAACAGTAGATTTTTTCTTTAATTCAACATATCTATATGTTTACCCCACTCTAGCACTATCATTAATGTAAGAATGCGAATCTTATTCATATATACTGCTTTAGTTGTATTGCATTACCATTATTATCAAACTGCCCTCAAGTTAATATGTACAAACAGCCAAAGGCTCAATTAAATAATGTACCATTTTCTAGTGCAATGTACAATGATAACAGGTCTGCTCCTTTCTCTGTGTGAAATGAAAGAGAGCTTGTGCAAGCATAACTCAAATTCTGGAAAGCTTAATTCCACTATGATTGATTACAATTGGTAATTATGTAAGATAAATGATGCAGATCCAAATGTTAGGCATACTTAACGAGTAATGCTAGTTCAGTATGGAGCCCGATTTAATTAAATAGCCTTCAATTGCAAAGAAAAATTGAAGAAACATAAGTTTGGAAGACTAAAAAGCAAAGTATGTAAAAATTATATCCCAAAATCTTATACCAGAAGAAAGTGTTTTAGAATCTGCAGGTTGGTCAGCCTCAAATACTTGGCTAAAATTCTGTAAGCTATGGTCAGATATTTAGTTATATAAAAGGAAGCTGTGGATATCAATGTGAATAAGTGTTGATTATTCAGAGGGAATAAAAATGATAAGCTTCTAAGACAAGGAAAGAATCCAATTGCTGCAGATTGTACTTAACCTAATGACATGTGTTTTTTGAAATATATTGCGGAATCAGAACTTAAACAAAGAAATGATCAGCCATGCAAAAGAAGAGGTGGGTGTCACTTTGATGAACAGGTGGTGACCATATGAAAAGTTTAGCTGTGACACCATTTTGGAATGAAGGTGTACATCGGAAAAACATTGATCAAGATTTATCTCACAATTATCTTGGTCCCCAAAGGATATTATACAAATAATTAAACAAAAGTAAGCTTTCAAATAGGATAGAACCCTCCATTGTATAGACAATTCGTCAAAATCTCCAAGCCTTTAAATTCAAGGTTACCCAAAGTTTCTAGGACGGGTATGGCAGGGGGCAGGGAGTCGAGTTTCTCGGATGGCAAATTTTTTTGCCAATTTTGGGGATGGCTAGGGGATGACAAAGGGGAGGGCTATATAAAAATAGGGAAAATCAAACTATGTAGGGAAATTTAAATATTTATATGAAATCATGGATAAAGCATGTGCTTATACCATAGTTACAAGCATAGGTTAAAAAAGGCAGATATATCGCCGATAAGTAAACTTATCGCGATAAGTTGGAGGCTGCGATAAAACACATAAATTTATCACGGAGTACGTATCGCAGATAAGTTTCAAACTTATCGCAGAAAAAACATGAACTTATCGCCAAAATATCGGCGATATTTTGCCAAAATATCTGCCATAGTCTGCTATTAGGGACTAACGGCCCAAAAATCAGTTATTTCACATTTTCTTGTTTGAAAATTGGTGTTAGGGAGAGGAAAAAAGGGTTTGAAGCGGAAAAAATGTGATTTGCAACTTTTTAGAGCAATTTGCAAAACAATGCATTTTAAATTAAATTTAAGCAATTTTTTTATGTTCCCGATATTTTTGCCGATAAGTTGTCAATTTATTTATGATATTTTCCCGATATTTTATTTTTGCCCTTGGCGATAAGTTGCCGATAATGATATTTTGAACTATGGTTACAAGACTCAGACTCGGCAAGCTGGTTTCGGGCTCGGACTTGGACTTCGTGCGCAGACTCGGCAAATCGAAAAACCCAAGAACTTCAAAGATTTTTAAGGATTTAAAGCTTTTTTTATGCGTCTTTTAGTCAATTAACGTCAATACACAATAATTGAGATAAATAGAAGCTACTTTGCACACATACACAAGTTTACATAGATCACATAAGTATAAATGCAAATTTCTAAAGGAAATAAGTTAAATTAAATAACACATTAGAAATATAAATAGTGTTTAAATTTTCAGCATTAGTGTAAATTGCCGACTTCATGAGATTTGTAAGTATTGATTGGTTATTCATGAAATGAAATTGCAAAGAATGTTTGCATGACAAATTGATCCGTAACATCTTGTGGTAAGTGTAATGTCCTCTTTTGGGCACATTATCTCGTGCCTTATAGTTAGCCACTTTATCATGGTCCGGTGGGCTAACCGAGGTCTGGTAGAGGATCAGAGGGGTGTTTGGCCTAGGTGTTTTCAGTTTCAGGCCAATCGGATTAGTTTCCGCAGGGTCTCCAGGGTGCTTACTATTTAAAGTAAGTAGGAAGAACTCAGTGTACCTGGGATTTCAGTAGTGGACTCAGAGCGTCTAGCCGAGAGCTTTCCGGCAAGCTATCACACGTCTCCATACGAGTTCGTCTGGCCTTCCGTTTTAATGCCAGAAGATTCCTCACTTTATTTTATTATGTCACTTTATAACCAATGTTTATATTTATTTAAAAAGTGACTTTAAGTGAGAATATGAAAGGACAAAGAGGGGAAACTGAAGAGTCACAGCCATTGCTTTAAAAGAAGGATTGAAGGCTCATTTGGATATGCTTAGTTTATGATATGATATTTTATCTCTTGGAGATATTAGGAAGCTTTAGCTTTCGAATTCAACCTTCAGGACGGAAACCCTTTTGGCTCACAGGTGGATTGGACGTAGCCCCAGTTCGTCTACGGTGCGTATTCACATCAGAGTTCGCCATTGCATTTCTAGGTTCTTCTTGTCATTTGATGTTATTGCTGAATATTGTAATTCAGATTTTGGATTGTGGAAATCCCGTTATTATTGTACTGCTGTTATAGAGTGTGCAATAATATTTGCTGAGGGTTTATTGGAAATTATTTGCTGGTTATTTGCTATCGCATCAATGGTTTATTGCATGCACTTGAATGTTTAAATCTGTATGAGTTGTATTTGAGGATTTTTGGGAAAATGGCCGGTTAGGGTCATTTCAGTAAGAGCTAGAATAAGCTCCCTCCTTGCAGAAAAGCACCATGTTTGGTTCATTTTTCTAATGAATGCATTTTTATGACCAATTCTTCTTACCAATGCTACCTGTCTATGATATGCTAGTTTGCAAGTGATGGAATGACCTTTTTAGGTCTTAGACAAGGCATACAAACCAAAAAAAGTAAGTTGAAATAATAAAAAAATGTTTTTTTTAACACTTTTTCTTTGTTGGCCGCTGCATAGTTCTGCCTGCGGGACTTGCAGAGTCCGGAGAGTCCTTGTACTCGGCGAGTTGTGACAGGACTCTGCAAGACTCGGCCGAGTCCGAGTCCACAACCACAAAAACTCTGGAGCCCGAATTCGGCTCAGGACTCACAAAGCCTTGCTCGGACTCGCGGAGTCCTTTAACATTGACTTATACATTTTAGAACCTTAAAATATAAGAATTAGCAGTATTCTTATGCCAAATTTGTGTTATTTTGAGAGTACAAGTCAAATTTCCTCTAGAAGTGGAAGTCAAAATCCCCTAGACGTCCCTTGTCTCCTTGATGTTTTGGGATAGGGATGCCTGAAAAAAAAAACCTGGGGACATGTCCCCATGTAACATAGTTTCGAAGACATTTCTTGTTGAAATTTATATAAGAGTAATGAGGTTTTCCAAAGCAATTTGTTTCTAAGGTGTCAACATTCTGGGAATTATGGATCTGACAAGCATCTTAAGGAAGAAATTTTGATGAAGTTTTTGGAGAGATTTAGGAAGAGACCCTCAAATTGTTTGTGAAACCAGTTAAGAAAGAAATCTATATTTTCTATGCACCATTTTGTGGCAAGATCAACATTAATGTTGTCAATATAACAAGGCAAACAAGTTGTTGCAAAAATATTCCAAAGAAACAGTCATGACTTGGTGAGCCCACAATGATTGTTGTATAAAACAATTGTCAAAGAAGAGAGTCTTCCACTAATATCTTATCATACAGTTCCATTCCACTTGTAGAGAAGGTTGGGAGATCATCTGTTGAGATTTTGGGTAACATGAATACATCTTGATTCTTCGAGGCATTATTAAGGAGGCGCGTTATCCCTCCTCGTAGGTGTATTGTTGCTTTGTGGACTTCCGCAAAGCCTTTGATTTTGTCCCTAGGACGACCCTTTTTTAGAGGCTTCGAGATATCAGTATTTCAGATACTCTTTTGGCAGTTATCATGAGACTCTACGGACGGTTTTGGGCCATCTCAAGACCCCTTCTGGATTTTTAGAGTTCATCAGGAGCACCATCGGGGTTAAGCAAGGTTTCCCCTTGTCGCCTACTCTTTTCGGTATCTACATTGACGAGTTAGAGAGGTGTCTTCAGGACCACACTCTTCCTGGGGACAGTTGCCTTCTTCACCAGGTTCTGATCTCTATTCTGCTATTTGTAGATGATATCGTTCTTTTAGCATCCTCTCCAGAGGGTTTACAGAGACAGTTGGACGGTCTTGCATCCTTTAGCGAGTTGCGGCATTTGACAGTTAATTTGGGGAAGACCAAGGTGATGGTCTTCAACGCTTGTAAGCTCTCTCATCTCCATTTCTTCTTCATGGGTGTGGAGGTGATCTCGTCCTCATACATATATCTGGGGGTTAAGTTTTCTGGGCCACAGTTTACCAGGAGACCCGCCCTTCATCCATGGATAAATTAGGGGCGTGATTCATTAGAGTTCAAACTCTGCTTTGACACATCATTCGGTGCAATCAATCCATCCCGCACAACATTACTTGTAGAGTTTGGGGCACGTCCCTTCAGGCTTGAGGCTATATTCGATTTGGTTTGATACCTTCACCGCATTCGGGGCTTTGTTGATTCGGGTGAAGTGCGTCACAAATACCCCTACCTTATTTATTGTTCTTTTGAGTATATCGCTATCTCTACTGATTCATCTGGCCGGGCTCGTGAATGGTTTGCTGAGATTTCGACCCTTTTTGGGTCTATTGGGATTGCTATGGATCACCTCCCTCCCTTCCAGTACTTTCTCGATGCTGCCCCCCCGGCCCCACCATCATCTTCCCCCTCGCCAGGAGCTGAATAGGTGCATCAGAGATGACATTTACAGGCAGTTCATTCATACTATTTGGGTTAATCCCCACGGGGGTCTTCGCCCTAAGATGGCCTTTTAAGCAGAGAACTTTCTGGATCTGAAGGACAGACTCATTGCTCGCCCTTCTTACTTATCCCACCATTGGCCACAATCCCTCAGGATCCCCCTTGGCTCCTTCAGAGTAGGTTCATATTGGCTTCGTTGCGAGACCAAGCATCATATTGGTAGAGTGCATAGGATTTGTCAGCTTTGCCACATTGGGGAGGTGGAGTCTGAGGAGCACTTCATCTTTCGTTGTCCTCTATATTGCGAGATTAAGGGGAGGTTCTATTGCCTCTTTAAGGAGGCATAGTCTCTCTCCACCTTCTTTAGATATATGGGCCAGAGATGCCTTGCCCTTTACTTTCAGGAAGCCCTAAGGCTTAGGACCACACACTTCAGCACCAACATCCGACGATGCCTCTACCAGGTCAGCTTACTACTTCCTTCTGCATAGGGATTCATTCAGCGTGTGGTAACAAGTGTCGGCTTGGGCCCACCACTTATTCCAGATCTGTGAGACCCAGGCCAGACTCTTTTCGACAACAACCATCCTCATCCAAGGTTACTCCGAGGCGGCCCATGATTCCTACTAGTCCTATTGCTTATCCTTTCGTTCCGAAGTTTAACGGTGATTCAGAACCCTTAATTGGGTCTGGGAGGATTTCTTCATTTTTCCGTTGGATCCTTCTTTCTATTTTTATTTCAGTTGTCGCTTTCTTCTTTGGGGACCGTTTGGTGTCCATGTTGCGGGACGACTGCTTATTGATGTACTTGGCAGTCCCTTTGACTCTTTGTGGTCTTTTGTTGGACATTAATAAATTTATCTTATCTTATGTCCTTATGCTTTAATTCTATATTCAAGATGTTAAGTCAAAACATTATTTTTGTTTATTTAAGCATTTAAAGCCTTCAAGGGTGAAACAATGTATATTTCTTTTATTATTTTGAACATTCATGCTCAGTGTTTAGTTTCTATTCTTTTTGTTATGTTCATATTTTCAATTCCACAATATGCTGGAGTATTGTTTTCATACTTCAGTTTTAATTTTTAACTAAGAAAATGTTTATTTATGTTAATATCTACGTGCCAAAAACATAACTATCCTGGCATCAAGCATGTTCATTTCCGTTTCTGCTTTTTCTTTCTCATTTCTCATAATTTTATTTTTTTAATATCAAGATAGGGGATGCTGGCCCAATTCTAAAGGCTGCTTCTGAATGATCTCAACTTGTGAAGCTTCTTCACAGTTGGGACCAACTGTGAGGCACAATTAAAAGTAATTAGATGGTTAGGCACTTTAGCTCTGTTTGCAATCATATATTGGACTATATCTCTGTCAAAGGTAAAAATTGTCATCTTATCACCTGTAGAATCTTTTGGGAAGCCTTCCCCATTAGGGAGCTAATGTCCCCTTACTAGAGCTTCTGAATGTGAATGTAACACGTGGCAGATGATCTTTGCAGCAAGCAGAAATATACGGAGGAATTGGAATGCTTGCCCAATATGTTTGAGACCTGAATTTTTTACTAAAAGTAGAAGAATCCTTAAACAAAACCATCACGATTGTGAAAGACTTGATAGTGAAAGCCCAAAATGTTCATCATCATTTGAAGGCATGTGTGTTCGATTCAATCATATGCATTGCCAAAGTCAAGCAGTCTCAGAAATACATTTTTGCCTTATGTTGTAAGACCGTTCGATTGAATAATATTCCATGCCCAAGTTTTTTAATAAATTGCACAGAATTATGTTAATCCTATCAGCCACAGTCTTAGCTTTTTATCTGGCATATCGTCCAATAAAGTTTAAGAAGTATAATATTAGCTATCTGTGTAATAATCTTTGTCTTCATTTTGGCTACTTTTGTAAGCCATTTTGCCATAACTAGCATTTATCGATAAGAAACATTGATTTGGCCATCTAATTTGTTAGATACAGTAATTCCTCCAATAGAAGCCATTAACTTCATTAGATATTTTTTTTCCATCCTGCATTAACTGGATTGCGCTCAGTAATTAACCTGGTATGTCATCATTTATAATGCATTGAAGGCGCATTTAGCCATCCAATTGTGAGCTTTAGTAATGAAATTTTTGAGTTTCGGATAAGTACCTGAAGTATGAAGATTAATCTAGAATTTTGTCTAGTGATTTAATGTTGTTTAGAGCTTAGTACATAGTCATGTTATCTAGACATATCGTCCAATAAAGTTTAAGGTGTATAATATTAGCTATCTGTGTAATAATCTTTGTCTTCATTTTGGCTACTTTTGTAAGCCATTTTTCCATAACTAGCATTTATCCCCTAGAAACATTGATTTGGCCATCTAATTTGTTAGATATAGTAATTCCTCAAATAGAAGCCTTTAACTTCATTATATTATTTTTTTCCATCCTGCATTAACTGGATTGCGCTCAGTAATTAACCTGGTATGTCATCATTTATAAATTATAATGCATTGAAGGCGCATTTAGCCATCCAATTGTGAGCTTTAGTAATGAAATTTTTGAGTTTCTTATAAGTACCTGAGTATGAAGATTAATCTAGAATTTTGTCTAGTGATTTAATGTTGTTTAGAGCTCAGTGCATAGTCATGTTATCTAGATAGTGAAAAATAGGGACTTATGCTTTATTTAGAGTATGTTGAAAAATAATTATATTTTGCAGCTACTGCAAAGTTCTGACTGCTGTAAAACATCAGTTGAGCATGATATTTATTAACAATACACATAATTAATGGTTAAAATCTTGTGCATTCCATATTGAATATTAAGTACCCTGTGTTTGGAGTGAAGGGATACTTGTTGAATCTTACATTATCTTACTGATGGTACTGGTGTTCTTGAATGACAGGTGTCGAAAAATCTGGAAGGAATGCCCAAGGAGATTCATGGTGGGAAACATGGCAAGAAGTACTTCGGCAGGATGATTGGAGGTGTGGGTTCCAAATTCCAATATACTTTTTCGCTGTATCTGCATTGTGTGGAAGTATACAGAAACAGAAAAAATAAAATAAAAATAATCGAATCACAAAATCTTGCTTCTGTTCTTGCCCATCAAATTGAAAAAAAAGTGTACTCTGCTGTTTTCTGTGTTTTTGAAACTCAACTCGATCAGTGAAATGGAATGAGCAACTCACCTATAAAAAATCATGAGGATATTGATTAAACAACATTTATGGTGGTTATATTTGCATAGAAAGAAATAGAATTATTTTTTATATTGCACAATTCAATTGCATAGGTTTTGAATCAAGCTCATTGACCCATATTTCATGAGTAGTGATTCACATAAACCCATCCCTGCTGAGCATGAATGGTCCATTTAGCATTCATTGCATTTAGATGATGTTCACCGGGCTGAAGCATTGGGACTTCTTCCTGGGAGTTAACCCATCAGAGTTCTTCTACAACTGAATTGTGCTTAACAATGGGGATTGCCCCCAAGGTCAAGCTCACTTCGTATGCTACCCCATTCGCAAAACCTTTGGCAAGTGTTTTGTCCTTTGAGCCATTCATTATAGAGCCTCCTTAGCTCATCTATTGACTAATTTGAGATATTTTGAAACATTGCAAAGGATCATGGTTTGCAAGTGGATGCCAAAGGTCTGGTAGACAATTTGTTTACCTCAAACAATAATAGGATGAGTTTCACAAACTTTTTTGCACGATGCATTGATTACAGCAGCTTATGAAAGCAAATATGCTCACATTTAGTTTCTTAACCGTACAAATAACTTCTATAAGTAATGGCAGTGATAGTTGCAGATTAATGATAGAGGGGACACCATTATAATTCATCATATAAAAAGGTATTGAGTCACGGATTTGACTTGTGAATTTGCAGTAATCTGGCAAGAATAGAGAGAAGCGCTCAGAAGCAAGCCAAGTCTGGAAGTGGTGCAGCTGGTTGGTATGAGAAATGGTAAGAAATTCAGAGTCGTGTGCTTGAGCAGACTATATATTTACTGTTTCTTCATGCATGCTTTACTGATCTTGTCTTGTATATTAGAAATTCTGTGAATGCCAAAAGTGCCATTTTCCTCAGATTGAATTTGTTTGGCGTTTTTTAATTCTAGGTGGGAAAAATACAATGCTAAAGGTTGGACAGAGAAAGGAGCCCACAAGTATGGCAGGCTAAATGACCAGTCATGGTGGGAAAAATGGGGGGAGCAATATGATGGGAGCGGATCTGTTTTGAAATGGTTCTCTACCTTTTACCCTTTTTTTCATGTCGATTTGAGCATATTGATTTGCACAGTCCAGAATTATATATTTTCATAATTTGATAAGATATATAAAACATTAATAGGACATATAGGTGTGTTTAGGCAGTTAGAGAATAATTGAATAAGTAACTGTGTAGTTGAGACATGAGCTTTCATTGTACATTTGTGTATACAATTAAATGTGTTATCATGTTCTCTGTACCATTTGTATTGTATAATTTATGTTATTTTCATATACAATTTGTAAGATGGATTACTAATTCAGAATTTCAGAACCATGTGTTACAGCATACAAAACTGTACATTGCAACAAAATTTTATGCAGTCATGATAACAGAAAAAGTAGGTAGAATCCTGAGAAAGGTAGTTTTTTCATTCCATTTTATGATGATTGATATCAAAATCTTATGCTCATCAATCGCAAATACCCTGGTTTTGACTCCAAACCTGTTTGCTGCCTATCCCTTCACATTGTTTGAACACAATAATCAATACAATTCATCAAAATTTAACTAAAAGTGTCTTTTAGGGGTTTTATTCCTGATGTCCGGTTTCTCCTATATCTCCTCCCTCCAAAAATACATTAAGCATCAGCTGTAAATGAAGAATTTGATCCACTGGGAGATATCTTGGAAGAAGTACAGTTACTATATCTGCTGCAACCATCTAAAGGTATAAAGTTAACTTGTACTTGGAAGGTGACCCTCTTGTGTCTACTAAAGTGGGTTACTGGTGCCATGAACTTGTCAAACATTGCTAGTATAGGCTATTCGAGGATCCTACTCATCTGCCGCACATTCGTTTGGAATCTGCAATTAGTGTCAGTACTGGTTGAGTTGTTCTGTGAAGTGGTATCAATCTAGAATAAATAATTTCTAACCACTTCTTTAGTTTGCGATGGAATGGTTCCTTCAAATGGGCTAGCTTTCTAAATTCATCAAATTTTCCTGTTACCATTGCAAAAGCATGTATTCAACCTTTTCAATAGGTGCCCGACCATGTTTTGTTTTGAATACTCCTGTTAATTCCAAGGTTGGTTCATACAACTTATTCAAAGTTGTATATTTTTAGTATTACTCTTTATATAATTCTATCGTTTTTCATTAATGTCCTCCGTTGTCTTTCCAATTTCAAACAATAATACTTCAAACCAGTAATTACTATTTTATGTATTTCGCCATGACCACTCTTTTTGTCCGTCTGGAATTTAGGCAACTTTTGACTATCCGAATGAGAACCACACATATAAATTGTTATTCTTGATCTCTTAAAGAAAGCTTTGCTGAGATAATTGAAATTTGAACCGATAACTTAAATTAAGAGGGTTATGGATCTGCAAGATTCTTGTACCCTGAGAAAATCTCCACATGCTCCCTTGTTGGAGTTCTTTCTTGAGCACCTTAGGAGATACCTCCAGCACTGTATATATTAAACCTCGAGGAATCTTTTCAGCATGGGTTTTCACATCATCAGTTGGCTCATATTGTGCTTCCTTTTTGCCTCCTTGCATAGTTGCAATGAGGGCCAACACTTCTTCCTTTTGTTTGCTTTACAAGAGTCTTGCCATGTCAATCTTATGGTGTTTCCTTGATATTTATTTCCTTGTATGAGATGGGGTTATTTCAGATTTGGTTTTAGATTCAAGTGGTGGAAAGTCTTTACAAAGTATTGTATATATAAGCATCATTTGATGTTTGCTAATTTGGCAAGTGATACTTGTAGGAGAAGAATTGAATGTGATAAAAGGACCTTTAATTTGGTTGGTATATTATATTGAGAAAATGTTAGATATTGCTTATATCTATTCATGCGAATCCCCAAATGGCTTCTATGGAGAATAATAGAAGGGCTTCTTTGTTGAGTATTTTGATTCTAGTGTTCCATGGGGATGAGTCCCCAGGAGCCCCATTGTCCCATATGTATTGGGGACATGGGAACTTAGAGGGAATGTTCTGAGTCGCGTTTTCTCAAGACTAGAGAAAGCCGCTCCTATTATTGGGTCAAAACAAATTTAGCTCTTGAGGTAAAATGGTGTGAAAACCCCTAAAAACCTAATAGGGGAAGGATTGCCATTACAAATGCAGTGAATTTTATTTTGTTTTTATAATTTCAGCTGCTTATTGCTTGTTTAAGTTATTTTAGTAGCTGTCCGACAACTGCCCCCAAAATTTGGGAAAAAAAATGCTGTCCCTTGACCCTTGTCTCCATGTATATGCACCCCTCCTAATCCTGGAAACATGGAGAATGCTGCTTGATTCCTAATATTTTTTGATTTCTCAAACTTGTAAGTTTCAAATAATATTTACATGCTAAATTTAAAGGGTTGCTAGTGAAACATAATTTTATGTGAGATCTATTATGTTATCTTCCATCAAATTGATTTTGGAGGGTGCATGGAAACAAGAGAACATAGCACAAGGGGAGATTGGGTGTTGCAGGAGGGAAGTGGGATGCAGATTGAGGGTTGGGGTCATGTCCCTGAGAAGCACAAGATACATGGTATTAAATTATCTATTATATTCTGTGAAACAATAGATATTGCAGGATATTCTTTGTTGTCATGGCAGAATTTTTACAAGTTTGCATAGTTGTTTGCTGGTTACTATTTTTGTGCTCAACATGGAATGATCTGGACTAGTAGCAATTCTGATTATTGACCTGTCCAAGTAAAAATGTTAGATGCCTTCCATCCAAGGAATGGAGATCAAAGAGTCATTGAATAGACGTTTAAAATTTAACTTGAAAAAGAAAGAAAGAACATCCATTCTATGTTTTAATTAGAAATTGCAAATGAAAATGAACTTGGTAACAAAATAAATTATAATGTGTCTGATGCGTGCAACATCAAGTAAACATTGTTTCCACACACACACACACACACACACACACACATATATATATATACATGTTTGTTGAAGTTTGAAATGATAATAACAATTGCTAGGCCTATTAAGAATGCTTTTTGTGTGGTTCAATTTTAGTTATATTCTTCATTATAACTAGCTTTGGAGGTTATATCAGTTGTGAAGTGGCTTTCTAGGGAGAATATTTGTATTTCTTAAGTGATCAGATCTTATAGAAGTAATTATCATGATATTCAAGCACTTTACATTTCCATTATACAAGGTTGTAACAGGATATTACAGGGCATTTAGTCAAGAAGAAAGGTCTTTACATCTTAATTGCAAAGTCCCTAATGGAGAAACATATTTGTTTTGTTATGATATAGGCTTTGCATACAAATAATGTTTACAATATAGCCTAATATTTTGAGTCTCTGATTACAATACAGGACAGACAAATGGGCAGAGACAGACTTGGGAACCAAATGGGGGGATAAGTGGGAAGAGAAGTTCTTCTCTGGCATGGGGACACGCCAAGGGGAAACATGGCATGCTACCTCAGGTGACGGACGTAAGTCAACAATTCATTTAAGCCCTTAATATGCTTCTGGCGTTTTTTGGCAGGCTATTAGAGTCATGAATGTGATTTGATGATTGCCCTTAAGACCTTAAAGTGATTATGTTACTTCTGCTTCACTGTATGTAATCTGAAACCTAATTCAAATATACTCAGCCTAAAAGCTTCTCATCTTGTATGCTATTTGAGGTTAGACACTAGTGTAAATGTCTAAGCATTTGTGGTCTGTTTATCTACTCATATGCATCTGCTTTGTCATTGACAACAGATTCCCTTTTAATAGTTGCCAAATTTATTTTCATTTGTATGACATCATTATTATCAGTGTACTATTTGTTGACTTACCATGAATTTTGTAGTTCTGGATTATCTTATCTTCTTGTTTTCTTTGTGGAAATGAAATATGAAAAGGTTATGAAAGATTTTGGATCCTTATAGAAGAATAAACACAAATTTTTGTCATAGTTTCATACGAGTTGAATATTTTTTGTAAAAGTATGAGCAATAATAAGTTATAAAAATACAATGTTTATTTCATGAATACCATAGCTGATGAATTTGAAACTAGAGCTTTGCTATTGTAAAATTTAATGGCTTGAGGATGCCCGCCATTATAGTTTTGTTTTTTTATTTTGATAAATTGTTGACTTGGGGTCCACTTCCTTACATATATCCGATCCATAGTAAGTTTCACATCTTTATGATCATAAACTCTTGAACAAGGGTGCTATAAGAGACAAAAAAATTACCTGCAATACAGAAGAGATAATACTGCTGTTGCTGGAGATCTCAAAAGAAGGGAGTATTTTCCATCCAAGGATCCCAAACCCATCGAACTACATATATCTTGTGATATTGCTATTAGGATTCAACTGTGTAGTTTTTGAGTGCAACTCATTGACCCATGTTTCATGAGTAGTTGTTCACAAGAACCCATCTCTCATGAGAATGGATGTCTACATATATCTCCTACTTATCTACATATATCCCTTTAATTTATGTATGTCTTTTACGACTGCCAACTAGTCACAGTCTAAACAGTTAAAAAACATTCTTTTGAAAATTATACAATAGTATAGTATAAAATTTCTATATGGAGATTACTTCTACTTCCAAATAGCTTGTCTACTATTTAATATTAGATTAGGAACAATTTACAGAGAGAGACTAAAGCAGGTCAGCAGCATTATGCTCAATGTCAAGTTTCCTCTGGTAGTAACTTAGTTTTCCTTGTGAAAATGTTTACAATCCATTTCTCGAATCTTCGAACCTTGTGAGTGTCCTTTCCACACCCACAAATGATGTATTGGATGTATTTCCCACTGGCTGGAAACCTGCTTGTGTGATATGGAATTCCAGCAGTTTTGAATGAGTTAAAACATTTACTTGGACAATTTCAAACTATTAGAAATCATAAGTTATTGTTCTTTTGTGCATCCTTGATGGTAGTCCTGACCTCCCTTCCTTTTTTGCAACCCTGCAATTACTCCTAACTTCTCCTTCTTGTACACTTTCAATAAGGATTTGGATTACTTTGTTCTTCCTATATCCACTTCCCTCTTCCACTTGCGTAAGTATTCCTTGTGTCACTTGCATCCCTTGTGAAATTCTTGTCCACACCTCCTAATATCTGAACTTCCAATTTCCTTACCTTTTCTGGCTTTTTTTGCAAGTCTTTCTGGTGGATTCCTGTTTGTCATCCAAACTTCGTTTCCAATGTCCAAATCCTATGCCTACTCTTACAATCACACCTTGTGAAGGTTTCCTTAGCCTTTTTCAACCTCCTCTTTTTTATTTTCTTCCCATGTCCTCTTTTTTATTTTCTTCCCATGTCCAATTTTGCATTAGAATCCCGCATCCACTTTTTTAACCTCCCAACCTTTGTTAAAATTTTGGAACTTCCCCTATTTGCATCAAGTAGCCCTTAGAGCCTCCAAAGATGCCATTAATGGTTAGGTTTGACCTTTGCCACTGCTCCAACGGGTCTTTCCACCCAAAATGCCATTGTCCATCTCTACAGTGAATATTCTTATGTAATGAGCCTAAGTTGGCCTCATCTTCAAACCATCTAATTTCATCAATTTCTAGTGCAAATCATAAATTTGGCATTTGGTCAAACAGTTGGCAGGCAATCTAGCACAAAGTTTAATAGGACTGGTAGATAATTTCAACTAGTTTGTTTGCTATTAAAATGTTCCTTCAATGAATTGCAGATGAAACTGGATAGCATATAGAATTTTCTTCACTTTAATACTCCCCACATTTTCATATAAAGAAGTCTTTAAAGTTCGACCATCATACTACAAGGTTTTGACATTCTGGAAATGCTAATTATTTTGCTATTTAAACTTCACTTATTCTGAAACTTAAATCTTCAATGGAGGTGACTCATCTTATGCTATTTAAGACTGATTACAATATGCAAAACCACACCTTTTACATATGTGCATAGATATTGTAAATACCTTATTTACTGCGCATCAGCCTTAATACCACTGCTCACGCCCCTTAAGACATTCAATTCCCTTCAGCAACCGATGTGTTTTGGCTGGTTCCCCAAGTGCCTGTATATTAATTGGCGGCCAACCTGACATCTGTAATTACCTCACGCGGCTGGAAGTGTGAGGATGCTTGACGTGGCTGACAATATTGTCTCCACAAGTTGATAGCACACTGCCCGCGGCTATGCCTCGCGTCTACTGGAAGTGTTGGGTGTCCGTATGTGAAGCCACTACCCCTTTGCCACTACCTTGTAATACGGCAGGCTCCCAAATGGGCCACGGTTTTCTGTGTTGGCGTTAGATATTGGGGAGTGCCGTTTGCATATGCTGGCCGCGACTTCCACAATATGGCGTTCAGATTTTGACAGCTCCCTTCCTTATTTGCGTGGAGTTATAATTGGAATCACTCCGCCTTCATAATAACATTCTAGTTTTTCACATCCAGCAATACAAACACTGGATACAAATCAATTCGGTGGAACCAATACTTCAGACCTCTTATGCAAGTCTTCAGTTCAAAACAATCAGCTTCAGAATTCAGAACTTCTCGTATACTTCAGCACGAAGAAGCAACCATTGATTATACATCAGCAATCAAATGGAGACAATTGATTATACAACAACAATCAATTGTGGATTAGTTGAAGAAGAATCAGTCTTCCATCAACTAATTTGACCTTGGCTAGGGCACAAAAAGTAGGAACAATTCCCAAGAAACAAATTCAATAGCCCCTTTACTTCGCAAATGAGCCTGTATTTATAACTCCTTGGTCTCCAAAGTTTCCCAAAAACCATCATCAGTTAACTGCCCTTTATAATATAAACTTCCAAAACATTATAATAATAATAAAGCATTATTATTATTATTATAATATCATCTTAATATTAATTAATAACATATTGTTATTAATTAATACAAGTCATTATTAAATATAATTCTAATGATGATTCCTGCAACACCTGCCATACTGACTGACCAACATGCTCATCACTGCCCTGCCATAAATGGCAACTGCCAAATATAGACTTACTATAAATAGTAAGTCCCC